>CM044891.1:2037941-2502096 GCA_024500025.1 Syzygium aromaticum | reverse complement strand
AATGCTCATGGGTCAAAGTATTGTGGGGGTAAATGTGTCACAAGTGGCATAATTTGAGATTTTTCGTGTCACAAAAAATAGTTCAGGGTAAATTTGTCATAAGTGGCATAGTTTGGGATTTTTGGTGGTATTTTTCCAATAATTTACCGTATTGTTTTTTGAGCGATGTTAGTTTCTCATATGCACCCAATTTGTGTGAGCCATATGGGTATGCAAATTTAATTCAAACGAAAGATTACTTGCATCCAAATCGATACGAAATGGGTAGGTAGCGAATGCTTTGAGGTGCAAGACAACTTCCTCATGCCACTTCCATTTCCCTCTCCATGGTATCTAGCGAAATGACAGTTGGATTCCCTAATTGCCAAAAATTTGGAATAGAACTTACCAATAAGTTTGTATCGAATTAATTTAGCATACCTCAACTTAGATTATGTAGTCGGATTGCACACAATATTAAGTTGAATAAAGTGTTGAAACTCTTCTCTTACTTTACTAATTTGTAGTAAGCGTGATATCTTTTCTTCTGAATTTCTTTTTTTCATCATGAAAACATCGAAGAACTCTCCTCATACCCCGGTTACTTTGTGCATTATCTATTTCTAACATCATAACTTTGCTTCTTAAGTTTTCATTGGGTTTTTAATATAACGCTAATTCTACATCACCATAAATGAGTTGTTGCATTGGTCGATAACCTCAAAGCTAGCACAACGTGCTTTAAGTGTAGGGCGCAAATGAGCTGCAACCAAAGCGGACAATATAACATGCTATGGACATCAGTGGGGTTGCCTCAATCAAGTATTAGGGCTAGGGTGGGATATGAGTATTTAGACATGCCTGTTATCCCCCATCACCAAGGTATTGGTTATGTGCAAGTATATTACCCTTACCAAGTCTCAAACTAGCATGACATGTTTTAAAGTCCCGCTGATGTGGGTTAGCCACCACTAAAAATGCCAATATCATTCTTACACCTTGCCCAAATGGACCTTGCCTAAAGTTTTCATGTTAGATACCAAATTTGACGCAACGTTCAGCGAATAATTCAAGCAAAACCTTGCTTAGAGAAAGAAATCTCGAAATTCAATATTGATGATAATGTTCTGTATCCAAAATAAACTCTTAAACAAGCTTATATACATATAACATAACCCTACTAAAATTGGAAAGCATAAAACATCATTATTAAGAAACTGTCTTTTTTAAAATTATAACCCTACTAAAATTGGAAAGCATAAAACATCAAAATTAGGAAACTGCCTTTTTAAATTAACTCATAAAAAAAAATATCCGATGTCGTCGACAGGTCTGCCAGTTCTAGTCGCATCACCATTTGGCCTTCCGTTTGGACTTTTGCCTGTTCAATCGGTCTAGAAATACACCACTAATAGATTCTGCATCAAAATTATACCTAACATTATTTAACGATATAAACTTATTTTTAAAAATATTTTTCTATTTTATAACCCCTTAAAATAGCATGTATTTTTGTTTCAAGTTAAAATAAATTTCTCTCTTGATCACATAAGTGAAATTTGTGGTTAGGTTGCTAAGCTTTGATTTCAATCTCCATAGTACTAAACTTTAAACTTTTTTGGCAGCTGATATACTATAATGGAATCTAGTCATTTTCCTATTAAAGTACAAACATAGTATCCATGTGGCAATGACGCGACACTCAAAAGTTGGGCATTCCTTTGGTATGTCGACAATTCTCTAAAGATATTGGTTGAACTCTAATAAAAGTTTTTAAATTTAGTTATTGGGTAATCAAATTCAAAGGTTCATGTAACCTAATTACAAAATTTCCTAACTTTTTATGATGGAGTAAAAAATTTTACCCTGTTTATTTCTATGTGACCGCAAGTTTCCAGGACTTTTGCCCCCACACAAACAACTCCTCTTCTATTATCAACCAAACAGTCCGCCTAGTCATCAACCAAGAATATTAGTGGATGTTTTTGGGCAAAACCAGCTATTCAAGTTTCCAGGTTTCTGAACAAAAAAAAAAAAAGTTTCCGGGTTAGGCATCAACTGATGTGTGGTTAAAAAACACCCGTTATTGCTGAACAAATCATGGTACGGCCACCTTCTCCTTTTCCACATGGCTATGGCAAGCTGCCGAGATCCGATACTTGCTCCATTCTCCATCCTCAAATAGGTGAATGATGTTGATATCGGAGCAAAGGACGCAACAATGATGAAGTCCTCAGCTACGGTCATAGTTATGTGTTCTTTATTCGTATCTAGTTGTCTAGGAGGTCGTACGGGCAAAACGTATGTTCAAATCAATAATGATATGTCGGCTTGAACTACTCTGACGGTTTATTGCAAATCCAAGAACAACGACATCAGAATTGTTTTTTTTTTTTGGTAAAGTACGACATCAGAATTGTTGATATAATGCGCAGCTGGGAATTTGCATTCACAGTTAATTTCTTCGGGGGACGTTATTGTTTTGTAGTTTTACATCGGTTTAATATATATAAACAGCGCAGGGACTCGCATGATTGCAACTTATGTCATTGGAGGATCTCACCCAATGGTCCTTGCAGGCTCAATGATTCTGGATAGTTTGATGTGAGGCTCGACGACACGAGTTTCACGTAAGAGGTTTCTTCCCATTTCATGGATAACGAACATCAAGCTCTCAATCACTGAGCCTATTATCGGACGAGATCCTCCAAATACACGAGTTGCAATCATGCCAGTCCCTGCTTTGCTTAAATATACTAAACCGCTCAAATCGACCCGGCCATGCAAAGCTATAGAAGAACAGTGTCCCCCCAATGATACTGGCTTTGAATGCAAATCCCCAGCTGAGTGTTATATCATGGATTTCGAGATCATTGTTCTTGGATTTGCAATGAACTGTTAGAGCAGCTTCAGCCGGCAAATTGTTATTGATCTTGTCATACCTACCACACGAGTTCGAATGGAATGCATCAAACAGCTCAACATTCAGCCACTGCAAATCACCACCAGTTCTTCAAATGATGCACCCTGTTGATACGGTCATGACGCGGATTCAAAGTCAAGCAATTCTCACTGGGAGTCAGCTCGCCCAAGAATATGCAGAGGGGTCCCTGGACGATCCTTGCAATTAGTGATTTTGTCGATGCTGAGTTGTTGGTAACACGCTCAAGTTGTCCTGCTCAGCAACATATGCGAATAGCTCTTCCACAAGATTCATCGATCCTTCATCCTGTTGACGGTGTAGCCCCTGCTCGCCTAAGTTTTCGCGAGCTACCCTGCATCGTGTTTCAATTGCGGATTTGGAGGACTCACGCGCAGAGAGTGGGCTGTTCGTGCACGCGCAGTTCAGAGGCTATTCCATTGGTCCGCGACTTATATTTCAGCAAGAAGACCTACACAACCTTTGACCTGCCCTTCACTCGTCTCTCATGAATAACGCACACAGTACCACTGCGCTGCCGGTCGTCTCTGACCCGACTAGAGTCGTCATGGTGCGGCTGCCTCCTTCTGCACATCTGGATCAGATTCCTCTGTTTCGTCGATGTCTCTCGACATGACGTTCGATGTTGCCGCGTCGCTATCACCCGCCCTGTCACTACCACGATCCCATGGAGGGTGACTGCTGAACATCACCCGGGTCTACTTGTAGAAAGTGCTTCTATTCTCAGAGCAGAATCCGGCTGAGTAAAAGCTGGTGACTCGGAGCACGTTCCTCGATGAATTTCAAAGAGAAAGAGAATTTGAAGGGGCGAGCTTGCTTTTTCTTTTAGCTTGAAGGTTCCAACCTTGAGGAAAACAGAAGAAAAGGATCGCGAATTGAGAAGAACAAACACATTCGGTTGAGAGTTCTTCGGGCAGAGTCGCCAGTCCAGTATGTTTGATTTGCCCTCACAAGACCATGACCATGGTCATGCCTCTCCTGACTTCTCCAAATAAGATTACGGGGTCACAACAAGATCAGGTTGTTTCTTTCTCTCGGTTGATTTCGCGTTTCATATTCGTCTTTTGATTTTGCTTTGTTTTGTTCTAGTAGTGTCGTCACAATTCACGTGATGCCATGGTCGAGCCGGAGCCATCACGACATTGCTGGAATACCACTGCCGCTGCCAGATTACCGCGAAGTGTCATTGTGAGTCAACAGACCAAGTCGCTTAGACCACGTCATGTTTAATTTCGTGGTTACATTGCACATAATTTACGTATGTCACAGTTCACCCAAAAAAAAAAAATCATTCAGGGCACATTATAGACATCCGTTACATTTTAGATTTTGCATATTAGGGGCATCTTTAGCAGAACAACTTGTAGATTACTTAGGTGTTCGAGATTTAGGAAATTGCTTCTTGAATATTTTCATATTTAGAAAAACAAAAAAAGCAATTACCTGTTCCGGGACCAACTCAGGAACGGGATAGGTCGGTCAATCCTAGTTTGATTCCAAGGTAGGAACCGAACTATCTTAAAACTGATCATCCCTAGTAGAGCCGACAATTCGTGTCGTGTCTAAAATGAACTACCTATATATGAGCAGGGCACGACTAATAAAAGAGTGTCACCCAATGCTACCACCAAGTTAGTCTCGACTGCCTCTAAAATGTAAGAGTTTTTGTGCCATAGTCGCTGCGCGTGATGAGAATGAGTCGAGGTACATTTTGATGTGAATTGGGCAAACAAGAATGTTCCGTCCTTGATTCAATGCAAAACCTCCCAAGCCCGAGAGTATGATTCTAGGATCGATGATCAATATTTTCCGGGAAAAGAATAATATCATTCAGACCCCTTTCTTATATACCTATATTGATCCAACTTATGTTGTAACTCGAGCAGTGACCCCTTTCTTGAAAACCCTCCTTATTATGGCTTCTTTGAACTTTGTAAATGAGTACTTTTTTTATGCCAAATATTTCCTGTATTCTTAGCTCGATCAATTCCTTACTAGTTAGCTTCGTAAGTGCCAAGGCTTCCCCACCGCGGAGCCGGTAGCCTCGTCCACCACTGGTGGACTAAGATCGGCGAGGCTCGAGCCTCACTCGAGGCCGGCGAGCTCGAGCTTCGCCGGCCTCCAGCGAGGTCATTCCGCCCTGGTGGCCGGTCGCCATGGCCGACCACCAGCTGGAATAAAAAAAAAGAAAAAAAAAAGAAGAGAAAATAAAAAATAAAAAAATAAAAGAAAAAGAGAAAAAATAAAAATAATTAAATTTCGATTTTTTTAAAACATTTTTGTAAAGAGGGAGAGAGTATGTAGATATGTCTAGTAGGTGGGTTACACATAGATTCCAAACTCAACCCATTTAGATCCATTTATCTTTAAACTTTAAAATTTAAAACCCATTTAAGCTTAACTTTTTAAAATTAAAGTGACCCATATATGACCCATTTATTTTTAAATGGGTCATATATGGGTTGAAGACCCATTTTGACACCTCTATCCACCAGGCACTCTGATCTGATCCTCTGCTTAACCGACGAACTCCTCCGCGTGATCACATGCCACCCGGCACAACTCGCAGTGCTGGTTGAAAGTTCTCCAGGGCAGCATCGGCGGTGGCTATTTCCTGGACCCCAGACGCTTCACTGGCCTCAAGAACACTCGCTGCGGCCACAAGGAAATCCTAATATGCGTTGCTCAAGGATTCTACTATGGCGTCCATTGTCGCAGAGCGCCTAATTCGCTTCGCTGATATGCAGTTGCAATTCCCTCGTGGTATGCAGAGTTAGCAAAAGTACAAGCAGTGTGCAATTTCTGTGGAATGAAACAAAGGCACTCAACTGAAAGACGTGTGCAATCGACTAGAGAAAAGGATTCAATTACAGGAACAATGAAAAATAATTTGAAGAATCATCCGATTCAACTGCTTGTCAGCACTGAAATGCTCCAACCATCCAAATCAAGACCCACCTTCACAAAAGCCAAAGACTTCATCTATTCTCTAAACCGTGGGGGTGTTGGAGGTGCCGGAAAAGATCACCGTTGGTGGCGGGACGTGACCGCGGTGGTCCGGGATGCAAGCTCGCCTGATCGCTCTCTCTCCTGTTTCCCGACGTCCGTCCACATTGTTGTCAAAGGATTGTTGAGGCCCAGGATTTGGGTTGGAGAAGAAGATTGTCGAGCTGACATGTCTTTAGATGAAAGCATTTATGATTCCTCCACTAATCATGATTCCATTCCTCGATTCCGAAAAAAGAAATTATGAAAATCACATATTTATGTCATATAAAATATAAATGATATTAGCACACTCAATAAGGAATAATTGGTAAGCTTAAATTGTAGTTGATAAATAATAAATAATAAGAAGACATGATTAGCGCCAAACAGGTCATCTTTGTAAATAAAAATAGAGAAATATTGATAATTACACTATTCGAAATAAATACTGATTAATAATATTATTTTATAGTTAATAAATTCAAATCAATGTACAATATGATAATTCAAGATTATATTTTAAAAAAACGATGTTAACACACCATTCAATTATTATAAAATTTAATCAATCTAGTAAAATTGTACTCAAACATTTACAATGTATATTAAATTTATTAATAAATTCTCATTTAAATTCATTCCCGCAAAAATTTTTTCTTAAAAATAGTTTGGGTCAGCAATTCGTACTCACCTATCAATATTGGGTTTTGTAATCTTGTCAATTGTGTTGTTGAAAAGCACTATGAGACTTACATATTCACGTCAATTGGCGTCAATTTCGGATTTTTCATATAATCATAATAAAACTGATTCTTTTGTGTGAGAAATTACATATCCGTGGACAATGCGTGAGTGAGGCATGTCAGCCAGACCTCCTCACTGTTCATTGAGGACTGGAAATTGGTGATCCTTCATCAAGTTCAGTGAATAAACTGGAACTCTCCTCACTGCTCATTGGGAAAGAAGAAAAACAGATGAAAATAAAGGTGATGTGGACTGACATGTGGAGGGAAATGAAAGGAAAAATGCACACGTGGAAATACCACATCGGACAACCAATGGTGATTGTTGGATGGAAAGTTAATTGGGTAGATTTGGAACAAAATTAAACGTCGGGGATTTTTTTTGAGATAAAAAAAAGTTCAAGGTAAATTTGAGATTGAACCTAAAGTTTGGGGTTTTTTAGAGAATTAGGCCATATTTCCATGGGTCATTGATGTCTTCATGCGAAGTTGATGTGCAAAATCAAACTTCTTCATGAGTTTTGGGGGGCGTTGCACTCAATTGCATCAAGAGGCATCGCTAATTGCATCTTCATAAGTTCCACGAGTGTTTTATAGCCGGTAGAAAATCTTGTTTAAGATTTTGCTTAACTCATTTATGAGATTAAGAGTGTTTAGTTATACGAGTGTGGTTGTAATTTCTAGTATATGACTTAATCTATAGTGGAAATCTTTGCTCTTCTTCCTGTGGACATAAATTACCTCGATCAAACCATGCAAATATGAGATAAACAAGACTTGTCAAGTAGCCTTTAAGTCTTATCATACATTTTTCTTCTAATTCTCTGCCTATATAGTAGAAAGAGTTTTCAAGCTCAAAGACTAGTAGGTTGTAGAGAGTCATGCATTACAAGATCGATAAGCTGAATTATTAGATTTCGTGGTCCAAGATAAGCAAGACTTGTAACAAACTGGCAACTCGAGCTGATGAATCGCATGCCATGGCAAGCCAAAATTGGATTGTATCCCTTTCTCGTGCATTGATCGATGGATACTTCGAGCTACATTGTGCATTCTGTTGCAAACAACAGCATGAGAAATGCCAAAATGGCGACAAAGTAGTTGAACAGAGACAATTTCGAGAGATGAGCTGTGAATTGTGATTCATATTGAGTTTTTACTAGTAGCTCTTACCATTAAATCTAGCAATTCAGATTACACAACTGGTGACCCTATTAAACTGACCGAATTAAGCTTTTCATATCCACATCGGTTCGAGAAAACACTAAGAAAATTCCAAAGTAAGGAATGAAACACAAATGCTATGAAGCGTGGTTATTGCTGAAATTATTAGCTGTCATGCGAGAGATCAATTTCTACTAGATTTCCCAAAGGAGAAACCTTTGAGAGGTGCATACCTGGCGAGGATCTCAGCCATTCTCTTTTCGGCATTTTTCTTCTTCAATTCCCATATTGGGATTTCAGCAATGGCAGTCTTGATCTCTCGCATGACAGCTGATATAGAGTTAGTGTCGTGACTTGCCTCACAAGAGCCAAACTCGATAAGGCAAATTTAGAGATAAGTGTTCATGAAACAATTCACATGGCACATTATAAAAGACGGGCTTACCGAAACATCAATCTTTTAGTCATTCGTATGATCCATTAATCATGAATGTTAATTTTTCTTAATCCATATTTCGCGTGACAACGGGTCAATATTATCTTTTTTTAGAAGTTGCCACTAGCCTAGGTCGAGAATCGACTAGAATACCCAACCAATACGTGGGAATTTTGTATTGATTTTAGCAATAACCAAAGATCATGGATGCGGAGACTAGCTTAAGTTAATATTTTTATTAACGCCTTTTTGGTATCACAAACTTATGAAGGTTGTTATATAAGTTGTCATGCATTTGTTTTTTGCCATTTTCATGCTAAAGCCTTAGTCCACTAAATGATTATACATCTTGTTTTTGTGTTTTTATTTAAAATTCTAAACTAATCCTATCTTAATTTAAAAATGAAAGAAACAGACAATTGTATTGAAAAGTATTGCTTAAAGTAAATAACCAAGGTATTGAAAGAATGAGCTAATTCTAAGTGTAAGAAAGAAAAATTCACAACTCGTCGAGTGTTTATACAATGCGAATAAGAAACCCGAGACATATGTCGGGTAATGAATGGACTTTTACAAGAAAATAGGTCGGAATGGACATCGACCATCGCCGTATACAAAGAATAGAGTCGGAATGGACATCGACTTTCGCCATCTTCAAGACCGCCGCCTTCTTGAACCTATTCTCACCCCAATCTAAAACTAAAACTAAAGAAAGAACAGCAACAAACAATATGCAATCACAAAGTACACAGCATCACAAGTCAATCAAGATAACAAACAAGGCACAAAGAATTTCAAAGAGGCCTCGAGGTAGGCCTTTGTTCAAACATGCATCGACACCTCTTATTGTCTACCCATGTTCATTTTAGACACAATTCATGGTTATTAACTACCATTGGTATTCACCAATAGCAATTAATGCCATGAATTCCTAAGTCAGGTTCTATGTGTAATCCCAATTTGGACCCACGATCATGCACCTTCCCTAGGCATACATCTAAAAATCACATGCATAGCGATGAATTAAACATGCAGGCAAGTCGAAAGACCTTAATTATCATCCAATCACTCAAACTAGTGACCCGACACCGGGTCACTCCATTCAATTCATCATGCGCCAATCATAAGCACATGTGCTAGAAAATCGATAAATTGTGAGAATTAAAACTTGTGAAGACATTAAAAACCGGTTCAGTATGCATTATTTTCTAAAAATCCTAAAACAAAAGACAATTCATAAAGGAAAAACAAAGAACTGCAGAACAAGGGATTCAAGATGCATTCAATCAGAAAAGGACCCATGGTCAAATAGTTCTGGAAAATTTATAGTACATCAAGCACACAACAACGAACATTTTTCATGAAGAAAAATTCGTAAGATAAGCTACACATGAATTTACAAAAATCACAGAACATGACAAAGTGCATTAGAACAGAATATAAGAGCAGATTTTCAGAGCAATCTCATGGCAATTTGGGCATGTTAATGATGTCCAAAAATTCTCAAATTTTGTCACGACCTAGGTCTGGGAGTGACAATCAAAGTCCATGAGAACCCATCATCAAAATCTTTACCAAAAAATTCACACAAAATCAGCAAAAGTGCAAACACAAAATCAAGCTTATATGTATTCCGAATCTGCAATTTTCCAGATATCAGGGGAACTTGGCAAAAAATGGAAATAGAGTCCATTGAAATGCAAATGATGCAATCTTGGCATTGTTGGAAAGCTCAAGATGTGCTTTAAGATCTCCTAGAAGGCATCGAATTCGATTAACATCAATTTCATGATCAATTGAAAGGATTTCTACAATGATGCATATCAGTAATGAATTGCAGCAGATGAGCTTACAAGATACATGTTGTTTACTATTCTCATGACATGGCAAAAATGTGAGATAAATAATGTGAATAGTATACAACATGATGGACATTTTTCATGAGAAATCCAAACCTAATTGTGATTCTAAAAAACCATGTAAAAATGGAAAAAACAGATCAGACTCCTTGAAATCAATAATTACAAAACAGGGATTCAACATTAAGCATGCAATTGACCATGCAGATGATGACCGAATGACATGATTTATACCTTTTTTGAAAAGGTAATGAACTATACTATGACTTTCATGAAGACATCAGGATCAGGAAATCACAATTGCACATTCAATTTTGAGCAAATCCAATTCCAGTTCCAGTAGAGGCAGACAAGACATAAGGTTAGTTCACAAAGGCTTTCAACTATCTACTTATCTCCAAAAAATCTGAAAAATTATGTGTTGCAATCAAGACATATGTGAACATTTTTCATGAAGAGACCTAAGTTTAGATTTTAGCAGAAAAATCAGAAAAAAAATCGACAGCAGTGCAGGTCGTGCAAAATTAGCATGTGCAGAAGCCAGATTTTATGAGTTTTCCATACTTAAGCATACTCCAAAAATTCCGAGGAAAATCTATGTTACAACCAACCTGATTTAGATGATTTTTCATGCGGACAACTCCTATTAAATCTCAACACACAAGGCAGCAAAAAATCATCAAACCGAACAACCTGATTCAGAGTAAATCGATGCAGAAAGCCTTTTCAGACCCTAGGTCGATTAACAGAAGATTTCATTCATCTAGACTCATCATAAAAATCTGGAAATAAAACGTGTTATAGTCAAGATGATTCTCGACAACTTTCATGAAGACCGCAACAATCAGATCCGAACAGAAAAATCAGCAAAAAATTAACAAAATCGTTCCAATTGTGTAATGAAGAAACAGAACAGGAAAATCAGCAAACGATAAGATGCAAACTTTAAAATAGGTTTTCAGGTAGCAAACGATACCAAATCGAGCACCATAAGATATCAAATCGAAGCTCTCGAAGTGTACTACAAAAGTCCAGAAGGTGCCGAAGTCCAAAAACGAAGTTCAACAGGTCACATTAGCCCTAACAGAAAGTCGCACATAGAGATCCGATATTGCGGAACTTCTTCAACCTCAAAAACATCATCATCAAATCATCAAACATGTAATCAGCAGCCATAAATCATCAATATGGAGTCCATAGAAGGCCCTAGAGTGAATCCTAGCCCCGGCTACCTATCGTAGCCCGATTTCATTGGATTCGAGACCGAGAGATTACCTTTTGCGCGATTTCGGTTAAACTGAACTCCGATTTGCAATGACCTCAGCAAAACAGCACTGGAAACACACTGAGGGAACTCTAAAGACCTAAAAGGACACCAGAGGGGGGCCGATCGGCACCGGTTCACCGCCGATAAGCCGGTTCGAACAGGTTTAGGTGGATCTGCTCGGTTTGAGCCGATCCGCACCGCCGCGATGGAGAGGGGCTGGACGGGAAGATCGGAGGCTCCTCCGGCAGTGCTCCGACCAGCGAGGCGTCGAGGAGAGGGAGGCAGACGTCCGAGGAGGTGATCAGAGAGGCGGCGATGCCGGCGTGTGGCCGTGGGGAGCAAAGAAGGCGGCGGTTCGGCGGCGGTTAGGGAGGAGGAAGAGAGAGCGTGGGAAAGAGAGAGAAGTACGAGAGAGTTTTGATTTTTTTTCTAAAAAATCTACACAATGAGGCGCCCTTTTGAGTTTCGGAGGGAAAGGAATTATATACCCGCTCAAGATTTAATTTCGGCCGCCGGTTTGATTCGGTTGAAATTTGTGCTAATTTAACATATGATCATGATTTAACATATGCTAATTTAAATGATCATGATTTAATCTCATCAACGGTTTTAATTAATTTTGCAATTAATGACCTAATTATGAGCATTTTTGTAATTTCACAAAACTCGAGGGCTTTTTTTGCAAAATTTTAAAAAAATTGGAGGGTATGGGAGAATTGTTTAAAGGAAGGGCCACCAATCGCTAGTTGCCGGCAACCAGGAACCAGCCAGAGGAGGTCCGAATCGACTTCCTTCGCCAGTAACTAGTCGAACCCGTTTTGACTGGTTCGGTATTCTCCTTGGGCAGTTGAGTCTCAATTGTTCCAAATTTATGCAATTTAGTCCTTGAGGGACTAAATTGAAAGGAAAGATTCATCAATTTTGAGAAAGAAAATAGTCCAATTTTGATCCAATTAGGCCAATTAAACCAAACCTACAACTTTTATGGATTTAATTATCTAATTGGTCATGAAAAACTTTGAACTCATACCATAGGTGCACCAAATTGGATTTTTCCTAAGCTAATTTTGGAGAATTTCATACAATTTCTCGCCAAAATTTGCAAAAATAATTGAAATTGAATTCAATTAAACTTGCGAAATGCTTATTGAACCAATTACCCATGCTTATAGTGACCTATTGCATTCAAATCGACATTGAAATGGATGCGCGACCTTCATGTCAAAATTAAATTGAAGGCCAATTTTGAAATTGAACCTCAATTCATTAAATTAAACCTTAGGCCTGAATGGGTCAACTTCAATTTTATCAATTGAACATCAACAACCCCTAATCCCCAAATTCAAGCGAGCTAAATGTGCAAAATTGGAAAGTTCTCAAGTGAATTTCGCAAAATTGACTTCGAATTCGTGTTTATCTCATAAAAACGAGTCAAAAAAGACCAACCATTTGCAAATCTTGAACAATTGATTCAAACCCCTAATTAAGGCTAAAATTGGGGATTTTCATTTTAAAGTACCAATTCACAAAATTGATTACACGAGTGATCTTATGATGACCTCTGGATCAAATGCCGTAAAAGGAACTAAGCTAAAATATAAACAAAACGAAAGCAATTTTGTTTTTGGCCGATTCTGAACCTATTTCCGCAAATTGGGGAAAAGTAGGTTCTCAATAGTTTTTTTTGCAAAATTTCAAAAACCAAAGTCAAATTGAATATAAAATAAGATGATTTTGGGATTTTTTTTATTTTCTAATTTTTTGGTCAAAGGTTTGACCTAAAGTGAAACCCTAATTAACTTTTTCACTAGGAGTTTGATTTTATGATCATATCTTTTAATTTTTCTGAAATTTCCACTTCTAAAGTGAAATTAAAATTGAAAAGAATTTTTTTTATGTGAAAAGCCCCTCCCGGGGTTGATTTTTGGCCAAATGGTTGATAAAAAAGTTAACCCGAAAGTTAATCGTTTGACTTTTTTGATTTTTGCATGAAATGAATGGTAAATCGTCTACAAAAGCTAGGCCAACAGACAGAATTAAAAAATGATACTTTTTGTTCAAGAAATATGTTTCGTTGCGATCGGAAACCCTAATATATAGTTTTTTGTTTTTAATGACGCATCGACTAAAAATTAGGTGTCAACAGTTAGGCTTGATTTTCTGCCCAGCAACTGCCTAAACTTTCGCTTTAGTCGTCAACTCAAGGTCACGAGCAAGTTTAGCTTTCCTAGATTGAAGCTGGGCAATTTGTTCATCTATTTCTCGCACAAGAGATTGACTTGGAATTTATCTGAGAGTGCAATTCCCCTGCTTCCTTCTTCAACGCACTGAACTTTCTCTTGATAGAAGAAACCTTGTCCTTCATGGCCTGAAGATTTCCGAAAAATTTGGTAGCCTGCTCAGCAATTCCCTTAGTGCACAGAAAAACCTCGCCTGCTTTGGGGATCTCTTCGACCGACTTCAACTTAAGCAGTCGATCAACAGCCAAGATGGGATGGGCCGCGAGCTTCTCTACCGAAAAAGTAATCTCCTCTAGGTACTCTGAGGTCAGCAAGCATGAGAAATCCAGGGCAAGAATGGAAGAAAGCCTCTTGTGGTAAGTAGACATTTCCTCTGCCATAGCAGAACCTACATAACTGAAAGGAGTCCGCACCTGAGCTTCATCATTGTGCTGAGAAAGAATACGTTCCAAAGACTTTAGACAGTCATCAACATCTTCTTCGCAAAATTGAGCATGATGTTTCTGGACATTTGCACATCTCGTGCCTCGAAATCCTTGGATGCATAGCAGTTAGAACCAATACGTTGGTCAGGAGCAACGTCCTCAAGATCAATTTGCGACTCAGAGCCACCTATCAAATATACACTTCCATCACTTGTACTATCATCCATTGGGAAACACAAATATTCACTTCCATCACTTGTACTATCATTCGTTAGGGAACACAAGTCAATTACAGACTCGTCATTTCCAGTGTTGGCTTGCTTTTTTCATCATCTTGGAATTACCGGGGGTTTCTTTTCTCCTCTTAGATGCAATTTCAACCGGCGGTAACTGTGGTAAGACATCTGGATGCAAATCTGCATATCAGAGTGATCCAAAAATAACTGAGACAACCAAGAAGTCGAATGGTATCTTAAATTTTGCTTGTCTCGGCTCAACATTTTTACGCAAATGGGTTTTCCATCAAAAGTGGCAAATGACAGAGTCCTTAAATTTTCTGAGCCTTAGCGATGTGTACTAGCAATTACCAAGATTACAGATGGCAAGGCGAAACAAAGAGGAAACTTTCATTCGCATCACTTCCCCACTAGAAGAAACGCCGGAATTTATACTTGACTAAATTCCCTTTATGGAAATAGCAGGGTCCTTGAAGTGTTTTCAAATTCCACATATTTGGTGTTCTCAATGCAGATGGCAAAATGTATACATAAGAGTGTAAAAGGTAAGGGTTAATCATTTCTGTGAGTAGCTTGCTGTCTGTCATCTTATTGTCTTCTAAACCCAAGCAGGGCTCATCCTTCTCCTTCGTGAATGAATTTACTAAAAGTTGGCCTGACATATCAAACACCTCTGAACTTTTCATGCTTCTTTTGACTTGCCTAAATTTGCTATTTTCTGTAGCATCTTCTATCGCATATAGATCAAACCTCCTAATCATTACATTTTAATCAATGTTAAAGCCATAACTCACCAAAGAGATGAACAGCCAAGTGATCACAAACTAGAGCTTATATAAACATTATGACCATAAAAGACCTTCCACCTTCTGAATCATTGGACTTCTGAATTGAATGTCAGGTTAAGGAGATAACCAAAACTATGTAAGACTTAAACCTGACCTTCGCTCTGGAGCTGTTTTTTAGGGGGAACCATCCAGCTAAAAGAAGAAAAAACTCCTCAACATCTGCGTTCGGAAACTGCAAAGAGATGTAGGCTTTGAGCGAAGACTTGCCTCAAAAATGGCAAAAAGAGCCGCCGCCACAGAAATGGAGACGCTTTGGAAGATATAATAACCTTTGTTGATAGAAACCAGACGAATTGGTTCTCTTGCTGACCCACCAATGCCAAGTATCGCTGGGATTTGGCCAATCTAAGGGAGTATAAGGCAAACCTTCACCCGAACTATAAGGTTCTACAGGTATAGGTGCATATTGTTCATCTTCATCGCCTCCTCACTCGAAATTTCATTTCCCATTAATTGCTTCCCCTTCTCCATAATGCTCCCGAGTTTAGGCGACGCAGCAGACTAGCAGAAAAAAGCCATCTCAGGACAACATAAACCCGGCAGCATAATGCTAAAATTCAATACTTGAGAACATAACTAGCTCCCATCATCAAAATTTTCTAAACCACACAGGTATTTTGTTAAAACAGGCTTTCAAACAAAAACCCCATTCACCGGTAAAGGAGAAAGATTGAAACTACTAACGTAGTCATTAGTTGGAGCGACATCATTCAAGTTCAGAACGTCAAGTACAGTAAAAATGAGACAGACAAACAAAAATCCCCACAAATTTAACTTGAGGAACGAGTTAGAGCCTGAAACATGCTTTCACTTAGAAATAAATTCTAAAACACCATGAAAAAGTCAAAAGTAAACGAAAAAGGCAAGTAAAAGTGAGACCTTTATGCAAAGACTTGATGATGATGAGGGGAATGCAGAGCCGAGAATGAACAAAGAAGATCATAAAGCCACAAGCGACGCGTGCACAGCAAGAAAGCTTGAAATGAAGGCCTTACCTCACCTGAGAGACTTTGAGGTTGAGGATGGTTTAGAGCTTTCGTGGGTCCGTATTCTAGCTTTCGTTTCTTGTTCTCTTAAGGTTTTCTGAAAAATGAGCTGGACAGGAGATGGAGAGAAAAAGAAAGCAGCAGTAGCAGAAGGTTTAAAAAGAGCGACGGAGAGCGACGGGCAACGGAGGAGAGAGAGGGCAATGGAGGGAGATGAAAAATCTGAAAGGTGGGGCCATTTGAGACATGTGTCGACTGCTGAATGGTCGGGGACTGGGCCGAAGTGGTGGGTGGGCCCTACCCAATGTTTTCTCCAATGGCCGAGTCAGCTTGCCGGCAACGAGTTTGTGCCGAGCGACGTGAACCTGGCAGGGTAGCCAGAGGATTCGGGTAGTGGCGGCAACTCACGTTCGTGGCGGCAAGCTTGAGCCGCAAGGGCGATCTCATGGGGACCATCCTTCCCTCGAGATCGGATTAGCTCGAGGGATCGATACGACTAGAGGCCGATGTCGAGATAGAAGCTTAGTTATGGAGGGAACGTGGGGGGATGCACTTTCGATAACAAAGCAATAGGAAGCAGCAAGCAAAAAAGAGCTTGAATGCAAGGCATGATCAAAAAATGGAAAGAGGCATAGGCAGGTGCATGTGGGGGTGCCATCGTTGGCTTTTAATGCACCTTAAAAACTCCCAGCCATTAAAGCCATACCCAAAAATGGAGAGCATCGAGAGCCTCGCCTCGCCGAGGGAACAAAGAAAGCTCGTGATCGCTGCGCCGGAGGCTGCTGGTCGCCGGTTCACGTTCCCCCTCTGACAGCAGCTCGCCCCTCTTCTGTGCATCACCAATAGATCTCGCGTGGTGTGCAGTGAGCGACGGTCTCTATGTCTTCGCGTGTTACAAAGTTGAGAGAATGTCATAAATATTGTATACGAAATCAAATCACATTCTATAACGTTGCTTACTTATAGGCCTCGAGTGGTCCCATGCATGAAATAGGACGATTCAAACGTTTGGATGACAGAGAATTATGGCCTTTCTGAAGAATACTTCTCATCAACCACGAAAAGCAGCGAACGACCAACAAACCGCGACCTCAACCGGAGGCAGTTAACGGCAGTGGCAGTGGCATTGGCAATCGGAGGCGCTGACTACCAGTGACCAACACTAAGGGTGTGCATCAGTTCCAATCCAACTCAAGAACTGGACCGGGCCAGTTGATTCTGGACGGTTCTCGCATGAATTGGTCAAGTTCTTGATTCCGAATTTTTGAACCAGAAATAAGTGATCCGACCATACCAACCGGACCAGACTGGATTGAACTGGTGGAAACGGTTAAGAGTGAATATATATATATAGTAGAAACCACAAAATAAATTAATTTAAGATATCGTTAATCAAAGTTTGTTACCGCGTATCTCGTGAGATTTTCACCCTCCGAGCTGCCCACACAGAACAACCGATCAGGAGCCGTTAGATGGAGACCCACGCGAGAAGCACCGACCGTCGGATGTTTAGAGTCCGCCTTCTCTCCCCCCTAAAAAAAGCACTCACCGTTGTCACCGTCGTTCGTCTTCGTCGTCTTCTGGATCCCTCGGTTCTGCACAGAGCGCTCTCCGGCGATGTTGCACGTAGCCCTTCGGAAGAGGGCCGGCCGCCTTGGGCGGAGAATGGAGGAGCTCGACCGCAGCATTGACGGCATCACGGTCCGCTCCTTAGAGATCACGGCCCTCCACATCTTCTGCGTGTTCCAAATGGCATCTGCCGCCGCCGCCAGGTCGCGGTCCATGACCTGCAGGTTCGTGTGGATGCCCCTGTCGCTGTCCCTCGTCATCTTGGCCGCCCACTGCTTCCACTTCTCCAGCGATCTGCGGCGCCTGCGGAGGCACTCCGCGGAGATGGAGCGCGTCAGGGCAAAGCTGAACGCGGCTCGGCGGATGTTGCTCGAGCACTGCATGGATCACGAGGCCTCCTTGGCGGAGTTCCGGTTTGGCTCGACAACCCTGACTTGGATTAACCTGGTGTGCTTCGCGGTCACGTCCGCGCTTCTCACGTGTGTCGTCATCTGGTACGCGATTTTCACGTGTGCAGCATAAGGTGATCGTTGAGGTTCTGTGGCAACCATCTTAGGAATAAAAGGGAGGTTTTGGTGCTGATTCTCTTTGGGGTTTTGCTTTGACACGAAAGGTGAAAGAAGAATTGCATAGGAAATTGGGAATTTCTTCTGTATTTTTCTTATAATACCAATACATTCTTTACATGTATTTATAGTACAATGTATGGATAATAAAAGGAAATAATGACAAATACAATATCAATTGTAATCACTAATTATCACTTATTGATTCAATCAATAGATCTAAATCCTGGATTGCATCTTCGATATCAAAACATATCTCCAACACTCCCCCTCAAGCTGGTTGCTTGTATATGTCTAAGACACCTAGCTTGTTTAGGAGATATGCGTGTTGTCTTTGACATAAGGGGTTTGGTGAAAATATCTGCAGGTTGTTCTGATGTTCCAATTCCTTTTGTCTCAATAATCCCTTCTTGAATTTTGTCCTGAGTGAAAAGGCAATCAACTTCTATATGTTTTGTTCTTTCATGAACTATAGGATTTGTTGCAAGTTTGAGTGCCACGTCATTAACACAAAACAGTGCAGTTGGTCCCTTAACTTGTATGCCCAAGTCCAGAAGTAGACCTCGCATCCAAACTATCTCACATACAATCTTGGCCATGGCTCGGTATTCAGCTTCAACTGAGGACAATGATACAGTCGATTGCTTCTTTGTTTTCCATGAAAGCAATGGTTTTCCAAACTTGATACAAAATCCAGTAATGGATCTTCTAGTGATAGCACAGGTTGCATAATCCGTATTACAATAGGCTGTCATCTTCATGTTACATTCTCGAGAGAGAAGTATTCCAAGTCCGGAACATTTCTTCAAGTACTTCACGACTTTGAGTGATGCATTCATATGAGATTGTTTTGGATTATGCATAAATTGACTGAGTGTTTGTACTGCATAACATATGTCAGGTCTTGTCATAGTAAGGTAGATGAGCTTTGCTACAAGTCTCTGATAACCGGATGGATCTTTGAGTAATGGGTCATCGCTTTGGGATGTTGTTCTCGCATCATAATCGATAGTGGTCAACTTGGTGTTCTGCTCAATAGGAATGACTGCTGGCTTGCATCCTGATAAACCTGCTTTTGATATAATTTCTAGGACAAATTTTCGTTGGCTAAGAGAGATTCCTAGTTTTGAACGGGCAATCTCAATGCCAAGAAAATATTTGGGAGATCCTAGATCTTTAATATGAAAAGTAGAATGCAGATAATCTTTGAGATGTTTAATTGTAGATTCATCATTTCCCATAATGAGTATGTCATCGACATATATCATCAGATAGATAGACGACGCACCTTTTGCCCATGTGAAAAGTGCATAATCATGTCTAGCCTGTTTAAAACTAGTAGATGTGAGTGCATCTGTGAATTTCACGTACCACTGTCGGGAAGCCTGTTTGAGACCATAAAGGGATTTGCGAAGACGATATACTCTAGACTCCCCTTGTCTCCGTAGACCCTGTGGAAGATCCATGTAGATTTCCTCTTCTAGATCACCATGGAGAAAAGCATTATGAACATCCATTTGGTGTAAATCCCAATTGCGAAAAGCAGCAATAGATAGGAAGGAGCGGACCGTGACTTCTTTCGTTATCGGAGAAAAGGTCTCATGATAATCGAAGCATTCTCGTTGTGTGAAACCTTTGGCTACTAAACGAGCCTTGTAACGTTCAATGGATTCATCCGCTCTATACTTTATTTTGTACACCGATTTGCAACCAATTGGTTTTCAATGTGGTGATAGGAGTGCAATATCCCAAGTCTCATTCTCCATTAATGCATGTAATTCTGCTCCCATGGCTTTATCCAATAGCCCTACCCAATGTTTTCTCCAATGGTTGAGTCAGCTTGCCGGCAACGAGTTCGTGCCGAGCAATGTGAACCTTGTGGGGTTGCCAGAGGATTCGGGCAGTGGTGACAAGCTTGAGCCGCAAGGCCGATCTCATAGGGACCATCCTTCCCTCGACATCGGATTAGCTTGAGGGATCGATATGACTCGAGGCCGATGTCGAGATAAAAGCTTAGTTATGGAGGGAACGTGGGGGGATGCACTTTCGATAACTAAGCAATAGGATATTGGAAAGGCAGCTGTGATCTGTATTTATTTAGGCCGTTTATTTAGACTGTTTACTTAGGAAGTTTTGCGTGCATATTTTTTATTTCTTTTTATTGTGTGGTCCTTGTATTTTTAATAGTTTAGCCTTATTAGGAGTTGGTTTGATAGCTGTATCTTCTTGTATATATGCTACGTTTCTATGCCAATGTAAAACAGAATTCTCATTCCAAAATTCCTCAGTTCTTTTACCTGGTATCAAAGCCATGGTTGATGAAAAAAAAAGGTGAGGAGAGCTCTGGAATGGACAAGAAAACCTTTAGTCCTTACACACTAAATTCGAATGACAACCCAGGTAACCTGATTACCCAAGTTCAGTTGAAGGGTGAGAATTATGAAGAATGGGCGTGAGCTATGTAGACTGCATTACCAACCAAGAAGAAATATGGTTTTATTGATGGATATGTCAATCGACTAGCAGATGATTCACTGGAACTTGAAGATTGGTGGACGGTTAATTCCATGTTGGTTTCTTGGGTGTTTAATACCATTGAGCCAACACTTTGCTCGACTATCTCTCACATGGAGAATGTGAAAGATCCGTGGGAGGATATCAAGCAGAGATTTTCGATTGGGAATGGTCCACGGATACAACAACTAAGATCGGATTTGGCCAACTGTAGGCAGAATGGTCAACCCATTGTGTCCTATTTCGGTAAACTCAAAACCTTGTGGGATGAAATAAATAACTATGATCAGATACCAGTGTTTTTTGTACAGGTTGCAGATGCAGTCTTGCCATTGTATTGGAAAGAAAGTGTGAAGAAGAGAGAGTTCATCAGTTTTTGATGGGCTTAGATGAAGAAGGATATGGAACAGTGCGCGCTAATATTTTGAGCACTGAACCTTTGCCTAATTTGAATCGTGTCTATGCTATGGTTGTTCAGCAAGAGCGAGTGCGAATTATGACACGAACCAAGGATGAAAGAGGCAATCCCATGAGTTTTGCAATCTAGGCAGGTGGTCAAAATTCAATGGGGGATAAAGATAAAATCCCGTTTTGTTCTAATTGCAGCCGAGAGGGACATGCTGCTGAAAGTTGTTTCCAGCTGATAGGATATCCAGAATGGTGGGGTAATAGACCACGTGGAACCTCTGCTGGACAAGGTAGTGGTCAAAAGCGTGGTAATAGAGGTGGACGAAACAAGGGAGGAGGTGCTCGTGCCAACTTCTCACAAGCAACTGGAGTTGATGGTAGGCGAGGAGTTGTGACGGATTCAGATCGAAAGGGACTTAGTGGATTGAATGATGAGCAGTGGGCGACTTTGCTGGGAATGTTAAGTTCTCATCAGAATGGTGCTCATGAGAGGTTGATAGGTAAGTAGAGTATTTTTCCTTGGATTATTGACACATGAGCTTCACACCATATGATGGGAACGTTGGCATTTTTTAGAGAACTGCATGACATTATGCCATGCTTAGTCGAATTACCTAATGGAGAAAAGACCATGGCAGTGAAAGAAGGAACTGTGTTGCTTGGAGGAGACTTGAAATTGCGACGAGTTCTTTTTGTACCCAATTTGAAATGCAATCTGATTTCTGTATCTCAACTTCTTAATGATTCAAATTTGGTTATCCAACTCACTAACAAAATATGTGCTATACAGGACCTAAATTCGAGGAACCTGATTGGAGCGGGTGAGCAATGCGGGGGGCTTTACTTTCTCAAGGGAGTGACTTTGGTACATGCTTGTAAGGTGGATGATATGGAATCCTTTGAGCTTTGGCATAAAAGAATGGGTCATCCTTCTTATAAGGTGGTGGAGTTAATTCCAGAAGCTGGCAAAATGGTTAGGAAAACCAATAAAACTTGTGAGGTTTGTTTTAGAGCAAAACAAACAAGAGAGATCTTCTTTTCTAGTGACAATAAAGCTAAAGATTGTTTTCAATTGATGCATTGTGATTTGTGGGGTCCTTCTAGGGTCCCAGCTTCATGTGGAGCAATTTATTTCTTGACAATTGTTGATGATTACTCTCGTGCTGTGTGGATATATTTGTTGAATGGAAAAAATGAAGTGGCTTGTGTTCTTAGGAAATTTATTGCGATGGTTAAATGCCAATTTGAGAAAAATGTGAAAATCGTTAGAAGTGATAACGGAAGTGAATTTTTGTGTTTGAAAGAATGTTTTGATGAACATGGGATATCGCATCAAACTTCTTGTGTTGGAACACCTCAACAAAATGGCCGAGTGGAAAGAAAGCATCGCCATATCCTTAATGTTGCAAGAGCTTTGCGTTTCCAAGCAAATTTACCCATAGAATTTTGGGGAGAATGTGTACTCGCAGCTGGGTATTTGATTAACAGGACTCCATCTATATTATTGAATGGTAAAACCCCATATGAGATTATCATTGGCCAACCTCCTTCTTACAAACATACTCGGATTTTTGGTTGTTTGTGCTATGTGCATAATTAGAATCGGGATAAAGATAAATTTGCTAGTAGAAGTCGTCGGTGTGTTTTTGTTGGTTATCCGTTGGGAAAGAAAGGGTGGAGATTGTATGATTTAGAAGATGATGAATACTTTGTATCAAGAGATGTAGTGTTTGCTGAAACAGAATTTCCATATGCTGATGAAAAAACAGTAAGTGATGAACTCATCAAAAATAGAGTTATGGAGTTGGGTGATAAAGTTGATGATTTAAAAAGTGACTCGAGGGAAGAATTGATCCACACAAACAATGAGGACGTGGAAAGCAGTGAAGTCATCGCCGAAAGTGTAGATAGAGAAAATGAAGTGAATCATGAAATGGAGGAATTGATCCACACAAACAATGAGGACGTGGAAAGAAGTGAAGTCGTCCAAGAGCAGCTAGGCAGGGGACAAAGGGTCAAGCAACCTTCTGTTCATTTGAAAGATTATGTGACAAAGGCCATCAGAATAAGCCCCTCGACATGCTCATCTGCCCAATCTGATTCCTTAGGTATGCCTTATTCTATAGCACGTTATGTGAGTTATGAAAAATTTTCTGCGCAACACCGATGTTTCTTGGCAGCAATTACTGCAAGACATGAACCAAACTCTTATGCGGAAGCGATTAAAGATGAACGGTGGAGAGAGGCAATGAGTAAAGAAATACAGGCTTTAGAAGATAATGGCACATGGACAGTCGAAAATTTGCCGCTTGGGAAGAAAGCAATCGGGAGCAAGTGGGTGTATAAAATTAAGTATAATTCTGATGGAAGTGTTGAACGATACAAGGTGCGGTTGGTGATACTGGGAAATAATCAAGTTGAAGGCATAGAGTATTAGGAGACTTTTGCTCCTACGGCAAAAATGTGCACCGTACGCACCTTTCTTGCCGTTGCTGCTGCAAAGAATTGGGAACTTCATTAGATGGACGTTCAAAATGCTTTCTTACATGGTGATTTAGAGGAAGAGGTTTACATGAAGATGCCGCCTGGATTTGCCTCTCAATCATCAGGGAAGGTATGCAGACTCCGGAAATCTCTATATGGTTTGCGGCAAGCACCTAAATGTTGGTTTGTGAAATTGGCTGTATCTTTGAAAGCTTATGGATTTCAGCAATCATATTCAGATTACTCCTTGTTCACTTTCCGAGTTGGGACTGTTCAATTGAATGTGCTTATTTATGTTGATGATCTCATTATCTCCGGCAATGATATTTCCGCTGTGCAAAAGTTCAAGAACTATATGAGTCGTTGTTTTCATATGAAAGACTTGGGGAAGCTGAAATTTTTCTTAGGGATTGAAGTGGCGAGAAACTCAGATGGTATTTTCTTGTGTCAATGTAAGTATGCGTTGGAGGTGATTTCTGAGGTCGGATTACCGGGTTCCAAGCCGGCTAAAACTCCTCTTGAACAAAATCACAAGCTAGCCCTTACTGAGAGCGATGATGTAGATAACCCTGCTCAGTATAGGCGCCTAGTGGGTCGGCTTATTTATCTAACAATAACTCAACCTGAATTGTCTTACTGTGTGCATATTCTTGCACAGTTTATGCAGCGGCCAAAAAAGCTCATTGGGAGGCAGTTGTGAAAGTTTTGTGTTATCTGAAAGGAAATCTAGGTCTAGGTATTATGTTGCGTGCCAATTGTGACCTCAAATTGTCTGCTTACTGCGATTCTGACTGGGCTAGTTGTCCTTTGACGAGACGATCTTTGACTGGTTACTTTGTTCTTTTGGGAGAATCTCCTATCTCATGGAAGACTAAGAAGCAACAGACAGTGTCTCTCTCATCTGCTGAAGCTAAATACAGGTCTATGACTATTACAGTTTGTGAACTTAAGTGGTTGAAAGAATTATTGGATTCTCTTGGTGTGACACATTCTCAACCTATGCACTTGTATTGCGACAGTCAGGCAGCTTTACATATAGCTGCCAATCCTGTCTATCATGAGCGTACCGAGCATATTGAAGTGGACTGTCATTTTATTCGTAATGAGATACTTAATGGTAATATTCAAACAGATTACGTACGTAGTTCAATGCAGCTAGCTGAAATCTTCACGAAGGCGTTGGGAAATGATCAATTTAACTTTATTCTTTGCAAGTTGGGCATTCGAGATCCCCATACTCCAACTTGAGGGAGAGTATTGGAAAGACAGCTGTGATATGTATTTATTTAGGCTGTTTATTTAGGAAGTTTTGCGTGCATATCTTTTATTTCTTTTTATTGTGTGGTCCTTGTATTTTTAATAGTTTAGCCTCTTTAGGAGTTGGTTTGATAGTTGTATCTTCTTGTATGTATGTTACGTTTCTGTGGCAATGTAAAATAGAATTCTCATTCCAAAATTCCTCAGTTCTTTTACATAGGAAGCAGCAAAAAAGAGTTTGAATGCAAGGCATGATCAAAAAATGGAAAGAGGCAAAGGCAGGTGCATGTGGGGGTGCCATCGTTGGCTTTTAATGCACCTTAAAACACCCCCAACCACTAAAGCGATGCCCAAAAATGGAGAGCATCGAGAGCCTCGCCGAGCCAAGGGAACGGAGAAAGCTCGAGATCGCTGCATCGGAGGCTGCTGGTCGCCGGTTCGCGTTCC
The DNA here is from genome assembly GCA_024500025.1 of Syzygium aromaticum. Lineage (NCBI taxonomy): Eukaryota > Viridiplantae > Streptophyta > Magnoliopsida > Myrtales > Myrtaceae > Syzygium > Syzygium aromaticum. The sequence continues at coordinate 2,476,739 of CM044891.1, read as the reverse complement.
CCCTCCGACAGCAGCTCGCCCATCTTCTGTGCATCACCAATAGATCTCGGTGTGCAGTGAGCGATGGTCTCTATGTCTTTCCGTGTTACAAAGTTGAGTGAATGTCATAAATATTGTATACGAAATCAAATCACATTCTACAACGTTGATTACTTATAGGCCTCGAATGGTCCCATGCATGAATAAAGCCGATTCAAACGTTTGGATGACAAAGAATTATGACCTTTCTTGAGAATACTTCTGATCAACGACGAAAAGCAGCGAATGACCAACAAACCACGATGTCAACCAGCGGCAATCAATGGCAGTGGTAGTGGCATTGGCAACCAGAGTCGGCATTGGCAATCGGAGGCGCCGACTGCTAGTGACCGACAATAGGGGTGTGCATCGGTTCCGATCCAATTCGAGAACTGGACCAAGCCGGTTGATTCTAAATGGTTCTCACATGAATTGATCAAGTTCTCAATTCCAAATTTTTGAGCTAGAAATAAGCGATCCGACCAAACTGAATTGAACCAGTGGAAACGGTCAAGAGTGAATATATATATATATAGTAGAAACCACAAAAACATATATATATATATTTAAGATATCGTGAATCAAAGTTTGTTACCGCGTTTCTCGGGAAATTTTCACCCTCCGACCTGCCCACACAGAACAACTTATCCGGAGCCGTTAGATGGAGACCCGCGCGAGAAGCACCGACCGTCGGATGTTTACAGTCCGCTTTCTCTCCCCCCCTAAGAAAAGCACTCACCGTTGTCACCGTCCTTCCTCGTTGTCGTCTTCTGCGCAGAGCGCTCTCCGGCGATGTTGCACGTAGCCCTTCGGAAGAGGGCCGACCGGCTTGGGCGGAGAATGGAGGAGATCAACCGCAGCATTGACGGCGTCACGGTCCGCTCCTTAGAGACCACTGCCCTCCACCTCTTCTGCATGTTCCAAATGGCGGCGGCCGCCAGGTCGCGGTCCATGACCTGCGGGTTCGTGTGGATGCCCCTGTCGCTGTCCCTCGTCATCTTGCCGCCCACTGCTTCCACTTCTCCAGCGATCTGCGGCGCCTGCGGAGGCACTCCGCGGAGATGGAGCGCGTCAGGGCAAAGCTGAACGCGGCTCGGCGGATGTTGCTCGAGCACTGCATGGATCACGAGGCCTCCTTGGCGGAGTTCCGGTTTGGCTCGACAACCCTGACTTGGATTAACCTGGTGTGCTTCGCGGTCACGTCCGCGCTTCTCACGTGTGTCGTCATCTGGTACGCGATTTTCACGTGTGCAGCATAAGGTGATCGTTGAGGTTCTGTGGCAACCATCTTAGGACACCATCTTCATCAGGCACCAAATAAACCAAGAAAATAAGGAGGTTAGGGTTTTGCTTTAGGTCTCTGACTTAAATCGACGGTCTCCTCAGCTACTTTGATTCTATGTCAAGTAACCGTTGTGTTCATGTCATGGCATTCGCCTCGGTGGAAACACTACAACTATGATCATCGTGGTTCAGTGAAATGAAATGGGAATACTGATCTTGGATCTATCTCTTTTTTTTTTGGTAAGGTTGGATCTATCTCTTTATCTTCTTTTCTTCCCAATATCATGCGGTCTATGTGATTTTCTCTCTAATTTTTAGCACCAACGCAGGTTTATCTTCATGATTACATAGTTCAGTCTTGTGGGGTTTAATACTCGGCAACGGATGAAGTGTGGGTGTTCATATCTCAAATGAGAAAAGCAGGAAGATTGCTGTAGACACCTCATGGTCACGGTTGTTTTAGTGTTGAAAATGATCAAATGATCGAATTGTTAGTGTTAATTCATAGGTCGCATGATTCTTAACGCGCCGCCAACAGACAATTTTCAAATCCCGAGCTTCCTTAAACTTTCGAAGGGCTTGATATAAGTGACAATTGCGCATCGCAATGCCGTGCTAGAATCGCGCCATAGTAGTAACTCCAGCACACTCAATAAGGTAGTCCAGTTGCCCGAATCTCTCTCTCTCTCTCTCTGGAGCCCTAAGTAATGGCAGGGCTTAAGCTGCCGAGAATCAAGCATCTCAATGCGCAGACATAAACCTGCACAACACAGAAAAGGCAACCCTCGAGTTCTGGGCCTTAGCTCGCTAGTCTCTAGTTAAGGGTTACTCGCAATGGACCTATTTTGCGAGTCCATATGTATCATGGCATCTCCGGTTAAGAGCCGCCGTCTTAGAGGTCTACATGAAGTTATTACAGTGCAAATAGTTTGGTGAATTGCGTGGATGTGCCAAAAGCTCAAACGACAGATTCATCACACAGCTCAAGGTTCATGTCACTGGCCATCAGGCTCCTTTTCATGATGAGGATTAGAAGAGATTCTACTGTTTCTAATTTCCTAGTTCGAGCTTTTCATCTGCAGCTGCCCCAGGTCTGGAATGTCTGCACGTCTAGCATACAGCTGAAGAACAGGGACCGCGAACAAACCTCACATCTTACACTTCCCACGGATGGTTCAAAAGATTGCAAAACCAAATCAGGGCAAGCAAATATATCACCTGGATACGACACCTTGCAGAATGCACTAAAGATTAGGCTAGCTTAGCAATTCACTGGGGCCATTACCTGCTTCGGCTGCCGGGGCTACTGATGATGCTCCTTGTATTGCTTGACTCCGGTGGACTAGGCCCACTTCTCTGTCCATATACACTTCCCCGGTGAACTGAACTCGAATCACTCCCTTTCTGGACCTCCATCTCCAAACTCTTTGCTTCATCCACCAGCTTCAGTATCTGTTTGAAAGGCAAGTAGTCTCTACAGACATTAGAAGACATTTTCGGAGCATAAATGGTGTAATGAGGGGTCGAAAACGGATCACTCAATAACAAGCTATTGAAACTTGACCACAAAGAGTTCCCTTTCAACTGGTAATATTGAGAGAAACAAACAAAATTCATGAGCAGACTTGAGGTTTTTCAGCAAGACTGTTGACTGATCCTCACTGTCCCACAATGACTGAATTTAGGTTAGTCATTTTCCCGAATCTCGTTCTCTCTCACACGATCCTGAAATACTCTAATGGCAGGGCTTAAACTGCAAAAAAAAAAAAAAAAAACCAACGAAAAAGAGATGTGCATTCAGTACAAATCAACGGTGACACAGAAAATCAATGGGCAGCAAAGGCAATAGATTCTCACCAGTATTCCGTTAACTTGCACATGGAAGCCTGATACGTTGAGGTGTGATGAATAGAAGTAAGCGGATGTGCTTTCCCATCCCTAGATGGAAAATAAGCGCGGAAAGTCAAAATGAATGCCGCAAGGAGAACAGCAACAGAAACACAATGCTTGAAAGTGGCGGTACTCAAGTCCCACCTGATCATATTTTGCCTGATGGCTTCAACATTTGCTGCCCTTTCCTCTTTATAAATGACACGTTGCAGGTCCGTAAATGAAGTTAGAGGTGAAACAACATTAAGGAGGGAGGAGCTGGGTAACACATACAGGGGTACTTCTTTCCTCACATGCTCGGCGCCACTGCGAGCCAACAATGCAAATACTAAATTTAAGATTGAGAGGTCATGACAGCCTACTGGACAAAAAACGTACAATGATTGATCGGTAAGCAAGAATATTAGTGGATGTTTTTGGGCATGTGGGGTTAAAAAACATCCGTTATTGCTGGACAGATCATGGTACGGTCACCTTCTCCTTTTCCACATGGCCATGGCAAAGCTGGCGAGATCCGATATTTGCTCCATTCTCCATCCTCAAATAGGTGAATGATGTTGACATCGGAGCGACGGACGCAACAATGATGAAGTCCTCAGCTACGCTCATATTTATGTGTTCTTTATTCATAACTAGTTGTGTAGGAGGTCCTATGGGCAAGATGTATGTTCAGATCAATAATAATTTGTCGGCTGGAACAACTCTGATGGTTCATTGCAAATCCATGAACAACGATATCAGAATTGTTGATATAACGCATAGCTGGGAATTTGCATTCACACCCAATTTCGTTGGGGGGCATTATTGTTTTGCAGTTTTGCATCGGTTTAATATATATAAGCAGATCAGGGACTCGCATGATTGCAAATTGTGTCATTAGAGGATCATGCCCAATGGTCCTTGTAGGCTCAATGAGTCCATAGAGTTTGATGTGAGGCTTGGCGACACGAGTTTCATGTAAGAGGTTTCTTCCCATTTCACGGATAACAAACATCAAACCCTCAATCACTGAGCCAATCATTGGACGAGATCCTCCAAATACATGAGTTGGAATCAAGCCAATCCCTGCTTTGCTTAAGTGTGCTAAGCCACTCAAATTGACCTGACCATGCAAAGCTTCAAAAGAGCAGTGTCCCCCTAAATATATTGGCTTTGAATGTGAATCCCAGCTGCGCGTTATATCATAGATTCCGAGATCATTGTTCTTATATTTGCAACGAACTGTTAGAGTAGTTTCAGCCGGCAAATTGCTATTGATCTCGTCATACCTAACACACGCAAGTTAGAGCGGAATGCATCATACAGCTCCACATTTGGCCACTGCAAATCACCACCAGTTCTACAAATGATGCACCCTGTTGATACGATCAAGAGGAGGATTCAAAGTCAAGCAATTCTCACTGGGAGTCAGCTCGCCCAAGAATATGCAGAGGAGTCCCTGGACGATCCTTGCAATTAGTGATTTTGTCCATGCTGAGTTGCTGGTAACATGCTCAGTAACAAATGCGAAGAGCTCTTCCACAAGATGCATCGATCCTTCATCCTGTTGACCGTGTAGCCCCTGCTCGCCCGAAGTTTTCAGGAGCCACCCTGCATCGGGTTTCAATTGCAGATTTGGCGGACTCTCGCGCAGAGAGTCGGCTGTTCGTGCACACGCAGTTCAGAGGCTAGTCCATTGGTCCGCGACTTATATTTCAGCAAGAAGACCCACACAACCTTTGACCTGCCCCACACTAGTCTCTCTTGAATAACGCAGAGTACCATTGCGCTGCCGGTCGTCTCTGACACCGCTGGAGTTGTCATGGTGCGGCTGCCTCCTTCTGCACATCTGGATCAGATTCCTCTGTTTCGTCGATGTCTCTCGACATGATGTTCAATGTTGCCGCGTCGCTATCGCCCGCCCTGTCACTACCACGATCCCATAGAGGGTGACTGCTGAACATCACCCGGGTTTACTTGTCGAAAGTGCTCTAATTCTCAAAGCAGAATCTAGCTGAGTAAAAGCTGGTGACTTGGAGCACGTTCCTCAGACGAAATTTAAAGAGAAAGAAAAACAAACACATTCAGCTGAGTGCTCTTCAAGCAGAGTCGCCAGTCCAGCATATTTGATTTGTCTTCACAAGACCGTGACCATGATGATGCCTCTCCAGGCTTCTCCAAATAAGATTAGGGGGTCGTAACAATCAGGTTGTTTCTTTCCCTCAGTTGATTTCGCGTTCCGTACTCGTCTTTTGATTTTGCTTTTTTTTGTTCCAGTAGTATCGTTGCAATTCACATGATGCCATGGTTGAGCCGGAGCCATCGCCACATTGCCGGAATCCCACCGCCGCTCCCAGATTGCCTCTAAGTGTCATTGTGAGTCATCAGACCGAGTTGCTTAGACCACGTCACGATTAATTTCGTGTTTACATTGCACATAATTTACGTATGTCACATTTCATGAAAAAAAAAATCATTCAAGGCACATAGACATCTGTTACATTTTAGATTTTGCATATTAGGGGCATCTTTAACAGAACAACTTCTAGATTTAGGAAATTGCATCTTGAATATTTGCACATTTAGCAAAAAAAAAAGTAAAAGGAATTGCCTTTGTGAGACCAACTTAGGAATAGGACCAGTAAGCCAGTCTCGGTTTGATTTGAGGTAGGAACTGATCTATCCTAAAACCGATCACCTCTAGTTGGGCTGACAATTCGTATCGTGTCTAAAATGAACTACTTATATATGAGCAGGGCACGTCAGCCAATGCTACCACCAAGTTACTCTCAACTGCCTCTAAAATAATGAGTTTTTGTGCCAAAGTTGCCGCCCGTGATGAGAATGAGTTGAGGCACATTTTGATGTGAATTGGGCAAACAAGAATGCTCCATCCTTGATTGAATGCAAAACCTCCCAAGCTCGAGTGTATGATTCTAGGATCGATGATCAATATCATTCGGACCCCTTTCTTGATTACCTGTATTTGTCCAACTCATGTTGTAACTCGAGCAGCGACCCCTTTCTTGAAATCCTTCCTTATTCTGGCTTCTTTGAACTTAGTAAATAAGCCATTTTTTTATGCGAAATATTTCCTGTATTCTTAGCTCGATCAATTGCTTGCTAGTTAGCTTGGTAAGTGCTAAGGCTTCCCCACCGCGGTGCTAGTGGCCTCGTCCACCAGGCGCTCCGATCCGATCCTATAATTAACTGACGAACTCCTCCGCGTGATCACATGCCACCCGGCACAACTGGCAGTGCTGGTTGAAAGTTCTCCAGGGCAGCGTCGACGGCGTCTATTTCCTGGGCCCCGGACGCTTCACATGCCTTGAGAACACTCGCCGCGGCCACGGGGAAATCCTAATACGGGTTGCTCGAGGATTCTATGAATGTTGTCCATTGTCGCAGAGCGCCTAATTCGCTGCTCTGATCTGCAGTGGCAATTCCCCCATGGTATGCAGAGTTAGCTAAAGTACAAGCAATGTGCAATTTCTGTGGAATGAAACATAGGCATTCACCTGAGAGACGTGTGTAATCGACTAGAGAAAAGGATTCAATTACAGGAACAATGAAAAATAATTTGAAGAATCATCCGATTCGACTGCTTGTCAGCACTGAAAAGCTCCAACCATCCAAATCAAGACCCACTGTCGGGACCGACTACCGGTTTTGTTTTTAATCATAAAAAGACGAGGCTCGCCTGGTACGCGCTGAGTCTAGGTTCAGACTTAACTCAGGCTCTTTCAAACCCATATCATATTGCAACTTAGAATTTAAGTTTTTAACCTTCATGTAATTTTTATCTATGAGTTACCACTAATCAATTTATGGTAGGTTGATTAGAAACCTAAGTAAGGTGATAGAGAGAATCACCCTACTCCTATGAGCCAGAGATTAAATGAGTTCAGGGACTTGGGTATACTAGTTGGATAACTAATGTCATTTCGGTACCTTTCTACTCTATTCATTTCTAAAAATATTTATCGGGCAATTTGAATTGATTTTAAGACGTTTCTCCTAACATGCGAGGTGATCAAGCGAATACATAATTATAAATAATTAGTAGTCAAGACAGATATGTAGCCTAAGATTTTAGCCCTAACTAAGGCGGACAACATTCAAAACATAACAATTTATGCAAATATATTTTACTTAAAAAACATGCATAATAATAATACAACAATAATTTAAAATATTCAGATATATCACATAATTTAGAAAAATATCATATAAAACTATGTCTAAATTACATCCTAATTTAAAAAGAAAATAAAAACAAAAAAATTCGAAATTGTTTTTAAAATTTTTAATATTTTTTTAAAAATATTTTTAATAAAATAATAATATAATATTAAAATTAGATCGGGTCGGGTCGGCGGATCCGAGTCGACCGGAACCGACTTGGTTCAATGAATCCAACCCCAGTCATTGACTCGGGTCGGATCTTCGGATCTGAACAGGGTCAAGGTCAACTCGAGTCTTGAACTGGATCAGGCTTCTCGCCCAACCCGGATCCGACCCGAATTTTCCCCCTTGAGAGACCCGGTTTCTTCCCTTGTTTTAGAGATTCGCTCGGACGAGCATAAATCCGGTGATTTGCCAGCTGTTCTACTCGGCCATTGCTCCCTATCTCCTTAGTACTTTAAGCTGAAGAGATTGGGGGCAATGGCTCGCCGGATGGCTGACCGGAGCAGTCGCCGGTCAAGCTCCGATTGGGGCTCGCTGAGCCCAAACGTCGGTTGGAACTTGGCTGGTCGGACCAGGTCATGCTTTGACCTGTTCCGACTTCCAATGGCTGTCACAAAGCTACTTAGGGGGCTCAAAGGTCGCTGGACAGCCTGTACATCGCCGGCCGAGGATCGTCTCAAATGGACTTCACGTGGGTATTTCGTCGAACATGTAGAGTGCATGACCTAAACAGGGGGGTTTTGACCTATTCCGAGGTTCCAGCCTACTCTGACGACCATGGCTCGCTCCCGACGGCGAATATGGACCAAGAGGAGGATCGGTATAGGCCGGGATTCGCGCCTAACGACCGGCGCGAGTCTCGACCAACCAGCGCTTGAAAACAAGGGAAAGTAGGGTACAAAAAGGCCGAGAAGAACCTACTGGTCGGGGGGATGCTTCCGGGAGTCGCTGGTCGGCTTGCTGGCGACGGCGAGGCCAGCTGGCTTCCCTGTTCAACCTGCATACACTCAGCTCTCATAATTTCTCTCAAAATCTCTCCCAATCTCTCGGTTTCTTTTTTTTTTTTTTTTGATAACCCAGGGAACCCCCGCACGGCCGACAGTAAACCCTGGAGGCGATACGTGCTAGCCACCACACACGTGCCACCGGTTAAGTCACCTTGCGGCGCCCGGGATTCGAACACTCAACCTTTTGCGAGAGGAAGAGTGCGCGCTCCAGCAGCGCCACCCAGGCGGGTGGTATCTCTCGGTTTCTTTTTGTCTCTTCTCTCTCTGTTTTTTGTTCAGAACCGCCCCTAGCTCGGAGGTCGGAGGTTACGCGCAACGGCGAGGCTGACTAAGGCTCCCTCTTCACTCTGTCTTCTCTCGAATTCGCTCAATTTCTCTGGGTCTATCTCTCACGGCCTCTCTGTTCTTGCTCACCAAAACCGAACCAGCCGACCCCCCCTGTTCTCTCTCTTCCTCTGGTCTTTTTTATGGCCGACGGCCACTTGCTTCTGCCCCGGAAGTCGTCAATTTAATGCTCTGCACCGGCCTATGCTCCTATTCAAGACTTTTGTGGCCATCTTAGGCCAGTGCAGATAGGGTGCTCTGCTCCTCTGCTTCTCGGTGTCCACGGCGGTGGGGAGGGGAAGGAGAAGAAGAAAAGGGAGATGGGCTGGGATGGGCCGGGCCCAGCTCACGCGGGGGAAAAGAAGAAAAATGAAAAGTGGGCTGGGCCCGTGCGGCGGAAAAAAGGAAAAAGAAAAGGGCTGGATCTACCCGGCCCAACCCAGGTTTTTTAATTTAATTTAATTTATTAATTTTTTATAAAAAAATATTCTAATAGACCCTATTAATGCAAATGTGCCTTATATCTATATGCAATGTAATTAAAAAAAATATTTTTTATTTTAGGAATTAAAAAAAATTAACTTCTAAATTTTGTGCAATTAATTTTGAGCAATTAAAAATAGGTGTCAACACCCACATTCACAAAAGCCAAAGACTTCATTTATTCTCTTAACCATGGGGGTGTTGGAGGTGCCGAAAAAGATCACCGTTGGTGGCGGGATGTGACCGTGGTGGTCCCAGATGCAAGGTCGCCCGATCACTCTCTCTCCTGTTTCCCGACGTCCGTCCACATTGTTGTCAAAGGATTGTTGAGGCTTGGGATTTGGGTTAGAGAAGAAGATTGTTGGGCTAACATATCTAGTCATGGCCACGGTTCGGAACCGGCGGTTCCGGTTCGTGGCCAAGTATGAACCGGAACCGGCTAGTTCCGGTTCCGAGCCGGTTCATAATTTTTTTTTTATGTTTTTTTTTTCCTTTTCCTTTCCTTTTTTTTTTCTTTCATTCCATCACCGGTCATAGCCAAGGTCGATGGAGGTCGTTGGCCTCAGGCGAGGCCGCCCTCGCCGGCGTCGGGCGAGGGCTACCCTCGCTTGGGCTAGGCAAAGCCGACCTCGCCGACGTCGGACAAGGCTGACCTTGCTTGCAACTGGCGAGGCTCAACATCGCCGGCAACTGGTGAGGCCAGCCTCGCCTAAGGCCGACGAGGTCGAACCCTCGCCAGATCTGGCGAGGCTCGACCTCGCCAGCGTCTTGGCGAGGGTTCGACCTCGTCGGCCTCAGGCGAGCTGACCTCGCCTGTTGCAGGCGAGGTCAGCCTCGCCTGACACCGGCGAAGCTCGACCTCATCGGGGTTGGGCGAGGCTAGCCTCGCCAGTTGCAGGCAAGGTCGAGCCTCGCCAGCGTCGGGCGAGGTCGGCCTCGCTGGCGTTGGGCGAAGCCGGCCTCGCCAGTTGCAGGCGAGGTCAGCCTCGCCCGACGCCGGCAAGGTTGAGCCATTGCCTGATCTGGCGAGGCCAGCCTCGTCCAGCCCAGGCGAGGGCGGCCCTCGCTCGACGTCGACGAGGCCGGTGACCTTGCCTGCTAAAGCTTTTTTTTTGGAACTGGGCCCAGAACCGGCGGTTCCGGGCCAGTTTCGGTTCCAAACCGTGGCCCGGTTAATGGGCCGGGCTCGGGTTTGACCGGGCCAGTTCTAGGTCGGTTCCGGGCCGAAACTGGCCCGTGGCCATGACTAAACATATCTTTAGATGAAAGCATTTAGGATTCCCCCACTTATCATGATTCCATTCCGCGATTCTGAAAAAAAGAAATTATGAAAATCAAATGTTTATGTCATATAAAATATAAATGATATTAGCACACTCAATAATGAATAATTGGTGAGCTTAAATTGTAGTTGATAAATAATAAATAATAAGAAGACATGATTAGCGCTAGACAGGTCGTCTTTGTAAATAAAAATAGAGAAATATTGATAATTACACTATTCGAAATAAATACTGATTAATAATATTATATTATAGTTAATAAATTCAAATCAATGTACAATATGATAATTCAAGATTATATTTTAAAAAAATTATGTTAACACACCATTCAATTATTATAAAATCTAATCAATCTAGTAAAATTGTACTCAAACATTTACAATGTAAATTAAATTTATTAATAAATTCTCATTTAATTTCATTCCCACAAAATTTTTTTCTTAAAAATAGTTAGGGTCAGCAATTCATACTCACGTATCATCATTGGGTTTTGTAATCTTGTCAATTATGTTGTTGAAAAGCACCATAAGACTTACATATTCACGTTAGTTCGCGTAACTTTCGGATTTTTCATATATAGTCATGATAAAACTGATTCTTTTGTGTGAGAAATTATCTCTACAACCAGACACAAGAATTTGTATGCCATTTGCATAATTCACCAAACAAATGGCATTATCATCATTCCAGTCCTTCCGCATTTCATTCCATTCAATTCCATTTTGGCATACCAATTGCAATTGCATAACGATGCTGAGAAAACTAAATATTCTATGGGACACACTTTCAGCTAGTATGTTATTCTACATCATTATCTTTCTTCAAAGAAACAATATCTTGTTGAAATTTCATTATATCTCATTGAAGTTAGGACAATAAAACACATAACCTCAAATGCATTCTTTTTTTATGGTGAAAAGGTGCTTCGCTTTTGGAATTTTAATTTTGTCTATTGCAATAAAGAAAATTTCACTATTTTAAGACATTTGATAATCGCATCAAAGTATTTCTGTTTAAGTAAATATTTATTTTTATATTGTATAAGGTGAAAATTTAAAATCAAATCCAACTACATCTAATTCACTTTAATTTTTCATCATCTACGTATTTCCTCCACAACAAATTTAGGGCAAAGAATCGACATTGCTTTTAACTACAATAGAAACGCATAATATAGGAGGATGTAAATTATCTTTTTAATTTTAATATCAGTAAAATCTCAACAAAGACATTATTCAACCGAGAAAAAACAATGATATTCACATAATTTTGTAGATTACAAGCTTGTTACAAAGTTTAATATATTTTATTTTCATGATTTATTGGACTTTCTCTGACTAACTTATACATCTTGAATGACCAATCTAAATTTCATAGCAGGCCTTGAGCCATATACTGTTATATAGATGAACTCACCATCTTGTCTAACATTGCCCTAGTATTTCCATATATTAAGGCGAAATATTGTTTTGCCTCGGTTTACTAAACTTTCGGAATTATAATTGAATAGAATTAAGAGCTTAAGCAAAAGAAAACGACGTTTGGATATACTCAATTTCATTTACATTTTCTCACATTGATTTTCACTGTACACAACTCATGAAAAGCATGGCAAATGTGAAATGACACTAGCAGTGTGATGACTTTCATAGAATGCTCATTTTGATACTATAACTTTTTAAACTATCACTTAAATGACATAAACTTTAAAAAAAAAAATTCACTTGAGTAATGGCAACTATTTCATTTCAAGATGGCTAGTTGACTAGATGGCAAAATTACAACGCGTATTTTCTCTCATGAGCTTAAACTTGTTCTTCTTGTTTTAAAAGTTCACATAATCTTTGCTAGTGTTTATTGATCTATTATATATAAGAGTATAGGATTTTGATGCATTGTTCAAGATGAAAATTCTCTTGTGCGACGTCATAGATGGAATAAATAATAAATTCTATTATGAGATATCAACCTAAGTGAACAAGTTCTACCAATAAAAGGCAAAATGCAAAAATCGTTGAATTAGTGGATCTAAACCTTATGAGGAAATTTTAGAGCTTCAAGAGAGAATGTGGTCTATATTATGTGAAGAGAAACAAATATTTGTGATCTATATTATGTCAAGAGATTAGTTGACATCTATCAAGAGTACATTAATTGCGAAAATTTGTAAATTTAGTTATTGGGTAACTAAATTCAAAGGTTCAAGTAACCTAATTATAAATTTTCCTAAATTTTGATGATGGAGTAAAAAAATTTGACCTGTTGATATCTCTGTGATCAGAACTAATTAGGACTTTTGCCTCCACACTAAGAACTCCTCTATTGTCAGCCAAGCAGTCCACATAATTTCCAGGTTAAGCGCCTAAACATGTGTGGTTAAAAAACAACCGTTATTGCTAGACAGATTGCCGTATGGACATTTTTTTTCCAGGTTAAGCATATCTAAACATGTGTGGATTAAAAGACAGCCGTTAAACATTTGTGGCAAGCTGGCGTGGTGCTATGTTTGGTCCATTCTCCATCCTTAAATACCTGAATAATGTTGATATCAAGAGCATATTGCTCCGAGGAAAATTAAAAATTAATGAGGGTAGGTTTGGAAGACAAAAATTAGTTAAGCCAAGTGCAAGTGCTACCGTGGACCCTCAAAGAAAGTTGCATTGTGCCGCCCAATCAACAATTGTGCTTTTGAAATTAGACGGAATGACTACATCGTGCCAACTAAAGGGATGAAATTAAACAAAATAAAAGTTTAAGAGTAGAATTGAATATTCACGAAAAACACACTGATGAAATTGAAAAAAATAAGCTCATAGATTAATGGGAAAATTCTAATTAAGGATCCTAAGTGGGGTCAAATTCTCAAAAAATAACCCAAAGTAAATATCGTGTCAAATAAGAGCTTGAAGTGCTTAATCAGTCTCAAATAAGGACCCGAAGTGCCCAAAAAATCTCATATAAGGACCTGGGTCTCTAGTTGGCCAAAATACTTGTCGATCAGCGAAAAAGTTACTGTTTCAGCACCTGAACAGTAACTTTTTAATTTTTTTAATTTTTTTTTCCGTTTTTGTTTTTTTTTAATTTTCCTTTTCTTTTTCTTTTTTTTTTTCTTTTCTTCCTCCGCCGGTCTTAGGCGAGGCCGCCCTTGCTAGTGTCGGGCGAGGGCCGCCTCGCCGGCGTCGGGCGAGGGCTGCCCTCGCCTGGGCTAGGCGAGGCCGGCCTCACCCGATGCCGGCGAGGTCGCCCTAGCCAGTTGCAAGTGAGGGCGGCCTTGCTTGAGGCCAGCGACCTCCGCCGACCCCAGCTATGGCCGGCAGAGAAAGAAAAGAAAAAAAAAGAAAAGGAAAAGAAAAAGGAAAATAAAAAAAAACAAAAAAGGAAAAACAAAAAAAAACAAAAAAATTACTGCTCCAGTGCCGGAATAATAACTTTTTCGCCGGGCGGCAGGTGTTTTGGCCGGCCGGGGACCCAGGTCCTTATTTGAGATTTTTTGGGCACTTCAGGTCCTTATTTGAGACTGATTAAGCACTTCGGGTCATTATTTGACACAATATTCATTTTGGGCCCTTTTTTGAGAATTTGACCCCACTTGGGTCCTTAATTGGAATTTTCCCTAGATTAAATGTAACACCGGACAAAAAGTATAAAGACTGTACTTGTCTTTAGTTTTTATTTTGCAAGAAATACTTGTGCTCTTTTGCTCGTATAAAGAAGCAAAATACCTATAGAATCAACTTATTTTGGAAAATTGATTTAAGTAATTGTAGGCGATATAAAAAATCCAATCCAGATTCAATATGTGAGAGATGACTGAAATTAGATGATAATTATCTTTAGAGTTTAAGTTACAAATTTGTTTATTACGTAAAATCACATGCTTTCATGGAACTTTCGGAAAGAATTTCGGACATCAAACTTCTTATTTTTACTTTTGCTGTCAATGTCATAATCTTATTCCTTTATATTTAAGAAATATAGGACACATCCTTACAAAATTTTCAATTTGCCATCGAGTAAATGTACAATTTATGAAGTCAATCTAGATCGATTTTTTTTTTACTTTCTACTGTATATTTAATCAAAATATTATGGTTCACATATTTTGACTTTTTTAAATTTGAAATCCTAGAGTACTCAAATGTTGACACGTAAATTCAAATACGATTTTTTTTTTCATAGTTCTAAGAAATTTGAATAATTAGATTCTACCAGGAAATTGCTTTTGCTTGGCTAAAATTTTGGTATGGAAGAAGGACCATCTTCAATCTGTATACTTGTAAGTCAAAACACATTTTTGTCTCACTATTAAATTTCCTAAATTCTCCTTCTCTCGTACCTACTCATATTTAGGATTAAGCATTGTCCACGTCCAACCATGGACAGGATTGAATCAAAATGAACTGGTCAATTCTGGGCCGCATGAGGAACTGATCGATCGGACCACCTAGATTGGATCGGTAATTCTAAAATTCCTTTTTTCTTAATTTTCTTCTTCTAATTTCTACACTAAATTAATTGCAGCTGCATCGGGACTGTTTTGCCCCAAAACAAAACCCTAACCTGGACCTAGCCTCTCTCAGTTTCGCCTCACATCGTTCTCCCTCACTGTCGCTCATCACTCAAGCTCCTCTATCCTCGATCATAAGTTCATCGCTTCAGAATTGTGCTCGACCATGCCCGTTGCCTCTCAGCACCTCGCCTCTCGGTTTGTATGACTTCCCCTTTTCGCTAATCTTTTCCTTGTACACCAAACTGGATTCTTGGGGCACCCACACCAAAGGATAAAATTCTGAAAAGCAAAATAAGGATTTGGTTTTTAGAGGACACTTGAGATTTGAAAAGCAAAAAAAGTTGCTAAAAAGAAGAAAAAAATTACCTGGTCTCAATCCACCCTGAGAATTGAACCAGGACTGACAAATCTGGTTAGCAATCGACCTTGTCCTGTCCACTTCTCGATTTCAGGGTGGGTTTTCATAATAAATGCCTACCGAATTTCTTTGTCAGAGTGGGCATCATTACATAAAAGATTCAAAAGGACCTTTTTGGGGGGGGGGGAAGGCTTTTTTTCTACGGGCTTTAACAGGCCAATCCGCAATTGAATTGGCTTTTCTGAAACAATGGGCTGACCGGATTTTCGAAAATTGGAACGGCAGCTCGCCACACTCAGTGATAAGACCTCGAACATCCCAAGTGAACTAATCTGAGCCCTTTATCTGCATTGCTCTTATCAGATCAAAGTTACCTCCTTCAAACACAACTACTTCGTTCTTTTGGGACTGGAAATAGTAAAGAGAGAGGAGCAGAGCTAGGGTTTCCGTTTGCATGGCCGAAGAAGCTCGAACCGTCCTTGCAAAACCGTTGATGAGGAGTCCCGACGCACGACAGACAGCCGCTGTGGATCCTTCCATCTCTTCGGGTAAGAACGTTCCATCAAAATTAATCTTCAGGGTTCCATGTTTCGGTGGGATCCAAAACTGAGAGGAATTTGGGGGTTCGCTCACTGGGCTGGTATCATTCCTTGAGATTTTCTTTTTCTGGCTCCAATTCTTCACAGTATTCACCATGAGAAAAGCAGAGGCTAGTCTTTCACCTGGGTCAGGATCCTTTTGCCGAAAGACATAGCAAATCTTGATTAAGTGTATGAGGGATAATAATTCATATATGTTATCAGCTCCGACCTCCAGGCACCAAATCGGTGGGTTTTTCCTCCCCTGTTTTCTTCTCGTACTGTTGCCCATCCTCCGTCTAGGGTTTCCTGCCTTAGTTGATCTTCTTTTTCTTCTTCTTCTTTCCTCGTTCGCTTTCTCCGGTCTCGCCCACCGCAGCACAGTCCATTCTCTCGTCCGTCCCCTCGCGTTGTCACCAAAACCCTAGCTTGGACAGTGGTAGACTCCGACCAGACCCTCGAGTATCTGACCAGACAGGACAGGGAGGTGAAGCTCCCGCGTCCCACCAGGGTCAAGAACAAGATCCCGGCCCCGATCCAAATCACTGCGGAGCAGATACTTCGGGAGGCCCGCGAGCGTCATGAGGTGGAAATCGGGTGATTGCTGCTGCTGATAGAGGATGGTGGAAACGCGATGGAGGTGGGAGGGGTCGACGGCGGCGGTGGAGGTGGAGGTGGAGGTTAATGGGCGGAGGTGGAAGAGGATGGAGGTGGGAGGTGTCGGGAGTTTGGTTAGGGTGGCTTGCATTTGGTGAGAAGGAGATGAGATTCTGCTGGTTTATTAGCCTTTTAGAGAGAGCGAGATGAGATTCTCCCGGTTTAAAGTGGGCCGCAATTTTTTTCAATATCTCTCTACAGACTTCGGTATAGCACATGAACCTCGAGTCCCGGCCACCATTGTCATCTTGCCAGAGCTGCTGCGACGGTCGTTATTCTTTTCCTGCGTTTAGATCACAATAAATAGTGTGAAATCCTCAATTTCGACCATATTCAGATGTAATGAAATGATGATATTAATCAATGCACTGTTAGTTGTATCTTGCTCTGAATTGATCACTAATGAGAAACTAACCAATAGGAAAAAGTTATTAAGGAATTATATACACACGACCTAAGAACTCTATTATGAATTGACAATTCAACCATATGGATTGACGATGGACAGTTTTGAGCCATTATAGACCGATCAAGGGATGGCTATAGAACGATTCGCCAATAGCATATAATCGGATTGCGAGTGATTTCACTTGACCGTTGTATGTATTGCGAACAATCCTAAACCCATTGATTGATGATCACGTACTTCGGAACTAACGATTGACCTTTTGCAATTACATGACAATCGAAATCATTCATGATTCGAGAAAACTTAAACGTGGTTTGATACCGAATCAACTACGGGTCGAATACGCATAACTCCTAAAAGCCGTCCGTTAGTTTGAAATATACTAAAATCGCGATTGATTGATTTTTACCACGAATTAGAATCCGAATTTAGATGTCAAATCTCCGAGGATTTCAAAACTAAAATATTGGACACCGCCTCATTGATTTGCTTGTTTATCGGTTTGCTCGAAATTCTCGGAAAAGGATTTAACGGGCAGAGAATTTGAGCCCACTAGGAAGTGGGCCGGATGAAGGCACATTGGGCCTCAAGCCCAATGTGATTCGGCCACATGGGCCCAAGGCAAGCGTAAGTGGCCCAATACTTTGGGAGTGGATAAAATCTCCTAATAACTCTCATTCTCTCTCTTTTCTCAAGTTGGACCTCCCTCTCTCCTTTTTCCTCTTCCACGGCAACTTCCCCTCTTCTCTTTTTTTAGTTGTTCCTTCGGCTGAGCAAACAGAAAAGCCCCTAGCTGCTTTGTTGCTGCTGTGTGGTTGCCATGGAACCACCAACAGCCATGCCGTGACTCCCCGCCGCTGTGCGCAACCCATCCGTGCCGTTTTCCGTCGCCAAATCGCCTCATTGAAGCCAAACCGGTTCTGTGGCTGCCGTTCAGCCCTATTCCGATCGTGTGTCACCTTTCTGTGTCGATTCTGAACCGTGTCACGCGTAGCCCTCACTGCTGTTGACGCGCCGGTGTTCTCGGAATCGCTATTGGGTGAGTTATCGCCCTAATCCCTTGTTTAGTAGGTTAAGCTTGATTAGAGCGGATTAGTTTAAGTTAATTATGTTTAATTTTAGTTAATTAGGAATTAGTTGTTAAGCTATTGGAATATTATATTAATTTTTGGGAATTAAATAATAATATTTTATTAATTTTCTGAATTAAAAATATTATTATTTTATTAATATTTTTGTGGAAATTCCAAATTTAAATTGCGGTTATTTTAGGCTTAAATTGTGATGCCTAAATTGGAATTTTTCCTTATATATTGGTTTGTATGTTGAATTGAATTGATTGATTATTATTAAATATAGAATTGTGGGAATTTAATTAATAAACTATGAGGTGTCGGGTTTATTTGTTAAGTTTTATGTGAGAAATATGTTGTGAATACTTGAATATAGAAGCATGCCGAGTTTGAGAATTTATTGATATGTGCATAATCATGTGTGAATATTTTTGTACATTTTTATGTGTGGAAGTTGCGAAACGTACTGGCACGGGTCATGTTTGCATCAGCTATTGAAAATTATAATGATGCATTCACATGTGTCTTGATTATAAAGTGAAACCGCTTCGGCCCATCCCATACCGTGCCTAGCAATTTCATCCCATAATCAAGCGTAATGCCACTACAATTTTTCACGCGTTTTCCAATTACTACAGCCACATCAGGGGCTATGGCACAACCCGCGATATTCGCCTCAGGTTGGCGGTCTTCCAGCATAACCTGGCATCGCCCCGCCCTATCGAGCACGACATTGTCTCATCAATCTCAATGACGGCATATCCCATAAATGGATTCATTCCGAATCTGATTTGTGAATGACTGCGTCTCCCCTTTGCTTGTGGCCGGTTGTTGGCGGGGGAAGAAGAAAAAAGAAAAATAGAAAAGGAAAAAGAAAAAGAAAAAGAAAAGAAATTTAATTAAAATATGATTTTTTCAAAAATATTAAAATGAGTGCATAGAGGAAAATATGATTTTTGCATACCAAACGGTAGAAAATATTTTCTAGTTCATTTCCATGTTTTAGCCAAATATTGGAAAATATTTTCAATTTCCTATAAATATTTTTCAGAAATGTTATATTTTCCGCGAAACAAACGAAGACTCAATTTTTTAAAAAAGATTTGTATTGCATGAAGATGTTTTAACAATACATTTTTTTTAAAAATAATTATTAGAAATAAGTTTTCCTAAATTTAGTTAAATGGGTTGGGTTGGGTTGGGTTGGGTTGGGTATGGGTTGAGATTTTTTGTCTTGTGATAAATAGGTCATGAATGAGTTAAATTGGTCAAGTTAGGCCAGACCATTTATGATCAAACCCAAAGCCGACCTAATCCATCCATTTAACAGATCTAATTCTGTCGAAACTCAAAAAGGCGGAATTGAAAAACATACAAAAGAAAAGGAAAGATAAATGGTTACAGTACAGTTTATGCCTAACAAGGGGAAGTGGGGGAAGATCAGAGCCTTCAAAAGTCCGAGAGCCAAAATCAGCATAACTACATAAAGAGAGCACTCAAAATTAGGCCAGCAACATCACGAACAACATCAATCTATTTTAGGATAGAGATTGACGTGGAATGGATATCTATCTCTAACATAATCTGTTTAGGGATAGAGACTCCTCACAATATAGAAAGTAGGCGCCCGCAGTTTGCATCAGAGAGAGCACACGCACTCGAGAAAAGAGGGGAAGGGAGACGACGTGGGACAATCGCTCTTTCAAAAACTCACGTCCTGGCGCCACCGGACTTCTGCCGCTTCCACCACCTTACACCGCCGTCGTTCCATCCCTGTCACAGCTTCCTACGGTCACATGATCATCGGCAAGGTCACTCCTCTTCCTCCTCGGTGAAAATTGGCCTTTGAAAGAGGATGTACGGGAATCGGTTTGGATCGATCAAGAGGGATTGAAGTCGAAAATTTCGGTCTGATATACACACGAGGAGAGAAAATCATTCTCAGATTTGCATTTTCTTTCACTGAGCCGAGTCGACTTGAGAGATCATGATTTTCCGACCACCAATCGTTGTCGAGTTTGGCGATTCATCTTAATCGTTATTGCCACCACATTGTCTACGATTTTTGACTTCATCGTCGATCGCCTTTTTGCAGCCACGAACCAGGTAAAACTCTCTCCTCTTATCCTCTGTTACATTCTGTCTTCTGTAGATAGGTAGCCGAGAGTCCAATTTTCTGAATAGGTTTAAACCAAGGTGAAATCCACTATACATGAGACTGATAGTGTCGTATATTCATCTAATTCTAGCTTATGGTTGTGAGTTTGCGTCGGCAATGGTTACAATCCACTCATTCACCGTTTGCATAACATGAATTCCAATCCTCATTTTATACTTGATTTTGTCATGAGATTTTTCCACTGTGACTGAATCTGTGCTTTCTCTTTGATTTGTGGCATATGGTTTGATGTCCGAGTTGTTCACGAATGAAAGGCCAATCCCCTCGCCGGAGTTGCTCGCGGTTAAAGGCCAGTTTATTACTTCCCTCAGCTTGTTGTGTTTGTGCGTTGTTTGAGATGTATTAGTCGGTGAATAGAAACGGCCCTCCATCCATAATAGTGTTTGATGGCCGGTGGCGATGAAGCCGACTAGATGGTTTTGGTGGTGGACGGTGATGTCGGCTGTCAACATCTGGCTGAAGCTCCGGCATGAGATATACGGTGAAGAAGAACAAAAAATAAGAAAAGAAATAATAAAAATAAAATAAAAAAATAAAAAAGGGTATAATAAAGAGGTCAGGTCAGATATGATTAATTGATCTGGGCCGAGTGTTATAAGATTTAGAGATGTGGATCAGATAAAGATAAACAATGGGTCGACTGAAATTGGTATTGAATCTGGACAAAATTTGATAAGTTGGCTATATTAGATTGGGCCCAGAGTGATCTGGAAATTAGACCCAACTTGGACCTCTGTGGTCCGAGCAAGACCCACAGTCAGATTGGCCATTTGGACTGGGTTCCCCTGACCCGGTCCGAAGTCCCCTTTTCAACAATAAAAAATAAGAATAAAAAAATTCAGAAAATTTAGGAAAATTTAAAAATGTGGGGAAAGCTAAAAAAAAATTAAAATTCATTTAGTTGAGGGCTTTTAAGAAACATTTTGGGCTTAAACAAAATTTGATTCAAAATTGCATAAAACTTTGGAGCTTTACCATAAGGATTTTTTTGTTGCCTTTTCTTTTAGAGACGATGCTAGGTTGCTGTTTGTGCACTTTTATTTCGATTTTACTTTATTGCACACTTTTAATACATTGATTGTGGGTTTTCCTTTTTTAGAATGGTTAGGTTAAATCTAGGATTTCAATGAACACAAACATGGCGTGGACACTTAGTGGATGAAAACTTTTGGACTCATAATTGCATGCAACCACCAATGGATTTAGAGATGTAAATGGAGAGAAAAGATCTTCAGCTTGCTCCTAAAGATTTCCATAGGCAGTCTCAACCTCATGCAACGTACTAAAGGTCCTCTGTAAATTGCCCAGCCAGGGAAGAGCATATGTATGAAGTTGGACTAGGTGTATTCTTTTGCCGTAAAGACCGTCGCACGATTGCCCAAGAAGCATATAGGAGAGTAGAACTAAATGTTCTTCTAGCAATTCCAAGTGCCAATAAAACCAGCCCTTCATCCATGGAAAGATGAACAGGAGGCCTTGCCATCTCGCCTCTAGCAATCCATTTCACCATAAATTCCAATGCATAAAATGCTAATTTGCTATTGTCACCTTGCATCACAGTTTCAACAATGTAGTTGCATACACTCCACGGTGGACAAAGAGCTATATTTTGATCCATTGCCTAAGAACATTGGCATGAACAAAGTCACAAATGGAAAGGACAAACCAAGAAATGCACATATATAAGTGCAGAACTTCAAGGATTAGGACCTAACATGTTAATGGCATACCTTGCACCTCTCAATTATCAACACCAATGTGTCCAACTTGCCTTTCTTAACACAGCTTTGTATACATTCAGAGAATACTTCCATCAACAACATATAGCCAGATTTCAGAGTTAGATCTACTTATTTCAAGGCAACATTTATTTGATCTGCCAAAAGGAGCAAGTGAGTACGGGAACCTCACAACACTAGATGGTCAAATATCTGGTCATGATGATGAATCTTCAAAGCAAATAAACAAACAAAGTGAGGCAAGAGCAACGGTGAAGGAAATTTTCCAGAATGTGACTCAGCAGGGATCCAAGTACCCTAATTATTGTGATCTTTTAAATTTATTTGTTCTACTCTTTCATTGTCCTGATGAACCTTGACCATGTCACATTTTGAAATTTTCCAAATGTTGATCAACCTTGTCAAACCAAAATTCAACATATTAATCTCTAAAAATCTAGTTAGTTTAATGGATGTAAAGATAACATATTATGCTCTTGATGTGAAAGGGGAAATTATTTTTGCTAGTTGTGAGTGCTCATGAGCAAAAGTTCTTACTGAATGAATATTTTCAGAGTCAGCTCACAAAACTCTGTAGTTTTTATTTAGATGCAAAATGAGACTGTTTTCTATAGCGCAAATATCAAAAAAGCTAGTCGGTTTTTCTTTAAAAATGTGGACATAATAAAACCAATTGATTACACTAAGCTTATAAATGCAATCTTCTCGAATTGGAGTTACGTTGATGAAGTAGTTACAGTGTCTATTTACATGTGTTCAACTTCTGTTAATTGCAGTGTCCACTAATTGAGATTTAAGTGAGTATTTGGATGTAATGTAGGGTAACACTTATAGAGAACAAAAAGCACTAGCTTTGACTCTAGATGATACCAAGACAATTGTGACCAAACTCCATCGGATGATGAACATTCAAGTTGGCCTCATCATAGCTGTTATGTGGCTCCTTATTCTAGGATTTACCATGAAAATGTTTCTACTTCTCATAAGCTCCCAATTGCTGCTTGTGGTATTCATATTTGGAAACTCTTGCAAGATGACATTTGAAGCGATTATTTTCTTGTTTGTAACGCATCCATTTGACATGGGCGATCGTTATGAAGTCGATGGGGTCCACGTACACAAGCGAATAGAGCTTTGTGCTTTCAACAGATGTTCAAAGTATATGTTTCTAAACCATGATGCAGTGTGTTTTAGATGACGGTGGTAGAGATGATCATTTTAACGACTATTTACCTGAGATACGACAACCAGAAAATGATAATTCCAAACATGGTTTTTGCTACTAAGGCCATTAGTTACTACTATCAAAGTCCTGATATGGGAGATGTAGTTGAATTCCAAACATTGTTCTTGTTATTCTCTTTTTCATCGTGGCAATCTTCTCAATTGGTTTAGACATATGCATGTAGAATTCAATTGCATCTTCCATATCAGGACTTCGATAGTAGTTACTGATGGCCTTAGTAGCAAGAACAATGTTCGGAATTATTATCTTTCTAGTTGTCATATCTTAGGAAAACCGTCATTAAGATGTTCAACTCTTCTACTACCATTTGAAACACAGTGCATCATGTTTAAAAATATATATTTTGAACATTTGTTGAAAGCATAGAGTTCTATTCACTTGAGTACCTGGACCCCATTGACTTTACAATGATAGTCTACGTCAAATGGATGCATCACTAACAAGAAAATAATTGCTTCAAATGTCATCTTGCAGGAGCTTCCAAATATGAAAAGCACAAGTAGCCATTGGGAGCTTAATAGAAGTAGAAACTTTGTTGTGGCAATTCCTAGTATAAGGAGCCATATAATGGCTATGAGTCTGCCAACTAGAATATTCACCATCCGATGGAGTTTGTTCACAGCTGCCTTAGTACCATCCATGCATCAAAGTTAGTGATCTTAGTTCTTTGAAAGCATAACTTGCAGTACATCCAAATGCAAACTTACAGCTCAATTAGTGGACACTGCAACTATAGAAGTTCAACACAATTAGATAGACATTGTAATCGAGTAACTCTAATTCAAGTAGATTGCATTTATAAGTCTCGTGCAATAAATTGGTTTCATTATATCAACATTTTTTAAAAAGCGCAAACCAGTTTTTTGCTATTTGAGCAATAGAAAATGGTCTTATTTTGCATCTAAATTAAAACTAGAGAGTGCTTTGACCCAACTCTGAAAATATTAATTCAATAAGAAGTTTTGCTCAAGAGCACTCATAACTAGCAATAATTATTCATCCTTTCACATTAAGAGCAGGATTTATTAATAATATAGCAATAATTATTCTTTTCTTTTTTTCTTCTCCTCTTTCTTGGCCATGGCCGGTAAAATATTTTTTAATTAATAATACTTTTATTAAAAATAATTTTTAAATTTTTTTGGCCATGGCCAATAAAATTTTTTTTCTTTTTTTGGCCATGATTGGTAAAAATATTTTAATTTTTATTGAAAATATATTTTTAAATTTTTTTCCATGGCCTGGTCATCGGCCATGGCCGGTAAAATATTTTTTTATTAATAATATTTTTTATTAAATATTTTTTTTCATTTTTTTCCCATGATTGGTAAAATATTTTTTTTATTAATATTTTTTTTGTTAAAATATTTTTTTTCCTTTTTTTTCCCATGGCCTGGTTACCGGCCATGGCCGATAAAATTTTGTTTATTAACATTTTTTTATTAATAATATTTTTTTCCTTTTTTTCCCATAGCCTGGTTGCTGGCCATGGCTAGTAAAATATTTTTTTTATTAATATTTTTTTAAAAATATTTTTTTCCTTTTTTTCCCATGGCCTGGTCGCTGGCCATGGCCGGTAAAATATTTTTTTATTAACATTTTTTTATTAATAATATTTTTTATTAAAATATTTTTTTCCTTTTTTTCCATGGCCTGGTCGCCGGCCATGGCCGGTAAAATATTTTTTTATTAACATTTTTTATTAATAATATTTTTTATTAAAATATTTTTTTCCTTTTTTTTGCCATATCGCCGGCCATGGCCAATTAAATATTTTTTTATTAATAATATATTTTTCTTTTATGGCCGCTGGCGACCGGTCATAGCCTAGAGAAGAACAACACAAAGAAGAAAAGATAAAAAAAAGAAGAAAAAGAACTTATTCTCAAAATTGTGCCGAGAAACAAGAAGCAACTTTTTTTTACTTCTTGTTTTTCTTCCAAAACTGTTTCTGGGGCACAAATTTTTTCAAAAATGTGCCCGGGAACAAAAAAGTTTACCAAACGCATTTCTGTTCCCAAACTATTTTTGAGAACAAAAGAACATAAATTTTCACTGTTTGTCACGTTACCAAACGAGCCCTTAGAAGCATTTTACTTTTTCCAAGTCTGTTGAAAAAATTGGGGCATTCGTCATAGCAGTCCTACAGACAAAATGGTAACGAATGTGGCAAATCACTGTGGAAGGAGTTATGAGTTTGTCTAGCAATAATTAAGTGTGTGAGTGATTCGAGGAATTGTATGCGATCCATTCATCTACATTGCTCTCACGGTTAGCATCATAATCATCACATTTCTTAGATTAGTTATTGTAACCACAATAGAAATAACGAAATGGATCCCTCAAACCATATAAGTCCTTTTGACACTATCCCGACTAGTTTCGGCTCTAGATTCTATCGGCTTGCATTTGCACGATTACAATGTGTCTGGATTTGGGAGAGGTGCATCCAACTGTCTCCCTCGGAAAACTTTAAAGATGTATTGCTGTAACAGATGCCAACTTCAACAGTTTGCATTTATGTCAGCTAAGAACCTTATGAATCCCAAAGAGATCAAGAAGGAAAAAACTTAACTAAGGGAAATACCACATGCTGGAAAAATGAGACCACATAATTCTCTATTAAAGCACTCAGGGAAACAAGTCCAGTCGGCTAGAACGCAAGGAAGAAGGAAATGATCGACCGACAATTGTTAACATACTACATACTTATCCGGAATAAAGACTCACGTGGAATTCTCTTTCGCGATCAATGACATACTCGGTGCTAGGCCTAGGCCCGTATAATCTGACAGTAACAGATTCCACATTGCCGCTTTCTTCTTTCACAGACACGTTCAACACTGCACCAATTCCTCAATAAGACCCTGACTAGGACAATAAGCTCAAAAACCAGTCGCAGCCAATCATCCATCCCTATCAACAAACCTCATCTATGATCGCAATGATACATGGCAACACGAAATCGTCAACACATCCTACTTATTTATCACACCACAAGCGATGATCAGAACTCACATAGATTCGTGATGCCGCCGGACACGATCTCCACGGCGAAATGAGAACAAATCCTTGTACCGCTCTTTGCTCAAGCAAATCAATGCAACCTCAAGCTCACAAAAGGACGATCGCCACAACGAGGAAAGACCGAACAAACACGCGTCTGAGTCTAGAGAGAACCGAATCTCATGCAACCAATCATCAGCTCATATGAATTTTTTTTTTGAAAGCCGAAACATAGATAAACATTTATTTATTTATTATTTTTCTCAAGTACATAGACATATATAATAGATACTATACTAAACAGCCACTAAACTAATTTTAGGAACAATCTCCTCCTCCGGCCTCATTTTCTTCAACATTCGGTAGACAAACTTGGGGAATTCGATTACCACCAGCCTTAGGACTTGTAATAAAAAGTAGAAGAAATTGACCTAATGTAAAAATCTCTAGACGGCAAACAACAACTGACCCACCAAAAGAAGCTCCACTAGTACGGCCCATCCCACTACTAGAACCCCAACTGTTCGATATGCGGTTTCGCTTTTGTTGTCCCGGGTCAATACTGAAATGGCCATATCAAAAGCCCCTGTCGTCGAGAGAAAGGAAGCCCCCATCACCCACATGGCCATCCCCGTGACGATCCGTCGCTTGACATATTGACCAATTATAAGTAATACAATCACATTGAGGGACCCAATAAAACTTATTATATTGCATATTACGAAAAATTTATACTTGTAGGGGAATTTGTAGGCCATGACTACAGTACCCGCAGCATGTATCGTACCATTTTGGCCATTTTTCAAGTCATCCGGCCAAACCCCATCGGGTAGGAACATACTGACTTGGAAAGCCATGGTGGCTAGCAGTATGGCTACCACCATGAGTAGACATGGCCACGGACTGGTTTCGGCTCGAAACCGACCTAGTCAAACCCGAGCCTGTGGTTTGGAACCGGAACCGGCCAGTGGCCTACGGGCCCAATTCCAGTTCCAAATTATTATTTTTTAAATAATAATGAAATTTTAAAAAAGTTCATTATTTAAGGTTTTTTTATAAAACAATTTGAACTCTAATTGCCATGTATTGTAAATGCATTGATATCTAATTACAATACTTGGCTTGGGTGTATTGCACTCTAATTACAAGGCTTAGCTTGGGTTTTATATGCAATGATTCCAATGTTTTTTCGTTTTCATTCGATTTAGGATTCTTGCCTTGCCTTCAAAACCTTTATTGTGTGACTCTTAACTTGTCTTCATGCAAATGTCAAGAGTCTCACATTGAATGGGAATGAAGAGACCATCAAAGGGGTCACGTATAAAACCCATGCCAAACCATGAGCATGTGAAATTGTATGCCTTTTGTAGCTACAATTTTTTGCTAGTTAAGAGTAAAGGTTTCCATTGGACCGCGTAGAACCGGACCAGACCAAGAGTCCGGTTCCCAGTTTTATGATTTGCCGATTCGATTTTTCTAAAATTAAGGGACCCGGCTTACCGATTATCCCTACAATTCAAATTTTGATTACAATTTATATTGAATAATTCACTATTTCATAATTTTCTAATTCATTATCTTTTTATTTCATAATTTTTTTAATTTTTAAATTTCTAATTGGTTCGAAATCGGAATCAGAATTGAAACCACCAAGGGTTGTTCCGGTTTCGGTTTACACATGGCCACGAACCGGAATCGCCGGTTCCAAATCGTGGCCATGTCTAACCATGAGGCTCTTATGTATGGAATCTTGCCAACTTTTCTCATTTGTGTTTCTCCTTCGTCTAAGGTAGTCCATCGCCACCTGTTTTTTTTTTTTTGGTATTGAAAGAGGCGAATAAGAGACCGCAGACTTTCTTTTTCCCTTTTGGTATTGAAGTGATACGGAATGTGGGGAATCCACACCTTTTTATAAGCACTTTAGGAGGTTAATTTTAGGATACGTGTAAAAATGACTGAGAATTTTTTAAGAGACTGACCAAGCCCCACCTCATGCTAAAACCAACCAATGCTTCTTATTTGGGAAATGAGAAAACAACCATCCATATAAAACAAATTGCAAGGACCACATCTCTTGAAATCCACGGAAGAAGTCAGCGTGATCCCGGACCATTCACGTAGATTTGTGGGGGCCGGCTCACCAACCAACCTCTTTCCTAGCCTAAAATATTGTACACAACTATAATGCCGATTACAAGGAAACTCTAGTAGTTCAGCCTTCCCTCGCTGACAAGATCAAAGCCCCAGTCCGTCTCTCCGCATTCTCGATGTCCCTACAGTAGTATCCAACAGTTCCACCATCACAGTTCTCAACAATCCCTACAATTTACATTTTGATTATAATTTATATTGAATAATTCATTATTTCATAATTTTTTTAAAATTTTAAATTACAAATTGGTTCGAAACCGGAACTGGAATCGGAACCGCCAAGGGCTGTTCTGGGTCCGGTTCACCCATGGCCACGAACTGGAACCGCCGGTTCCGAATCGTGGCCATGTCTAACCATAAGGCTCTTATATATGGAATCTTGCTAGCTTTTCTCATTTGTGTTTCCCCTTCATTTGAGGTATTCCATCGCCAACTGTACTTTTTGGGTATTGAAAGAGGCGAATACGAAACCGCAGACTTTCTTTTTCCCTTTTGGTATTGAAGTGATATGGAATGTGGGGAATTCACACCTTTTTATAAGCACTTTAGGAGGTTACTTTTAGGATACGTGTAAAAACGACTGAGAATTTGTTAACAGACTGACCAAGCCCCACCTCACGTTGAAACCAACCAACGCTTCTTATTCGGGAAAATGAGAAAACAAGCATCTATATAAAACAAACTGCAAGGACCACTTCTCTTGAAATCCACGGAAGAAGTCAATGTGATCCCGAACCATCCACGTAGATCTGTGGGGGCTGGCTCACCAACCTTCCACTTCCCTAGCTTGAAATATTGTACACAGCTGTAATGCCAAACACGAGGAAACTCTTGCAGTTTAGCCTTCCCTCACTGACCAGGTCAAAGCCCTAGTCTGTCTCTTTGCATTCTCGGCGTCCTTGCAGTAGTATCGAGCAGTTCCACCATCACAGATCCCAACATTCCCTACAATTTACATTTTTTATTACAATTTATATTGAATAATTCATTATTTCATAATTTTATCATTTATTTTTTTTATTTCATAATTTTTTTAAAACTTTAAATTACGAATTGGTTCGAAACCGAAACCGAAATTAGAACTGCTAGGGGCTGTTCCGGTTCCGGTTCATACATGGCGAACCGCCAGTTCGAAACTGTGGCCATGTCTAACCGTAAGGCTCTTATGTATGGAATACTGCCAGCTTTTCTCATTTGTGTTTCTCCTTCATCTGAGGTAGTCCATTGCCAACTGTTTTTTTTTGGGTATTGAAAAAGGGGAGTAGGAGAGCGCGGACTTTCTTTTTCCCTTTTGCTATTGATGTGATACGGAATGTGGGGAATCCGCACCTTTTTATAAGCACTTTAGGAGGTTAATTTTAGGATACGTGTAAAAACGACCAAGAATTTCTTAATAGACTGACCAAGCCCCACCTCACGTTGAAATCAACCAACGCTTCTTATTCGGGAAAATGAGAAAACAACCATCTATATAAAACAAACTGCAAGGACCACTTCTCATGAAATCCATAGAAGAAGTCAGTGTGATCTCGGACCATGCAAGTGGATCTGTTGGGGTTGGCTCACCAATCCATCGCCGACTATTTTTTTTGGGTATTGAATAACGGGAATAGGAGAGCGCGGACTATCTTTTTCCCTTTTGGTATTGAAATGATACGGAATGTGGCGAATCCGCACCTTTTTCTAAGCAATTTAGGAGGTTACTGTTAGGATACGTGTAAACATGATCGAGAATTTTTTAACATACTGACCAACCCCACCTCATGTTGAAACCAGCAAACGCTTCTTATTTGGGAAAATGGGAAAACAACCATCTACATAAAGCAAACTGCAAGGACCACCTCTCTTGAAATCCATAGAAGAAGTCAGCGTGATCCCAGACCATCCACGTGGATATGTGGGGGCTGGCTCACTAACCATCCTTTTTCCAAGCCTAAAATATTGTACACAACTATAATGCCAATCACGAGGATACTCTAGCAGTTCAACCTGCCATCGCTGACCAGGTCAAAGCCCAAGTCTGTCTCCCGCATTCTCGGCGTCCCTGCAGCAGTATCCAGCAGTTCCACCTTCACAGTTGCCAACAATCCCTACAATTTACACTTTAATTACAATTTATATTGAATAATTCATTTTTTCAAAATTTTATAATTCGTTATTTTTTATTTCATAATTTTTTTAAAACTTTAAATTACAAATTAGTTCGAAACTGGAACCGGAATCGAAACCGCTAGGGGCTGTTTCGGTTCTGGTTCACGGGTGACCACAAACCGGAACAGCTTGTTTCGAATCGTGGCCATGTCTAAACGTGAGGCTCTTATGTATGGAATCTTGCTAGCATTTCCCATTTGTGTTTCTCCTTCGTTTGAGGTAGTCCATTGCCGATTGTTTTTTTTGGGTATTGAAAGAGGGGAATAGGAGAGCGTGGACTTTCTTTTTCCCTTTTGGAATTGAAGTGACATGGAATGTGGGGAATCCACACCATTTTATATGCACTTTAGGAGATTAATTTTAGGATACGTGTAGAAACGATCGTGAATTTTTTAACAGACTGACCAAGCCTCAACTCATGTTGAAACCAACCAACGCTTCTTATTCGGGAAAATGAGAAAACAACCATCTATATAAAACAAACTGCAAGGACCACTTCTCTTGATATCCACAGAAGAAGTCAGCGTGATCCCGAACCATCCACATGGATCTGTAGGGGCTGGCTCACTAGCCATCCTCTTTCATAGCTTAAAATATTGTACACAACTGTAATGCCAATCACGAGGAAACTCTTGCAGTTCAGCCTTCCCTTGTTGACCAAGTCAAAGCCCTAGTCCATCTCTCCGCATTCTCGGCGTCCCTGCAGCAGTATTGAGCAGTTCCACCATCGCAGTTCCCAACATTCCCTATAATTTACATTTTGATTACAATTTATATTGAATAATTCAATATTTCATAATTTTATAATTCATTATTTTTTTATTTCATAATTTATTTTAAAATTTTAAATTACGAATTGGTTCGAAACCGAAACTGGAATCAGAATTGCTAGTGGCTTGTCCAGTTCCGGTTCACACATGGCCACGAACCGGAACCGCCGGTTCCGAATCATGGCCATGTCTAATCGAGAGGCTCATATGTATGGAATCCTGCCAGCTTTTCTTATTTGTGTTTCTCCTTCCTCTAAGGTAGTCCAATGCCAACTATTTTTTTTGGGTGTTGAAAGAGGGGAATAGGAGAGGGCGGATTTTCTTTTTACCTTTTGCTATTGAAGTGATACAGAATGTGGAGAATCCATACCTTTTTTTAAGCACTTTAGGAGGTTAATTTTAGGATACGTGTAAAAATGACCGAGAATTTTTTAATAGACTAACCAAGCCCCACCTCACGTTGAAACCGACGAACGCTTCTTATTCGGGAAAATGAGAAAACAACCATCTATATAAAACAAGTTGCAAGGACCACTTATCTTTAAATCCACAGAAGAAGTCAGCGTGATCCCGGACCATCCATGTGGATCTGCGGGGGCTGGCTCACCAATCCATCGCAGACTATTTTTTTTGGGTATTGAATGAGGGGAATAGGAGAGGGCGGACTATCTGTTTCCCTTTTGGTATTGAAATGATACGAAATGTGGCGAATCTGCACCTTTTTATAAGCAATTCGAGAGGTTAATGTTAGGATATGTGTAAAAACGATCGAGAATTTTTTAACATATTGACCAACCCCACCTCACGTTGAAACCAACCGACGCTTCTTATTCGGGAAAATGGGAAAACAACCATCTACATAAAAAAAAACTGCAAGGACCACTTCTCCTGAAATCCACAGAAGAAGTTAGCGTGATCCCGGACCATCCACGTGGATATGTGGGGGCTGGCTCACCAACCATCCTTTTTCCTAGCCTGGAATGTTGTACACAACTATATTGCCAATCACGAGGATACTCTAGCAGTTCAGCCTTCCCTCGCAGACCAGGTCAAAGCCCCAGTTCATCTCTTCGCATTCTCAGCGTCCCTCTAGCAGTATCTAGTAGTTCCACCGTCACAATTCCCGACAATCTCAACAATTTATATTTTGATTACAATTTATATTGAATAATTCATTATTTCATAATTTTGTATATCATTATTTTTTTATTTCATAATTTTAAAAATTTTTAAATTACGAATTTGTTCAAAATCGGAACCGCTAGGGGCTGTTCAGGTTTCGGTTCACACATGGCCACGAACCAGAACTACCGGTTCCAATTCTTAGCCATGTCTAACCGTGAGACTCTTGTGTATGGAATCGTGCCAGCTTTTCTCATTTGTGTTTCTCTTTCGTCTGAGGTAGTCCATCGCTAACTGCTTTTTTTTTTTTTTTGGGTATTGTAAGAGGGGAATAGGAGAGCGCGGACTTTCTTTTTCCCCTTTGGCATTGAAGTGATACGGAATGTGGGGAATCCGCACCTTTTTATAAGCACTTTAGGAGGTTAATTTTAGGATACATGTAAAAACGATCGAGAATATTTTAACAGACTGACCAAGCCCCACCTCACCTCACGTTGCAACCAACCAATGCTTCTTATTCGGGAAAATGATAAAACAACCATCTATATAAAACAAACTGCAAGTACCATCCACAGAAGAAGTCAACGTGATCTCGGACCATCCACGTGGATCTATGGGGGATGGCTCACCGATCCATCGCCGATTGTTTTTTTTTTTTTGGGTGTTGAAAGAGAGGAATAGGAGAGTGCGGACTTTCTTTTTCCCCATTGGTATTGAAGTGACACGGAATGTGGGGAATCCACACCTTTTCACAAGCACTTTAGGAGGTTAATTTTAGGATACATGTAAGAACGATCGAGAATTTTTAAACAGATTGACCAAGCTCCACCTCACTTTGGAACCAACCAACGCTTCTTATTCGGGAAAGTGAGAAAACAACCATGTGTATAAAACAATGTGCAAGGACCACTTCTCTTGAAATACACAGAAGAAGCCAGCGTGATCTCAAACCATCCACGTGGATTTGTGGGGGCTAGCTCACCAACCATCCTCTTTCCTAGCCTGAAATATTGTACGCAACTATAGTGCCAATCACGAGGAAACTCTAGCAGTTCAGCCTTCCCTCGCTGACCAGGTCAAGGCCCCAGTCTGTCTCTCCGCATTCTCGGCGTCCCTGCAGTAGTATCTAGTAGTTCCACCATCACTGTTCCCAACAATCACTGCAATTTACATTTTGATTACATTTTATATTGAATAATTCAATATTTCATCATTTTATAATTCATTATTTTTTTATTTCATAAATTTTTTTAAAATTTTAAATTATGAATTTGTTCGAAACCGGAACCGGAATCGGAACCGCTAGGAGCTTGTCCAGTTCCGGGTCACACATGACCACAAACCGGAACCGCCGGTTCCGAATCGTGGCCATGTCTAATCGTGAAGATCTTATGTATGGAATCTTGCCAGCTTTTCTTATTTGTGTTTCTCCTTCGTCTAAGGTAGTCCATCGCCGATTGTTTTTTTTGGGCATTCAAATAGGGGAATAGGAGAGTGCGGACTTTCTTTTTCCCTTTTGGTATTGAAGTGATACGGAATGTAGGGAATTCGCAACTTTTTATAAGCACTTTAGGAGGTTAATTTTAGGATAAGTGTAAAAATGATCGAGAATTTTTTAATAGACTGACCAGGCCCCACCTCACGTTGAAACCAACCAGCGCTTCTTATTCGGGAAAATAAGAAAACAACCATCTATATAAACAAATTGCAAGGACCACTTCTCTTTAAATCCACAAAAGAAGTCAGCGTTATCCCGTACCATTTACGTGGATCTATGGGGGCTGGCTCACCAATCCACCGCCAACTATTTTTTTTTGTGTATTGAATGAGGGGAATAGGAGAGTGATTAAGAAGGTTATAGAGTTGATAGAGATACTAAGAGAGCATAGATGGACAGACACAGCAAGGATTAATGTAGAATGGATAGTTTTGAATTGTAGCAGAACAGACTATTCAGCTCCTAAAATAATCTTGCAAGATGATGCCAAAATTGATAGACAAGATAAAGTTTGGGGCTTCTTGTCAAATAGTTAGGCCTACTGCAATAT
The DNA here is from genome assembly GCA_024500025.1 of Syzygium aromaticum. Taxonomy (NCBI): domain Eukaryota; kingdom Viridiplantae; phylum Streptophyta; class Magnoliopsida; order Myrtales; family Myrtaceae; genus Syzygium; species Syzygium aromaticum. Next base: position 2,442,286 of record CM044891.1, on the reverse strand, counting down.
AAAGGCTTAATGGCCAAGACAATGACACGGTTAGAGATCATTTGGATAATGAAAGGGTAGAACAAAAAAATTTAAAAGATCACAATAATGAGGCGTATTAGGATCTTTGCTGAGCCACATCTTGGAAAATTTTCTTTGCCACTGCTCTCATACTACTTTCGCTGTTTATTTGTTTTCATCACTAGATATTTGCTCATCCAATGTTATAAGGTTCCCATACCGCACCAAATTCATTAACCCTTTCATATTCCAGGCAGATACATTCTTCGGGCTCAATTTACGTGAGTGATCGATTGTGATCCCCTTTTCCCTCTTGTCCTTTCCTCTAGGACTCTTCTGTACTCTCCAGCTACCGAACTACCCATTTTACATTAATCCATCCTGTGTCTTTCCATCTATTCTCTTTGTATATCTATCAGCTCTATAATCTTTTTAATCACTGGTTTTTTTTTTATCGATTTTTTGACTTGCTGTTTCAATGTCAAGCACATATACCTAGAAGACTTGATGCGGTTTATGCCAGAAGATTAGGCTGTTAAGATAATGAGTCTATTTGAAAGAACATCTAAGAGCTAGAAAATTAGCAAATCATCCTTAAAAAGACTAGGTGGTAAAAGATCGTAGAAAGTTTCTAGTGTTGTTATCTTAACTCTTTTAGCACTTGATTGAAATGTTGGTATAAGTCAAATGAGGTCGTATATAAAAAGAATAAAATAATGACAATATAATTCTAAGGTAAGTCATGGGATGCAGGCATATAATTAAGTGATAACTAATTGTGACATAATCTAAGGTTCTTGACAATCGACCAGCCCAAAAGCACACAATACGCCACAATTAGAACCTCTTAGCCTTTGTGTCTAGGATTGCATTTAAACGGTGCTCGACCCAGTGGTCCTGCTTGAGTGGGTGAGCTTGATCTTGATCGTAGGTGCACTAGTCTGTAGCCTCACCATATCTTATCTTAGGAAGAAGTCTATGTAGAAGCTCATGCTATGGAATTGGGAGGAAATGGTGTTGATGTTGATATGTGGGAGGTTGGTCTCTAATTGGGGCATCTGAATCATTGTGTTTTTATTGAGAGCAATCTTGGTACGTGAAAAATGGTTCTTTATTTGATTTATGGATTGAGAAAAGCAGTGCAGAATTGTCTGTGGTTGGGGCTAATCTTGCTAGCATGGCACTTCCTGTATGATAAAAAGGTTGAGAGAGACCACTAGCAAGAACCTTCGGTTGGGGACCAAGATCTTGGTTAGTTTCTTGGTTGGCATAGTTATTTAGCTTGCGAAGACTCTTATAGTCAAGGTCTTGGCATATTTTCCTCCAAGTGAGCACCTATTTCGATAGGATTCAGTAGGCTTTTTTCAATCAGCATGTGTTCGAGACACTTTCAGGCCCGTTAGTCGAGATGACGAAAATGGAAGAAGCAATGGAGAAGATTGCAGTCGAAGTTGAGAAGCTACAGAAGGCAAGGGCTTTATACCTCTCGACCTTAATGCGGCTTAATTGCCAGCAAATGGTAGTGGGAGAGTGCAGAGCAGACTATTCAACTCCTTAAAGAATTTTGCAAGATGATGCCAAAATTGATAGATAAGATAAAGTTTGGAGATTTTTCTCAAATAGTTTGTCCTATTGTATAAAAAGGCTTAATATGGCCAAAACAATGATACGGATAAGGATCATCAGGATAGTGAAAGAGTAGAACAAAAAAATTTAAAGGATCACAATAATAAGGCATACTTGGATCTTGCTAAGCCACACTCTAGAAAATTTTATTCGGCGCTGCCCTGACCTCACTTTCGCTATTTATTTGCTCCATAGATTCATCATCCCCAAATATTTGCTCATCTAGTGTCGTGAGGTTCCCATGCCGACCAAATTCATTAGCCTCTTCATATTCCGGAGAGATCCATTCTTTGGACTCAGTTTATGCAAGTGATCGATTTTGATTCCCTCATCCCCCTTTCCTTTAGGTCTTTTTTGCACTCTCCAGCTACCTATCATTCTCCCACTACCTTTTGCTGGCTATTAAGCCACATTAAGGTTGGGAAGTATCATAGCCATCACCTTCTGCAGCTTCTCAACTTCAACTGCAATATTCTCCTTCTCTTCCTCCATTTTCCTCATCTCGACTAACGAGCTTGAAAGTGTCCTGCTCACATGCTGATTGAACAAAGCCTACTGAATCCTATCAAAGTAGGTGCTCACGTGAAAGGAAGATGCCAAGATCTTTACTATAAGAGTCTTCGCAAGCCAAATAATAGTGCCAACCAAGAAACTCACCATGACCTTGGTCACTAACCGAAGGTTCTTACTACTGGTCTCTCTCTCAACCTTTTTATCAAATAGGAAGTGCCATGCTAGCAAGACCAGCCTAAACCACAAACAATTCTGCACTGCTTTCCTCAACTTATAAATTAAATAGAGAAGCCTTTTCCAAGTACCAAAGGTCCTCTCAATAAAGAACATAATGATCCTAATGTCCTAACTGGAGACCAACCTCCCACATATCAACACCAACACCATTATCTCCCAGTTCTACAACATGAGCTTCCACAAAGTCTTCTTCCTAAGATGTGGAATGGTGAGGCTACAGACTAGTGCATCAATGATAAAGATCAAACTCACCCACTTAAGTAGGACCACTAGGTCGAGCACCATCTAAATGCAATCCCATACACAAAGGCTAAGAGATTCTAATTGTGACGCATTGTGTACTTTTGGGCTGGTTAGTTGTGAATGACCTTGGATGAGGTCACAATTAGTTATTACTTAATTATATACCAGCGTCCCATGACTTACCTTAGAATTATATTGTCATTATTTCCTTCTTTTTATACACGACCTCATTTTACTTGTACTAATCTTTCAATCAAGTGCTAAAAGAGTCAAAATAACAACACTAGATACTTTCTACGATCTTTTACCACCCAGTCCTTTTAAGGATGGTTTGCTAATTTTCTGACTCTGAGATATTCTTTCAAATAGCCTCATTGTCTTAACAGCCTAATTTTTGGGCATAAACCGCATCAAGTCCTCTAGGTATATGTACTCCACATAGAAATAACAAGTTAAAAGGCCAATAAAAAAACAAGACTAGTGATTAAGAAGGTTATAGAGCTGATAGAGATACAAAGAGAGCATAGATGGAAAGACACGGCATGGATTAATGTAGAATGAGTACTTTTGAATTGTAGCAAGGCAATGTATTCAACTCCTAAAATAATTTTGCAAGATGATGCCAAAATTGATAGATAAAGATAAAGTTTGGGGCTTCTTCTCAAATAGTTAGGTCTACTGTAATATAAAGGCTTAATATGGCCGCGACAATGACACGATTAGAGATCATCAAGATAGTGAAAGAGTAAAACAAAAAAATTTAAAAGATTACAATAATGAGGCATATCTAAATCCCTGCTGAGCTATATCCTGGAAAAATAAAAACTAGGCCCACTGGAAATGCTGGAGACGAAGGCCCGTGTGAAAAGGAGAAAATTGAGCAAAGATTATGGGCGCCGAGGATTGAGCACATGCACAAAAATACGTGGATAACAAACTCTCTCTCATCTAACTGTATGTATTAGAGTATATAAAGGTGAATTTTGCTCGTTAGAAGGGGAGATGATATTTTTGAGTTCACAACTAAGAGAAAATTGAAAGCAACTCAAGAAATTTGTGTTGGATATGTTTGTTTGTAAAACAAATATTTAAGGCACTTTCCTTGTCCCACATAGGAAAGAAAGGAATGTTTTGGTCACTTTATCAGTGAAAAGTGGATTATACTATTTTGAAATAAGAAAATGGTTTAGTGGGCTAGACCCCACTATACCCGCGTACGGGTGCGCGAGTAATTGCGCGTTTATTAGACGCACTTAGCACTTTGCGCGGCCGCGCACCGTGGACCAAAATTACCCTTAATCAACAATTCAATTATTATTTTCATTTTCGAAATTATTTTTTAATTTATTTATTTTTACTCATTTTAGCTTGTGACTGGTCGGACATAATTTTCATTTGTGACTGTTCGAAAAGAAAAAAAAAAAACCGTCTGTTTTAGGACACGAAAAGGTGTGTCCGAATTGCAAGTTCCGAACGTGAATGGTCATGTTAGAACGACGGTTATCACAAACGAAGAGTCATGTTCGAAGTTCAATTTTCGGACATGAACAGGTGTGTCCGATTCGACATGTTAGACACCAAAAGGTGTGGTTCACTTGTCGTATATATATATTTTAGAGAGCATTTTTTCCATTTACCGGTTTTCTTCAAGAAAAAACACAGCCTTCTCTCTAATTGTTTCTTTTGAGAGTTTAAGGAGATTTTCTGGAATTGCTATCCAAAAAATCTCACGTGACTTTGTTGTATCCTGAAGGGAATTTGCCAGAAGCCTGTAGCAACTTTGTGGGGCAAATTGATCCTAAAAGAAAGTGATTACACGCCTTAAAGTCCGATTAAATTTCGATTCCATTTCTTCCCCGTACAATATTTTCCCAACAATTTGTTCTCGGGGAAAAAGGAGATTTGGGAGGTTTCTACAAGATTCTTGCTCTTTTTCATCATCTTTCAGATGTCATTAATCGCTTGGAGGTGATATCGTCACCTGCCGAGCACACTCTCTGTTGCTCTGTTTTCTTGGTCGAGAGTCTCGAAGTGCTCCATCTTCGGTTCAAATCTTGTCGCCGGTGCTAATCTCCTCAGTCAAAGCATTATGAGATTCCTCTTGTCATTTCAACCGAAAATCATCGCAAAGAACTTTTCCTTGTTGAGCTTTTCCGTCAATGTGTACGTCACCTCTTCGGCTCTGTCCTGTAGCCGAGGACTGCAAGGAGATTAAGTCCTATCTAAAGCTCCAGCATCGTCGATCCCACTTGAAGACCATTAGCAAGGTTCTCCTAATTGGCTTCGTTACTGATTGTAGCATGCAACCTCGATTCCTCTTCTTTGCCGTTATGGCTCCATGAGCATGTGCTCACGAGAGCATATCCAATTTCAGCTTCTTATTGAGAGGTCGCGACAGGTGTCAGGGGATATATGGGTTTAGAGGTAATCCCAAACACAGACCGATGGTCCACAATCAGTTCGAGTTCTCTCAAACCCTTAACTCGCACTACGATCGGAAATTCATATAGATTCAATTAACCCTATTAAAATTCTATATGAAGAGTCGCCACTAGTTTATTAGGATCAACTAAGAATCAAGTGAAGTATAGAAGTATACCTCACTTGTTACACAATCCGAGATCTAGGATCGAGGACTTGATTATATTGCCCTTTCAGTACTCAAACTTGATTATACATGTCAACTAAAATGTCCAATCTTTTTATAAAATTATGAATCCTAAGGTTCTCACCCCGCTGAATGTCCATACAAATGTTTGTGTGTTTATTATGATTCCAGTGTATGGCCAAACCATCCAACTAGGCTAAAAAAAATAATATAAACTCAATCAAGGATACTACATAGAAGGCTAAAACAAACACATCAAAAGCGATAATAAGAGGAGAGTAAAAAGTAATGTACGATAACAATAAGCCGATACAAGTCGGGAAAAGAATATTACATGACCTCATTATTGAGCCCTAGGACAGCAACTCCCATGAGCTAAGTTCTAATCAAATTCAATTTTCTAAATAAACTAATTTTTCTATATTTAAATTAGAGAAAATCAAAACTCCCCAATTCCTAAACTATAACTAAACAAAACTAGATTAATTTTAATACTAAAATCTAGCAACCTAATCAAGGTCTACTTTTCTAAATATTTTTCGGATTTTTTTATTTTTTGGATTTTTTTTTTCTGGAAGGACTTGGGCTGGGCTTGGATATCGGCTAATCTAATTCTACGAGTCTGGGCCACAGATGCAAATTTGGACTCTTAAATCGGGCCCTTTCAATCTAACTAGAATCATTCACTAAAAATATTAATTCAGTCCAAACCTATTCGAGTGAAATTAAGCGCAAACTTTCTAAAGACCAAACCAAACCCAAACTCAATTAAAATCGAAACAAGCTCATGTTAAAAAAAAAACTCAACTTAGGTCATCTTTTACTATGAACAGATTAAACCCATGATATTTTTTTTTCTTTTTTCTTTCTTTTCTCTTTGATTTGTTTTTATTTGTTTGGGCGTATTCCTTTCATCGTCTTCTTCAAGACAAACTGGGAATGCACAGATCCTAAAAAAACATAGCTCACTACACTAGATTATCAAAACTCAAAGCTCATCATACCAGAACGTCAAGATATCAACCATATATTCCTTTGCCGATTTCTTATTTGTATAGCAAGAACTACGCCCTCACCATTTGCCGGACTGGAATTCCAGCAGGAATCACCGATGACTTACCGAGACAACAGTGAAACCTTCACTAGGGAGAGCACGATCTCAGCTCCGGCCGTTTTATCGCAAACGGTCACCGTTTAACGTGAACCATGCAAATACAACAACAGCAAAAACAAGGAATCATTAACGTACTCGAGGATGACAAAATGTAATGGAAATCAAATCGACCGGTATGTGAAAGAAATTCTGGATTGACAGTAAATTGACTTAGCAAACAGATCCAGTAATCAACATTTTTTTAACAGAATCATCTAGGATATACCGCATTGGTTTCTAATGGAGCTTATAGTCACAACCACGGATCTAACTCGTGCATCTAATCGAACAAAATGGTGAGCATCGTGGAAAACAATTCCATATGCAATACTAAGTCTACATTTCAGTCCAAAGTATTTCTTGAAAATGTTTTAATTCCTATCAATGAAAATTAGTTCCAACCCCAATCGCTTTCCAGAAAAAGCATCAACATCTGACTTCAAACTAACCTTTCGTCTGCAACATAACCGAATCAGAGCGTTTCGAGTGTTACCTTGCTCAGGATGAATTTTGATCGCGATTATTAGTCAAGCGAGCACGATGAGATTCTGGAGAGCGTCCCCGGGGAAGATGAGCGCCAGAAACTTCTAGCGAGAATAGACGTCCTCGAATTCTCTCTACGAAAGATCAAAGAACAAGGTGAAGCAGATGATGGCTTCCGACAACGTTCGATAGCGATTGTGACGGTTCGCGAATGAAAGAAATCCACAAAACGAAGTGTTTTAGAGCTCTCTGAGAACTGGACTTGATGGAGATGATGATCACGGGGATGGATGGAGATTTGAGTGTGTATTGGAGGATGACTGGCGTGAACATGCTCGCGGTGGAGTAACGGCAGAAGAACGCCGCGCACAGATGAGAACTGGAGTGGATATCGTTTTCGTCACCTCCCCTCCAATCTCTCCTTCCGAGCGGTTATCTGGCCGGATTTTTGCACCACGATTTCCCTTGATTTTCGCAATTCAACTAAATAGATGAGTTTGAATGAGTTAAAAATAAGGGACTCGTTTGACCGATTAAAAATAAAAAAATTTAAGGTAAATTAAAAGGGTTTTAAATTGCAACATTAGTAACTCAAAAATAAACTTAATATGGAATTCGATCAAAAATCCTTTTTTTCTTTATTTTAAGTTTAGCTTTGGCTCATGTGATCCTAAGATTGATCTTGTAATTTATTTTAGGTCCTTGCATACCTTCATCTATGAGATTCAAATCAACAGGGTAATTTTTTTTTTGTCTACTAATTCATTATTAATGATTTCTTTTGAGTTAGTTATGATATTTTTCGACTTGTGATTATCTATATTTTAGTATTTAATTTATTTTTCCATGCTTCATAATTAAAAATACTCCACTTACTGGAATTTGTGAGAGTTTACATTTCAAATTAGTGCCTTTGCACTGCAAAAAAATTAGGTTTTAGCAACAAATTTTGCCACAAAAAATTTGGCAAAATTTGTCGCTAAATGAATTTGCAACGAAAAAAATTTCATCGCTTATTCGGCGTTGCAAAATTTAGCAACAAAAAATTTCAATTTTTGTCACTAAATTGCGACGAAATCAATTCATTGCTAATTATTAGTGACAAAATTCGTCGCTAATTTGCCACGAAATTTTTTTTTGGTTAGTAATTTGCGAGGAAATTATTCGTGGCAATTGTCGCTAATTTGCCACGAAAAATTGACTTTTGCCACGAACATTGTTCCGGAATGAATTTAGCGACGAACTTTGCGATGAATATTGTTTAGAGACGAAATTAGCGACGAAATTTTATTTTTACAATGAACTTTTATAATTTGTGATCGTATGATAAAATCATTTCTTTTATTTTTTTGATTTCAAATCTAATTAAAAGCAAAATTAATTTCTAGAATTTGTATTTAACATTGATTAAGCACTTAATAACATCAAAATATTATAATAATATGCAAATAAAATACATTCATCTACATTTTCCATGTACTTGAACATAAAGCTCAATGTACTTGAACATCCTTGGCAAATCTCCCCCTCCGCATATCAACACATAGCTCAATGTACTTGAACATAATCCTCTTGAGAGGATTATGTTCCCTCCGCTGTACATCCTGACTGTTGTCCTCAAAAGCAGACACGGCCCTCACTCGAGCCAAAGAGGATTGGTCAAAAACCACGCAACTTAGAGATACCGGTGACCATCCACAAAAGTCCCTCGGATAAGCTTGTCCCCAAGCTTGTCGGTATTAAGGTCTCTCCTTCAATGAGTATCACCTGAAAAAATCAGCAGTCAAGGGACCGACACCGCGTTATGTATGCGTTTAACCATATAAAAAGGGTCCAGAAGTAGCAACAATAGATTACAATCAACAACCTACTCATAATAACAAAACATGTGCGAGCCACCTTAAACTTCGATACAAGATTGAATAATTCATATAATCATTGTCAGACGGTCATCTATTCAAAGGTCTGGCTATAATGGGTTGAGGGAATGAGCCTAATTAGAATTCTTCTTTCCCCGGATCGTTCCCTTAATGCATAGACATGTTGCAAGAAAATTGACCCACGCATTGCATGTATTTGCAGGCCATTCAAAAAAACAAAACAGGGAGAGTACTAGGGATATGCTTACCTTGGCTATAGAAAGAGTTTTAGCAGAAAGATCTCAGTTTAGAAGCATTACACCTTTCAAGCTACAAAAACCACACATGAAGCATCAGAATCAAGAAAATGAATCAGGAAATCTTCCAGGTTCAAGCCTAAAGAGTTAAAGAGTATTCTGGAGCTTGCCTCTGAACTGCCAATGCTATGGATGTACCATTTGGACAAGTGCAAAGATCAGTGACAGAATGACAGGGCTCTTCTTGTATTCCATCAGTAGCTGAAAGTTCTGCCTTCAGGAAGAAAGTAAATCCTTCTGTCAAACTGGGTGAAGAACCAAACAGAACAAAATTATAATGAAAGAAACAGCAGCTAGTTTGAACCACACCTAAGCATTCTTAGTCATTTTGCTCTATTGTGAAAGTGCAAGCACATTTACTAGTTAACTGAGACATAAGTTAACCTGAATACAGTTGTGGAAGTAGGTACTACATAGAATCTTTGAAGCATTATAAGTCTGACAAAAATCTTAGACGCATTCAAGTCAGTGATACCATCTTAACATTCAAAGAAGTGAGGAACCAATACCTTAGCTCCAATTTCACAAGTATCCAAGAGAGAACCCAATGTCACATCGCAAAGGTGAGCCTACAGAGGAAAGATGCACCGAGTACTTAGGCAAAACTAGACTCCATGTAAACCGGGGAAACTTCTCAACTGCAATCACTCACAGTGTGAAGTAGCTAGCAGGGATCACCTAGAGGGGGGTGAATATGTAATCTAAAACAATTTTTGTGAATTTAACCGGAAATGAAAGAACACAGTTGAGTCTGAATAAAATTCAGATTCAAAACAGTTTATATAGACAGTGCTCCTGTTGTGCAGTGTGCAAAGTAATAGATTAGAGATAAAAAAACTGCACACAAGTTTATAATGATTCGGCTTTTGATAAACCTACGTCCACTCTCCCACGCTACAGCCTACTGGCTGGATTTCACTAATCAAATCAATGAGAAGTTACAGCAAGTTGTGCCGCTTAAACTCAAGTACTTCTTCCCGAAGCTGGTGCTGTTTATGCTAAGCTAAATAGATCACACTATCTCACACCTAAGCACACACTTATAACACTGTCTACACCTCTTAAATGATTAGACGTTTTAAGCTCACGAAAGACAAGAGATTGAATTGAAGTATGCTCAGACTTTGGACTTGTTGATTCATAATTCTATTCTCCCTTATGCTGCTCGTTGATCTCCTTAAATACTCCTCTATTTCTACACTAGCCGTTGGACAGCTGTTAGAGGATCATCCTCCAATCTTCACTTTGGATAGATTTGTAAAATAAGGATTGAGTAGCCGTTGGATGACAGATTTTGAATCCCAATGATTCTGGTCGTCCATACAATCAGAATCTTAGTTTCCATAAGTAGAGCTTTGTTCGTTGAAATGTATGTTTGTCGTAATCTTTTATTGTCAATCAATTTGATTTAGATTGATATCAAAACTTTCCTTTTGTGAAATCCATACAGGATCACTAACTATTATGTTAGATTCTGCATTCTGTGTCTGCATCTAAAAAACTTTTGCATTTGCATCTGAAAAACTTATGCGTCTGCATCTGAATAACTTTTGCGTCTGCATCTGAAAAACTTCTGCGTCTGCATCTGAAGAATTTCTACGTCTGCTTCTGAAAAACTTCTGCGTCTGCATCTGAAAAACTTCTGTGTCTGCATCTGAAGAATTTCTGCGTCTGCTTTTGAAAAACTTATGTGTCTGCATCTGAAAAATTTCTGCGTCTACAAAACTTATGCGTCTGAAGAATTTCTGCGTCTGCAAAACTTATGCGTCTGAAGAATTTCTGCATCTGAATAATTTGCTTTTGAGCTTCCGGAATATACATACCTGGAATAAATTAGTTCAGAAAAAGTATCAGACATATAATAAATTGGAAGGTTTTGTCAACTTCAAAATTAATAGGTGTTTTCCTCAACAATTTCCCCCTCTTTGATGGTGACAAAACTTTCCTGCAGATTGAATTAATTTAAGATTGATTTGAAAGTAAATAAGCATATTAAATGCATTGAGCCACAGATTGAAATTAAAAAAGCAAACTCTGTTGATATCTGTGTCTTTTTCTTCCTTTGTATGTAACCTGCATATGAACTTACATATGATCCTGCATATTGACATAAGTATATCTACATATATCTGCATATAATTCTCCCCCTTTTCGTCATCAGCAAAAAATAGAATAGATCAATGATATTAAACAATCAACCAGTTTAAATGTTATTGAGATTACAGACCAAGAAGAAAATGAGATAGTTTTAGAGAGAAAAACAGGTTATTTTTTGGAAAGAGTGCGAATCAGTTGAAAATTTTCCAAAATGGAAATAGCTTCTTCGATCTTGGAAGTGCATTTTCCCACTGCTTTGTCCATGTTGGTTGAACACAGAGCAATAGCCTTTTCCGGTTATGCTTTATCCATAGCTGCCTGATTATTCTGGGTTTTGAAGTTTTCCTCAACAACGTTATGAAAATTCTTCAAATCTTGTTCAAGAGCAGCTTGCTTTTCCTTAATCTCAAGCAAAAGAGATAAAATGGTTTCATTATTCGAAGGCTGTTCCTGGACATTTTCTGGTGTAGACTGATCACCAACTGTGGCTGATTTTGATTGATTCTCCCCCTGAACCGGTGCTTGGTCTTCAAAAGCTATAGGATTTGCATGAACTGGATCTGCAGTGTGTCCTGTTTCAAAGTGGTCTTCTGCTTCATCACTTTCATCATGTAGAAGAATTTTTCTTTTCTTTTTGTACACTTTAGTTGGAGTAGGAGAATCAGGCTTCTTGCTGGCTGGACTAAATCTTTTCTTTTGCAACTATACCTGCTATCCAAATAGATGGGGGAGATGACGTCTCAATATCCTTACTCTCATAATATTCCCACATAACTTCGATCAACAGGACCGTTTTAAGCCATAAAACTTGTTCCTTCCCATTTGCCCCTAAAGTCCAATATACATGCTCCCAACATATCCTTTCAAATCTATATAGTCCTTCCAGATTGGCCGATAAAAATCTTTCCTCTAAATTCCGTCAACCACGCAACTATCGAGGTTCCTTCTCGACTCCTTACAACCTCAAATCTAGGGTGTCCAATCAGACTAAACTGAATCACCCTAATGCTGCATCCATTACAGCATTCTGTTTAACTAACCAATTCAAGCCTACAATCAAACCGAAATCACACATGATTAACATAGCCTATCCCGTTCTCTACACCACCAAACACCACTTCGCAGTCTGAACATTCCAACAATATGCATATTTTATTCATCAATGGCACAATCACACACACTTGCACTTTAAATTCAGTTTCAATCCAATCAACTTAGCATATCAAGCAGACACGAACAAGCGTGACACCCCCGAATCAATAAAACAGATACAACATAATTATACACAAAGACCATACCTGTGATTACGTTTGGCGCCTTATTCGTTTCCCTTCGCGCCAGAGCGTACACTCGACCTTGTGCCGGCGGCCTATTCGAATTAGCCGGCAGGGCTACACTAGTCGGATTCCCAATCCGAGGTGTCTGCGATGACGGGGGTGGTCAAACCTGAATATTCGGACAATTCCTTATGTGATGTTCCATTCCACCACACCCAAAGCATGCCCCAGTCACACTTGGGCAGGGACCATTCCCATGGTATCTCCCACATCGTCTACAGGCTGAATTAGACGGATATGCCAACTTCCCAATATTTCTTCTTGCCGGTGGGACAAAACGTCGATTTTCCATCATCGGCCTTTTCCCCTGCTGACGATCGTCCTCGGCTGAGGTATGTTGTGATCCAGACACGGCGGCTCTTTCTGTCATATCCTGCTCCATAATTTGAGCTCGTCTATACATTTCTCCATAATCCTTAATGTCGTGCGATAATATCTGATTCCGAAGATCCGGCTTCAATCCATCGCGGAATCTTCGAGCTTTATCCCGTGGATTTTCTACCATTGTCGGGGCAAACTTTGCCAACCTCGCAAACTCCGCTTCATATTGATCAACTGTCATCTGTCCTTGACGCAATCGCATAAATTCCATCAACTTCTTTTCCTGGGCGTTCTCCGAGAAATACTTCTCATAGAAACTCTCAACAAATGCAGCCCAAGTCTGGGCCATTCCTTCTGGGAATACCCTACCTTCAGTGGCCTTCCACCAATCATGAGCATTTTCTTATAACCGATATACCGCCAACGTTACCTTTTCTTCATCGGTGCACCCCAAAACTTTAAAAGTTTTCTCCAATGATTCCACCCATCTCGGTGCAGTCTCGGGGTCACCACGACCATGAAACTGAGGCGGCTTCAACTTAATGAATTGTTCCACTAATTGGGGCATCTGTCTAACCCCTACTGGTTGAACCTGCCCTTGCTGGGCTTGATTTCCTCAAACACCAACATTCTCATTAACTATTGCAGCTACAGCCTTAGCAGCTGGGGCGGTCGCATTAGCTCGCTCATGAGCTTGCCTATCCATCATATTTCCAATCATTTCTAACACTCTGAGGACTCCTTCCATACGCGGATCTTCCGCAGGTCTAACATTAGCTCTGGGGTCCACTGCAGTTCCAACACCAACTCCAGGGTTTTCTACCACTCTGGCACCCATATCAATGTCCTCTACGGCTCTAGCTCGAGCACGACCTCTACCTCTTATTCCTTTTCCAGCACCCCTTCTTGGGATTCTTCCTATTCCTCTTCCTTCGCTGCTCATTGTATTAGCTTCCTACTATTTTCCTACCTGTTATAAGTCCACACGGGTATTAGGGATCTAGGCTAACTACACTAGTCCAAGCCTTAGGCACAAAACTCGACAACCAACAAACCACCATCAAACCGATCTCCTAACATCAAATCAACACCACCAAGCACGCAACAGGGTTATCGTACTCACCTGAAGTCCTGCCGCACCTTCATCTCAACCCTCAATATAACCACAACAAACCACTCAGCAATCACGGGCGCATACTCACAGAGCATGCATAAGCAACATAAACACGCATCTACAAAGGGTTCCCTAATTGGTTACCCCAAAGTCTTCGCTCCTTATCACTCCAGGTCTCGACCTTATCGATATCGAGCTAACCTTGCTCTGATACCAATTCGAAAACGGGGATGTCACGCCCCGAACCTCTACGAGCTCGCGACATCCCCTGCTCCAGTCGAAATGATGCGACGTCCCAGGAACGTCGCCGACCCAACCCAAACATCAAAAGCACATGCGGAAACGAATAACAAAACCCCGGACAAAAAGATGATGACAATGGGGTAGAACACCAACAGCAACATATACACGAACATTATATTACAGGCATAATTAACAAACTAGCATTCAAAATCACTGTCACGACAAAATATCAGGGTCTGGTTAACTTAACTTCCCTATGAGTCAACCCGATTAACACAATCCCTAAAATAGCCTAGGGAATGCCTACTGGTCGCCATCTTCCACCCTGCTCCTGATTCTCCGGGCGTGAGCCTTCGGAAACTCACCTGCAATTCCACTAGGCACCAAGGGCAACTCCTCGAACTCCAAAAAGAGAAGGCGGTTCCCCGGGTTTACGGCTGGGGGTCTGAAAGTGGCGGTTATACAACCGTGAGACGAATCTCAATAAGTGTACAACCCCAAACCCCACGTAGGCACTCACGTACCGCCAGACGAAACCACACATAACACACGACAATTAACCAAACTAGCAACCACACACGACCCTACCTGGAATCCATCATGCACGTTCCTGCACATTAGATAATAACACAACCAATATACTACAGAATTACATCACAGCCGTGCGCGTGCCCCGATTATAGAGCAAAACCTACTTGGGCACGTCCCATACCATGCCTAGCAGTTTTTACCCCATAATCGAGCATCACACCACGCGATACAAACACACTCGCACACCAACTCACACCACACGTCACTTTCTCAAACCAATTCCCACTCATTCTCAACTCCTCCACCACTACCGCGCCTGCGTAAAACGCATCAGGCCAACGGTCTTCTGACCTCGTCAGGCATCGACATCCCGTCGGGCCGGGCATCGTCACCTCGTCAGGGACGGCATCGTCCCGCGTAAACGAACACGCCTTAGGACGGAATCCTACACACACTTTCCTTCTACCGCGCCCGCGTAAAACGCATCAGGCCAACGGTCTTCTGACCACGTCAGGCATCGTCACCCCGTCGGGCCGGGCATCGTCACCTCGTCAGGGACGGCATCGTCCCGCGTAAACGAACACGCCTCAGGACGGATCCTTTCCAACCAATTCCACATTTCCATCTCCTCGTTCCACTCAAACCACACTTACACACGGCCAACAATCGCATGGCCAAACATACACACCTCACGCACATAGATAGCCACGCACCAATTCACATGTCACGTACACTTCACAAACACACGTTCTCGTCACACGAACACCACATGATCACACATATTTAACGCGCAAATCCAATGCACATTCACCTCGACACATCGCCACGCTACACGGCCACACACACACGGCACAATACCAATCCACAATCAATCCACAACACAACCAAAACAATCATTCGGTTCAGCCCAATCAAGCCACAATAATTTCAATCAATCACACATTTAATTCCCGATCAATCCTCAACATCACAGCCCTAACTCAGCCTCCTAAACCTCGAAATTTCATCGCCAAATCAGTCCACAACAACCCAAACACCAGCCCCTAATTCAGTTCCAAAACAGCCACAAAAATCGTCCAAACTGGGCAGTGCGCAGTGACCGAAATCCATTTGAAATAAATAGTAAATTAACTCCAAAAATTATGAAATTTGGATATGTTGTACAAAACATATTGATAAACATTTTCTGTGAAGGACTCAAAACCCATATCTAACTGTAAACACCTCTTTTTGTCACTGGAAAACAGACGAAAATCAACCCGTCCGGTCAGTCCGCCTGATCATCAAAATAATTTTTTTTCAATATCCAAATCACCTTTAAAAGCATTGAAATTTTTATATGTAATAGAAACAAATGTCCCCAACAACTTTCGTGAAGAAAGTATTTTGAAAATAGGCCTGGAAAAATTTATAAAAATTCAAACAAACCCGAAGGTCGGATGAACAGTAAATCCGGCAGACTGATTTCGGTCTGAAAATGGGCTTACGAATGGCATCAAATGATTTCCAAAAATTCCCAAATTAAAGTATGTTATACTTCAAGGTGTTGGGAACAACTTTCATGAGGAACACTTCCTCAATTTCGGGCCACACAAGTCACAGTAAAAAGAGCAAAAACCAGCGACGCAGCAGCAACCTAACCGGAAATCAGCCAACAACCACCACCGAGCACATCCAGCCACGAAATTCACCATAAACCGAACCCTAAACGAGCCTAACAATACCCGAGGTCCTAGGCGATATTTGGGGAGGTCACTTACCTAAGAAAGGCGCGAAGAACGGGCGGAACAGCAACAGTAGTAGCAGCAGCAGCAGCACCAGCGGAGGAGGAAGAAAATGAAGATGAAGAGAGTGAGAGAGAGAGTGATCGTGGAAGAGGGGGTTCTGGCCAGAAGAGGGAGGAGAGAGAGAGAGAGAGGTCAGAAATAGTGGGCTGGTGGGGACACATGTCGGCGATCCGCAATTTTTCCAAAAATACCCTTGATCCAACGGTCATCGTTTGTCTTTATCCAATAATTCAAGGGCAATGTGGTAATTCAATAATTCCAATTTCTTTTTCACTTATTTTAGTCCTCAATTATTGTCCAAAATTGTCCAAAATTCGGAATTCCCACTACAGGGTCCAGGGGCAAAACGGTAAATTTCTGGTGTCGGGGCGAAATTCCAATTTTCGCACATACGGGTTCCATATGGGTGTGACCAACATAATATGGCGTCGGAATCATGAAAATAGCTTCTTAAGCCCTCGAAAATCGACTGCAAAGTCCTGGGAATAAAATAATATCATTTTTCACTTCCAAGCCAAAATTCCAATTTTTGACCGTAACGACTCTACATGTGCGTGGCCACCCCAAAATGGCATTGGCCTCGAAAAATAATCTCATACGACCTCAAAAACCAATGTCGGCACATATAGGGGCAAAATCGTAATTTTTCCCGTCCCGAACCAAAATCCATTTTTTTTGCAGAAATGGGTGGCCCCAAGGTTGGCCAAGCCAAAAATGTCATCGGCCGCTCAAAATTGTCACTTTCAAAATTCTCGATTCTCGGGCCCGAATTCCAAGAAATGACTAGAATCGAACAATCGCGACTTTAGTTTATCTCTGGCTAATGGGTGGCTCATTGGGATTACGCGCTCTCGACTCGTGACCGACACTAAGTCAAATCACATTTAAGTTTACTCTACCCAGGACGACCTCGATTGTCATATAATTGCGAAGGTCTATCACTAGTTTCCTTCGGACACGATCAATCAAATAGATCGCTCTCTGTTGGCCCAAAACATTCCCTCGTCAATCCATATGGTCGAAGATCGAACCCAGGTCGAGTTCTTTGGTCGTGCGAACTCAATCCCGTAATAGCCCTACCCTTAAGGTTAGCATCCCGTGAATGCGCATTTCCGGGCGAGATCTCACTATAGTGCATTGATCAATTTCATTTCTTAAATCCCGGGAAAATGATCGAAAATTCAGATCTCAGTAATTTGTTGACCTTCATTGCATCTGGAACTGGTTGTCCTTGATATGCAAGACCGTTTACTATATCAGTAAACCTGTCATACATGTCAGCAATTGATTCTTCAGGCTTCATTTTGAAGGATTCATATTGGCCAAGCAAAAGATTGATTTGAGTTTCCTTGGCTCGATCTGTTCCTTCATAAGTAATGTGAAGCGTATCCCAGATTTCCTTAGCTGATTCACAAGCAGCAATTTTTTTATATTCAATAGGAGATAAGCACAATATAAAGAATAAATTACTTTGGAATTTAAGGTTTCTCTTTTGGATATCTCAGTTTGAGATAAACGAGGATCTTCTGATTTGCTTGCATCTGCATTTTCTTTTGAATCAGAAGTTTTTGACTTGACTCCTCTGATGATGACATCCCATTACATGTGATCAATTGACTTAATGAATGCCTTCATCTTATTCTTCCAGATGCTATATTCCTTGCCATCGAAATATGATGGTCTGTTGTTACTTTGACCTTCAATGAGACCTGGAGCACCATAGCTAGCCATATAGATCGTTAACTCAGAAGTAAGACACTTCTATAAACGAGCAACCTACTCTGATACCAATTGAAGTAGTTAGCATGGATCACCTAGAGGGGGGGTAAATAGGTGATCTAAAACAATTTTTGTGAATTTAACCGGAAATGAAAGAACACAGTTGAGTCTGAATAAAATTCAGATTCAAAACAGTTTATATAGACAGTGCTCCTGATGTACAGTGTGCAAAGTAATAGAATAGAGATAGAAAAACTGCACACAAGTTTATAGTGATTCGGCTTTTGATAAGCCTATGTCTACTCTCCCACGCTACAGCCTACTGGCTGGATTTCACTAATCAAATCAATGAGAAGTTACAGCAAGTTGTCCCGCTTAAACTCAAGTACTTCTTCCCGAAGCTGGTGCTGTTTATGTTAAGCTAAATAGATCACACTATCTCACACCTAAGCACACACTTATAACACTGTCTACACTTCTCAAATGATTAGACGTTTTAAGCTCACAAAAGACAAGAGATTGAATTGGAGTATGCTCAGACTTTGGATTTGTTGATTCAGAATTCTGTTCTCCCTTCTGCTGCTCGTTGATCTCCTTAAATACTCCTCTATTTCCACACTAGCCGTTGGACAGCTATTAGAGGATCATCTTCCAATCTTCACTTTGGACAGATTTGTAAAATAAGAATTGAGTAGCCGTTGGATGATAGATTTTGAATCTCAATGATTCTGGTCGCCCATACAATCAGAATCTTGGTTTCCATAAGTAGAGTTTTGTCCGTTGAAATGCATATTTGTCGCAATCTTTGATTGTCAATCAATTTGATTTAGATTGATATCAAAGCTTTCCTTTTGTAAAATCCATACCAGATCACTAGCTGTTATGTTTGGTTCTGCATTTTGTGTCTGCATCTGAAAAACTTTTGCATCTGCATCTGAAAAGCAACTTCTGCATCTGAAAAACTTCTGCGTCAGCATCTGAATAACTTCTGCGTCTGCATCTGAAAAACTTCTGCGTCTGCAACTGAAGAATTTATGCATATGCTTCTGAAAAACCTCTGCGTCTACATCTGAAAAACTTCTGCGTCTGCATCTGAAAAACTTCTACGTCTGCATTTGAAGAATTTTTGCATCTGCTTCTGAAAAACTTTTGCGTCTGCATCTGAAGAATTTCTGCGTCTGCAAAACTTATGCGTCTGAAGAATTTTTGTGTCTGCAAAACTTATGCGTATAAAGAATTTCTGCATCTGAATAATTTGCTTCTGAGCTTCCAGAATATACATACCTGGAATAAATTAGTTCCGAAAAAGTATCAGACTTATAACAAATTGGAAGGTTTTGTCAACTTCAAAATTAATAGGAGTTTTCCTCAACACAGTGGAATCACCGCTTCCTGAAACAAGAAGCCCATGTGGATAATCTGGGGAACGAAT
Source organism: Syzygium aromaticum (assembly GCA_024500025.1). Taxonomy (NCBI): domain Eukaryota; kingdom Viridiplantae; phylum Streptophyta; class Magnoliopsida; order Myrtales; family Myrtaceae; genus Syzygium; species Syzygium aromaticum. Next base: position 2,422,666 of record CM044891.1, on the reverse strand, counting down.
AAAGTCAAGGCAGGATACATATCTGTCATAAACATCAGAAATAAAGCCACTTAGTACCCCACTTAATCTGCCAATAGAATCTTCGGAACAGCATACATGATTCGATGTTTAATCGTGTCAAGGGCATGTAAAAAGCCAAAATCTTTTCAAAATTTCTATTCAAAACACCTGGCCTCGAACTTCAACGCATAGACACATACTCAGAATGACCCAAGCAACAAGTTTGTATCTCGTGAGCCCCATCCAATGGATTCTTGGGAACCACAGTAACCTGTTGCAATTACAAAATGATACAAGATTGGTATAAGAACAACCTAGAAGTTTAACTGATAGATAAGTAAATAGCCTCACACGAATTTTATAATCCCGATCAGCACTGACAATGAACCGTCCATCTGGAGAAAATTCCGGCAAAAGATTCTTCACTTAATAACACAACGACGAAGCATTCAAAAGCATACCGATCATCATGACGTCAAGGATGGACAGTCACACCAAAAATTAGCAAATATTTAAGCATTACCAAAATCAATAAAAGAATTTAACATTTGAGTTCTCTTTCAAAAAATTAACAACAGTTTAAACTTTATCTGGGTACGTTGGACACAAAGAAGGGGATAAAAGGGACACCTTGAAAAAGAAACCAACTTACCAAGCTAGTGATGATGCTGCAATAGTGAGCCAGCATTGGTGCTGCCTTTTTATCAGGCAAAGCCTGATTTTCAGCATCCTCCTTTAAACTCACAACCCAAACTCCAAATTTATCAGCAAAACACACAAATAGGCCATCCTTGCTTACTGCAACAGCACTTACTCTCTTCTCACAACACCCGCAAAATTAGCAACCATGATGGAGCCATCAGTTTAACAAGAGTAAGAAATTCAGTAGAAGTCAGAAATGAAACTAATGGCAGAGTGCCAAAGGGGGAAAAAAACAAAAAGAACAGTTCAACAAGCAGGCAGAAGGAATTTGCCACTTCAGTCTCAAATTGAGTTCAAATGAAAATTAACAAATAGATATGTCTCACGAAAGAGTGCAAATGAGAGATTGGTCGCACATCAAATGAAACTCCCATGTCATTTGCAAATTAAACTCATTCCATGAGCAGGAAATCATCAGTACTTTACATGAAAAAAAATAAAGCAGAAGCACACTCATCGCATCAAACAGAAACTAAAACGAAAGATCAAGAATGAATCGAGTGAACGCCGCACCTGGTGAGAGCGAGAATTGGAGAGAGAGGAAGCCGAACCGGGCGCGACCGAATCGTGGGGAGGCGGAGTCTCCAACCACGTGAGCAGATCTGAAGTCGAAGTGTTAGGCTTCCTCACCGGCGTGCTCCTCTCCAGTTTCTCCCTTTTCCCCAGAAAAAAAAAGGAAGAACACCCAAGAAAGAACTCACGCCAAACGCCTCCGCCAATTCGAGCCTCGCCCCACTCTCGCTCCCCGCGAACGCTGCCCCGAAGAACGGGTTCCCCGCGGCGAGGACGCACCGGTGGACGGGGACCTCGCAACGTCGGAGAAGGACGAGCCGGCGCCGGCGTGCGGGCGCTTGAAGATCGATTCGAAGCTGTCGGAGAGCCTCCTCAGGGCTTCCGTATTTGGCGGCGTCGCGTATGAGGAGGGAACCTCTGTGCCGGTCGGAGTGGAGCACACGCCGCTGCTGTAGCTGGTTTCGTTCGAACCGGAGAGCCCCGAGTCCACCATGCCGCCACCTTCCCGGCAAACGCCGCACGGAAGCCAAAGCGCTTCGAACGCGAAGTGGGAGTCGAGAGCAACAATTGCTGGACTGTAGAGAGAGAATGAGGGAGCTAAGACGCCACTGTTTCCGGGGAGAGAGTGAGACAAGGAGAGTCAACAGGGTGGTGGAGGAATCAGCAGAGACAGAGAAAATGGAGAAAATATTAGGTGATCTCGGACAGCCAAACCAGCATGGTTCCGGACCGATCATGGAGCGCCATGTGGCTTCCATGTGGATTTGTGGGGCCGGCTCGCCAGCCCTCGATTTTCTCCAAAAAAAAATAGTAATTTCCATCCCCTCCCCTAGCCTGCACACTAGCCAAATGCTCTGCTTTTTTTTTCAATATTCTCTCTAGTTGTAAGTCCTATCCGTCCTTTCGTTTCATCATCCGAAGGAGGAGAAGAAAAGCAAACGGGCGTCTCCCGCTCTCATTGCCCTGCACACAAATTTTGAATTTTTCACGCTGAGATTTCGCTAGTCCGCCATTCCTTGCTGCTCCGGCATTTGTCAAGCGGCCGTCCCCCGCTGTCGCCGACGAAGCACATTAAGGCCACCCACTGCTTCGACAAAGCAAAGGTCTCCCTCGTCTACACTCTCAACTCCGGCGTTCGTTGAGCTCTCGTTCCTCCACCCTCGCCAACGAAGCACATTAAGGCCATCACTGCTCCAACAAAGCAAAGGTCTCCCTCTCTTGCGATCCGACGCTAGCTCGCTCGCTCGCTGCGCCGGCGTTCGTCAAGCATGTAGGAACCAAAAAGGATATAGCAAGTTTGTCAAACTTGAGGACCAAGTTTGTATCATCTTGAAGAGCAAGTTTGTCAAACTTGAGGACCAAGTTTGTATCAAAGACAAAAACAATTTTATATTTCTAACAGCGTCCCTTAAAATTGATTTTGGAAATCAACAACACCAAGCATCGTCTTCAATTTCTTGAACAAATCCGCCTTCAATGGTTTCGTCAAAATATCTGCAATCTGATCTTCGAATCTATAGAAATCAAGTTCAATCTCTCCATCTTTGACCAGCTCACGGATATAATGATACTTGACGTCTATGTGTTTGCTCTTGCCATGAAAAACAGGATTCTTGACTAATGCAATCGCTGATTTGTTATCACACATTAATTTTGTAGGACCTTTCTGTTCATGCATCAATTCACAAAGCATCCTACAAAGCCATATCCCTTGACACGCTGCTGAAGCTACTGCCATGTATTCTGCTTTAGTTGTTGAGAGCGCAGTAACTTGTTGTTTTTTCGAGAACCAAGAAATTACTCCTGATCCGAGAAAGAATGCATATCCATAAGTACTTTTTCGCGTTTCAGTATCTCCTACCCAATCACTATCCGTATACCTCACTAAATTGAAATTGTCAGTGTAAGAATATAAAATTCCATGAACCGACTAATAATTCCCAAGCCATAAGTAATATCTGGCCTAGTAGAAGTCAAATATCTTAAACTGCCAACAATAATTTTAAAATAAGTGGGAATTACTAGTTCATCGGTTCCTTCTTTCTTCAACTCCAACCGTTCTGCAACGGGAGTTCGAATTAGCTTGAGCGATTCCATTTTCAGTTGCTTCAAAATATCAATAGCATATTTCTGTCGTGAAACAAATATGCCATCATTTGTCTGCATCACTTCAAGACCCGGAAAATAGGACATCAATCCTAAATCTGTCATCTCGAATTTGCTAGTCATAGCCTCCCTGAATTTAGCAACATCTTTTCACAGTTTCCTATAAATATCAAGTCATCAACATAAAGACACACAATTATTGTGTCACCGTTAGTATTTGACATGATATACAGTGTATGCTCATGCGGGCACTTTTGAAAATCATGCTCTAATAGGTATGTGTCAATCCGCGTGTACCAAGCACGAGGTGCCTGTTTTAGCCCATACAATGCTTTCTTCAGTTTTTAAACTTGATTTTCACACCCTTTCTTCTCATAACCTTGTGGTTGCTCCACATATACTTCTTCTTCAAGGAACCCATTTAGAAATGTTGATTTCACATCCATTTGATGACCCTTCCAATGGTTCTAAGTTACGAGTGCTAAGACCATCCAAATGGACCTTGTTCTTTGCGTCATTTATGATCTTACTTTCTACATAACACCTGTTTACAAGATGATGGCTCTGTTTCTTGGCCACCGCAATGCATTGCGGCCTCTTATTCACCTGTTTTGCTTTGATTATGTATGCTTGGAGAGGTTGCTAGTTTATCTCTAGCGTGCTGGAAATATGTGCCCAAGTAGTATGATGTTTGAACACAGTTACGAGTTAGGAAAAGAAGTACCTTCAGTGGTCCTCATGGTATGACTTGTTTAATAAGCTGTTATAGTCACAACACACTTTGGGACAATGTCGTCTCTTCTGAATTCCGACTTATACCGATGGACCCAATAAAGTTCGGCTTAATGGGGCCCAGCATACCATTGTTACAATGTAAGTGCATATTTAGAAATGTGGGCAAAGTTTGGGGCTTTTTGGTGTTAGACGGAGGGTATTTTAGTCACACCAGTATAAGTTTGGGGGTTTTGATAACACAAAAAAAATGTGAGATATTAGTGCCGCGGCAAGCAAAATTTAGGATTTTTGGTAATGTTTTTCCTAAATTTTAATGGATGCAAAAGGATCTCGCTAAAACTTAAGACATCTCCTCACTCTCAAAGAGAAGGGCGGGCGAGAACTCAAGCCCCAGCACAAGTTTATGCATCTTCCATTAGTCTGCTTACACGTATCTCGATGAAGCTTCACACTAACAAAGGGATCATGATTAGTTAGGTGGTCTAATTACTAAGGTGCATATGAGATATTAGTAACATGAATACTAATAAACACATTATCGATTAGAAACACATCGTCGGTGGAACATGTCATTAATGACATTGGCAAATGAAAATGGGATGGCCTAAACTTTCTTTACTTTGGTTATTGATCTGATTATTCCTCTCAGTGTACATGTGTACTCTACATGAATTAGGAGTAAATGATTCTAGGCAAATCAGTTCCCACCTTAAAATCGAGAATTGGGAACTTGACCGAACAAGCCCTGTTTGTGGAACTGGGAATTGACCCTATCCACCTTGGAATCAGTGTTATATATTTATTTTTGACTATTTTATCTTCTTTCTCAAAAGTTCTAAATATATTGGAAGTTATTTTAATGTATGAAGAAATTACTAATCACAGGGAAATTACTAATGAAAGAAGATTACTCCCACAAATATTATGTACTTTTTGCCCTTGCTATATAAAAAAAATAAAAATATACTCTAGGTCGGTTCCGCTGGTTCAGTTCCCGTTTCTAAAATTTTGGAACCGGGAATCAATCATGAGAACCATCTAGAGCTGGCCAATTCAGTTTTGTCCAGTCTGGTTCCTAGGCTGGACCGGAACCGATGCACACTCCTAACTTGAATCACCTTCTCTTTGGAGTTGCTATTGGGACAATTGTCCAAAAAGTCATAAACGTATTGTACTTTTATCAATTTAGTCCTACACATTTTAATTTTGCTAATTGAGTCATAAATATTTTCACGTTTTGCCAATTGAGTTCATCCGATAAAATTTGGCCATAAATTGCTGAAGTGAACACAGATCGTCATACGTGGCACAATTGTCCTATTAGTGACATGTACGCCATGTCGCCTAGGATGGCCAGCATTCACGTCAGCGATTTTCGATCAAAATTAGCCAAATGGATTAGATTGGCAAATTTTTAAAAGGTTTAGGAGTAGGTTGGCCAAATTAAAAAGTTTAAGACTGAATTGCTAAAAGTGCTATAGGTTTAGGACTTTTTGGACAAATTTCTCGTTGCTCATAGGCTTATATCCATTTAATGGTGGAATTCCCTCCACGTATTTTCGTGAACTGGTGCTCTAATTCTGGGTCATTTTTGGCGTTTGAACTTCTCAAACAGGTTCATTATCTACATCAGTATCTGAAAGAAGTATGGCTGGTTACTATTTTCCTCTACGTACATATCTGTCACTTCTACTACTACTACTACTACTACTACAGTTGGACTATGAACTTTGTATTGTCCATTTAATCCATGTAATCGACTCGGACGTATCTTCTTTTACTGATGATTTCAAAGAGAAAACACCCGGGTAACCCTGCTTTTGATCATTTTTCTCGAATTCGAGCTTAGTTGGAACTACCTTTACATTTAACACGTCCATTGGAAAATTAACAAAAAGAATTGTTTTCCTTCAAACTATTAATGTCTTTGATGTCGATCAACCTAATATGTTCGGGAGATTTTTCCTTTGAAAAATATTAACAAATGTCTGAGGGGCACTCATAAAAAATCATTAATTGTGATTTGAAAATATCAACATTTCTATTTTAAACATGCAACTTTTTCTTTTTAATAATTTTCATTTTCAATTTAAGATCTATTGATATGCGTTATTACTGATTTTTAGTTGTCTTAACTAGTACTCTTGAGACACTTGTTAAGAAGAGCCTTTTCTTCAACTATGTATCAAGCACTATCACTGGCATCGCGGCCACTGGGTAATGCCGCCACAAATGCCACAAGTTAAGGAACTAGTGCTCAAACAAACAAGCCCTTGAGTCAGTGAAGAATAAGTTGTTTTCCACACAATTATGGTAAGCAATTACTGATAAGATAAGAAAACATCAGTTCAACACTTGCGAGAAGCACTTTAGCTGGCGCGACTTGAATGCAAATAAATCAATACAAACAAGACTCGACACATATTGACATGTTTTGACAAAAATGAATATTTCATCTTATTAGGCAATATTTTTTTAGTTATGCCACACACTATCAGAAGCCGGTACTTACTGATTAGTGAGATGAATAGAATGACATGGCACGACAAAAATTCCTACCCCGATTGCAATGCAATGAGATTGGTTCAAATGAGATGGCTCAAAAGTATATTATTAAAAAAAAAGTAAACCCTTCGACAGCTTCAGCGAGCCAAATTTGGTGCTAGCAGCCATTGCTTGAGGTCGTACAACCGCCAACGAGGTCGCACGACCCTAGGCAGCCCTTGCTGGGTCGTGCAACCTCGCTGGCTCTTTGCCATCCCAATCTAGCCTTGTTGGCTCCGGTCAGCCATCCTCACCGGCTGCTCTTGCACAAAGAAGATGAATAGCAACAATGAGGGGCAAAACTGGAAAATTAAAGAATTAATGAGGGTTTGGAATGCAAAAATTGGTTTAGCCAAGTGCAAGTGCCACCGTGGACCCTCATAGAAAGTTGCATTGTGCTGCCCAATCAACAATTGCGCTTTTGAAATTAGACGGAATGACTACATCGTGCCAACTAAAGGGATGAAATTAAACAAAATAAAAGTTTAAGAGTAGAATTGAATATTAACGAAAAACACGCTGATGAAATTGAAAAAAATAAGCTCATAGATTAAATGTAACACCGGACAAAAAGTATAAAGACCGTACTTGTCTTTAGTTTTTATTTTGCAAGAAATACTTGCGCTCTTTTGCTCGTATAAAGAAGCAAAATACCTATAGATTCAACTTATTTTGGAAAATTGATTTAAGTAATTGTAGGCGATATAAAAAATCCAATCCATATTCAACATGTGAGAGATGACTGAAATTAGATGATAATTATCTTTAGAGTTTAAGTTACAAATTTGTTTATTACATAAAATCACATGCTTTCATGGAACTTTCGGAAAGAATTTCGGACTTCAAACTTCTTATTTTCACTTTTGCTGTCAATGTCATAACCTTATTCCTTTATACTTAAGAAATATAGGACACATCTTTACAAAATTTTCAATTTTCCATCGAGTAAATGTACAATTTATGAAGTCAATCTAGATTGATTTTTTTACTTTTTACTGTATATTTAATCAAAATCTTATGGTTCACATATTTTGACTTTTTTAAATTCGAAATCCTACAACACTCAAATGTTGACACGTAAATTCAAATACAATTTTTTTTTCATAGTTCTAAGAAATTTGAATAATTAGATTCTAATAGGAAATTGCTTTTGCTTGGCTAAAATTTTGGTATGTAAGACGAACCATCTTCAGTCTATAAGTCAAAACCCATTTTTGTCTCACTATTAAATTTCCTAAATTCTCCTTCTCTCGTACCGACTCATATTTAGGGTTAAGCATTGTCCACGTCCAACCAAGGACCGGACTGAATCAGACCTAACCGGTCAATTCTGGGCCGCATAAGGAACTGATTGACCAAACCACCTAGACTGGATCAGTAATTCTAAAATTCCTTTTTTCTTAATTTTCTTCTTCTAATTTCTACACTAAATTAATTGCAGCTGCATCGGGACTATTTTGCCCCAAAACAAATCCCTAACTTGGACCTAGCCTCTCTCAGTTTCGCCTCACATCGTTCTCTCACTGTTGCTCATCACTCAAGCTCCTCTATCCTCGATAGTAAGTTCATCGCTTTAGAACTGTGCTCGACCATGCCCATTGCCTCTCAGCACCTCGCCTCTCAGTTTGTATGATTTCCCCTTTTCGCTAATCTTTTCGTTGTACAACAAACTGGATTCTTGGGGCACCCACACCAGAGGACAAAATTCTGAAAAGCAAAATAAGGATTTGGTTCTTAGAGGACACTGGAGATCTGAAAAGCAGAAAAAGTTGTTAAAAAAGAGAAAAAAATCACCAGGTCCCGGTCCAACCTGAAAATTGAATTAGGACTGACAGATCTGGTTGGTAACTGACCTTGTCCGGTCCACTTCTCGATTTCAGGATGGATTTTCATAATAAATAGCTATCGAATTTCTTTGTCTTCTCACTTGTAAACTTAAAAAATTAGCTTGAATTATTTTATTTCCTACTCGCCCTTTTTTTTGGCAAAAATATTTCCTACTCACCTATTTCATAGATAATTATTATTTTTCTATGCATAATTACTTAATTACACGCTAAGCGCTTATGTTATGACAGAATAGCTCAAGTTTGTCACTATTGTCCCTTTCAAAAGAAGGTCGCCCGGGACTTCCATGTCAAGCACGCGCAGTCTAGGGAACAAAGTCTCTAAAACACTGGCAATAATAGAATTATCCTTGTCAATCCTTCATCCATAAAGCCTTTTTTGAGATGTCATACACATGGACATAGCAACCATGAATTGTGGAACACCAGTAATGAATTTCTTTGGCCTCCGGCTAACAGTAAACTCTCATTAAGAAAACCACCGAGGTTTGTAATTCTATTTGCTGAAATGCAAATTGCTGAGTAACTCAGTTGTCTGAACGAATATTTTCATGGGCAGTTGATCCACGTCAATATAAAATCATTTGGACTTGAAATTACTTAATCAGCTCCAACTTTGTATAATAAGACTTTTATGCTGTTTTTTTTTTTTTTTGGTAAAGGTAAGAGTGTATATAACTTTTCAAATCACCAAATACAAAGAAAACTAGAAACTATCCAAATCCCAATAGGGACAACATAGTCCAAGGGGATAAGGAAGCTCAGCAAAAGCTATACAACAGGAGCAACACAAAGCTAAGCAAAGGACTAAACACAACCCAATTAAGAAAAAATGGAAGGTGAAAGTCCCCAGTTTCTTTGTAATCTCCTATTCAACGGCGTGTCGGCGATTCTTCCAAAGGTTGGAGCTTTGTCCTTCACCACTTTGATGATGTGTTTGTGCATCCTTGGAATGAAAATGTCCTTGTTCCGGAAGATAGAATTATTCCTTTCAGTCCATATTACATGACAAAGAGCGCCAAAGGAGAACCTAGAAAGACGATGAGCAAAAGAGGATCCACCACAAACCTTCATTGCCCATGTAATGTGCTCATGCCACGGACGGTTGCGCCAAGGCAGGTAGCATTTAATTGCCCAAAAAGACGCCAACCTTCTTGTAGAGGAGCACTAAAAAAAAAGGTGATTAACTGAGTCTGGGACCTCCCCACAAAATGCGCACATAGCAGGCTCAATCCTATTATTATGGAGAAGGAAAGTCTGGGTAGGCAATCGATTGAGGGATACCACCCACAAAAGAAATGAGTGTCGGGGAATAATGTGGTGATCCCACACAAAAGAATGCCACTGAACAGGCTGACCTTTTCTTCTTATATGGTTCCAAGCTAACACCACCGAGAAGGAAGAGGAAGGTTGAGGAGCCCATATCATCTCATCATATGTATCTTCCTGAAAGATTGGTGGAGGTTCCGTCCAATTCAGTATAGTATGTAAAGTATCAGAAGGTTGCCATACCGAATCATAAAAGAGACGAACAGTCGTGTCCCGAGGAATGCGAGATTGGTAGATGTCCATATTACTGAACATAAGGTAGAGGGGGCCTTTGTCATGCCACCAGTCAAACCAAAAAGAAACTGTACGTCCATTACCAATTTTCCACCTAAAAATCGTGCGAGCAATTTCACTCATATCAAGGATTTTCTTCCATGTCCAGGAACAAAAAGTGGGCATAGAGACAACCCAGAAGTTCGAATTTTTTAAAAAGTTTGAATGTGTCCACTTACACCACATGAACTCCTTATTAGTGAACAGAAGCCATATGTGTTTGAGCATCAATGCTCTGTTGTATTCAGTGAGTCTTCGAATTCCAAGTCCACCTTTTTCTTTGGGTAGGCATACCGACTCCCATGCAACTCTGGCGCCACCCGTACCTAAATCAAAAAGCTATTCTGAGACTTTTATGCTGTTTATTCTTACCTTTTTCAATTTTTTTGGAGGCTTAAAAGGGGGACAGTCGAAAAATACGGGGAGACCCCAATCATCACAATCTCGAAAAGTAAATGGGATAACCTTTAGCGAAGGGAAACCCCATGCGTTGTAGCCTCACGTGCATGAGGACGACCCTTGAGCCATTTTTTAGAAAAATTTTCGGGATTTAAATGGGATAACCTTTAGCGAAGCCTTACCGCCAAGGTTAAAGAATCACCTAAATACCATCTTAAAACTATGGGTGTGACCCAGGTCTGGTCACAGGTTGTGTGTGGTGTAGTGCAAATACTGTAACTCATGCACAACAATTATATGTAGCCAACACTTCAATAGTACGAAAATTAAACCAAATTCCACTCCACCAAACCTGCAAAACAAAGGGTTAGCCAATCACTACTCCCCTTATAACTCCCATCCTGCAAAAACATTTAACACCTAAAAATGAGAATTCAATTAAATTTTGCCAAATCGAGTGATTTTTGTTTGAAAATTTTTTTTGGCTTAAGTCCTCCTTAAATTTTCAAAAAAAATTCAAGTTTTCCCCAGTGGAGTCGCCAAGCTGTCGCGACCTAAAAAAAATTGTGTTTTCGATCTTAGGCTAATGGATTACTAGATCAATTAAATTAACTAATCTAGCTCGAGTTCTCCCAAACTCTACCAATTCGCAACTTAGGTCTAATTATGAGCATGCAAATATTTTCAATGGGAGTCGCCACTAATCATTTAAGGTAGGTTGATTAGAAACCTAAATAAAATAGCGGGAGTATTATTTTATTTTTACGAACCAGAAATTATGAATTAGGGGACTTGGTTACGCTAGATTCCCTAACGCCCTTTCGGTACCAATTTCAAGAAAAATACTCAATTTGGCAATTTTGATAAACCCTAACTTAGAGTTTAAAGGTGCATAAATTTTTTATTTTCACTTATTCAAATGAAAGCTAACCTATATGTAATGACGTGCAAAAATTGACATGCGATTAATGCAACCTAACATGTAAATTATATGTCATGCGACGACGTGACCTATTTCTAATGACGGGCATATTTTTTATTTTTTATTTTTGTATTTTTTTAATGAAATTCGGAATTAAAAATGCCAATTATCTAAACACGCAATTTTAAACTAAAGAAATTAACTTATTCTAGAGTGATCTTTTGGTATTTTTTTTTAAAATCAAAATTCGAAATTAAAATCAAGTAAAAAAAATATAACCGCTAAATTTTTTGAATTAAGTTTCGATCTGAAGCCTAACAGATCGATCCTAAAATTCAAAATACCCGCTATGGAAATAACTCTATCAAAGCCTGATAGATAGATTTATTTTCACATGTGCGGTTGCGGATTAGGAAATTTTCCTAATCGATCACAACTTGAAAAAATTTTGATATATCAAGTATCTTGGATATATTCAAAAGATTTTGAAAATTTCAAATTCTATTCAAATTTGGCAAGTAATACACATCCAAGATTTCCCAAAGAATAAAAATAAAAATAATAATAAATCCTAATTAAAATAGTGTCTATTGCTCAAATAGGCAAAATTAGATAAGATAATCATGGAATAGGCAATAAAATATCCAAATTGATTCGGATGAGATATTTACCTGATTTGCAGATTTCTTTCTAAATTTGAATTTGCAGCGGATCGGGATTGCGGATCGGATGACCGACGATGTGTCGGGAGCGGCGGCACGGCGTTGGGAGCGGCGGCACGGCGTTGGGAGCGGCGACGCGGTGGTAGACGATAGCAGTGACAAGCAGTCTTTGGAAGTCACGGAACAGCAACAACTCACCACGGAAGGGCGACGAACGTCAAGGATGGCAGCAACTTCGGAGGATTTTGGCGGGAAAGCGCTGCGATGTGAGCGCGGGCAACAAGCATAGCAACGAACGAGAATTGCTGTGATGTACGCGCAGGCAGCTATGCTCACCGTTTGTCAAAGCTCCTTTGTGTGTGTCCTTCGTTGACCACAAGAATTTATTGCTTGAACACTGACTTCATGAATGGAAGTCATGAATTCCCTTAGCGCGTCTTCGAACGTCAAGCACGACAAAATTTTTTTTTCTTCTTTTCTTTGTTTCCCACGTGGGTTTTCTTCTCCTCTGTCCTCTTCTCTTTTTTTGTGTGAAGTCAAGCCTCCCCTTTTGTCTCTTCAATGTCAGAACACCAAAACACTTTTTCTTCTTTTTTTCTTTCTCTCTCTCTTGCTTTCCCATTTTCTCTCTTGTGCTCCTCGTGGCCGTGCTTCAATATGAGTGCCTCCACTCTCTTTTCTCTCTACTCTCTTTCTCACGTGTTTCACTCTTGCAAATTATCTGCTCAAAATTCTAAAACCCCCATAAGCATGTATTTATAATGAAAACCTAGATCAATTAGCCGGGCATTTTAGTCATAACGGGCTTAGGTCTATGCTTTAATTTAATTTTAAGTGGGCTGAATTAATTTGGGCTTTTCTTTAATTAAGTATAATGAGCTAATTTAAGCTCAAATTAAAACAACCAAGCCCTTTTACGTGTGATTTTCGGCCCATGCTTTCCGAGTGAGCCGAGTCTCGTTCGATGCTCGAGCTCGATTCACGTGATGAATTTTAAGCTCACTTGTCACCACCAATCCGATGCGGAATGCAATTAATCTAAATGAACTTAAACTATATGTTATGCAATTTTAATATTTTTGTTCAGGGATTAAAATTTAATTCCTAATTTTCTATGCAATTAACCACTAAATGATGTGCTAAAATTTAGGTGTCAACAGCTGCTCTTCTTTGAGTGGAGGCTCGCAGAGGTTTCGCTCAAAGACTGAGACCTAAATTAAAACTATGTAAAATGATGAATGATTTGATTTTTTTTTTTAAATGCAATGATGCATGATATGCAAACAATAAGGAACGTATGCTAAGGCTTCTCACTTCGTGTAGAGCGGTAAAAGAGCTTTACATACGGATCGCACAAAAAACATCTAAGTGAGGGAAGGCTTTATAATGCTGCTAACTACCTCGAACTCCAAACTTCTAGTCCACTGGAAGTAACGTTCTCGAGGTACAGAATTGCTTATTTGTTACCTGTAGTTTCCTACAGATGCGAAATAGCGCATGATATGAAGAAAGAATGGGACGTGTTGCCTATTCCACTGGGCAATCACGAAAAGGATCATGTCACCTCTTCCAATGGGTGAGCATGAGGTTAGTTGTGCCACCTATTCCACTGGGTGAACACGAAATGAAAAACTATGTTGCCTGTTCTACTGGGCAAACATGAATTGGGGTGTGTTGCCTATTCCACTGGACAACATAAAATGAGAAACTATACCGCCTGTTCTACTGGGCAAACATTAAATGGGGCGTGCTGCCTATTCCACTTGACAACATAAAATGGGGTGTGCCGTGTACTCTACTTGGCAACACCAAGAGATGGGGTGTGCTTCGTACTCCACTTAGCAACACCAAGAGATATGTCACCTATTCCATTGAGTGAACATATGAGAGACCATGTCTCCTATTCTGAAGAGAGAAATAATGAAGAATAAGTAGCAAACGTACCTGAATTCTTCTTATGTTATGGGAGAGCCAATTGCATTGCACTTTTTTTTTTACCTGAGAAAAGGTTAAACTAGCATATGCGCAGAGGCAAAGAAAACATATTTCAAGAATCTGCTTGCATTAGCAAGCTTCACTGGGGGATTTATCAATAAGAACAACAATTTCGTTCTTCTGACAATTTGATCACATTAAATGAGAGACATTTAATCAGAAAGGACTTTCCACTCACTTTCAATGAAAGGCTTTTAACCCGACCTTTGATGCGGGTATAAGAATCACTCGAACTCTCTTCATCGTGCTTGACAAGGGTTCGGATATTCTCAAAATCAGTATAACTTGGCCAATCTGAGAGGTCTTTATAAGGACTGAAACGCAGGCTTAGTCAAAGGTTTCATAATGGGGACTCATGAGAGTCATGGCTTTGAAAGAAATGATATCACCAGTTGCTTCGGGTTTATAAGTCAGGAATGCTGCAAAAAATGAGATAGAAAAATCTTGCTCGCACTTCTTCGAGCAACATTTATAAGCATTTGAAATTCTACGTTAACTCAAGTGCCCTATTCTGAAGAGACTTCGGTAAGGGTTGTAACGTAGATTCGGGTACGCTTGAAATAAATGGTCTATTTCCATCAAAAGGGGTATCATGAACATGGAAATTGGTGATCATCCAATCATGCTACTGGTACCATTGATCTATCTCTAGCAATTGCTCCACAAATAAACCTTCAAATGGTCTCTTCCTTGAAGAATGATCTTGTATATTGACTCAGTTTTCACCAAAGCCTTTCTTTCTCTCATCATTCATTTTTTTTTTTGAGAGAGAGATTTTCTTTTCGAAATATTTTTCTCCCTCTTTTAAAGAGAGCTTTTTCTGAGAGAGAGAACTTCAATTTAATGGAGTCCTTTTGCATCCTTCCAGATGAATTTTCTTTGAGCTCCCATTTGCCTCAAGTCACCTTGAACTTGCTTTGATATGATTTCGTTTGTTTATCACAAGAATGATCATCAATCGGGTTGAAATGAATTCACCACTCAAATTGGGTATGCAAAGGGTATAGTGTGTAGAGATATAGAAAGAAATACTCTTCGTCATATCTAAGTCACTCAAGCTAACACAGAATTTGCATGCAATAAATATACTTGAAGATTGATGCAAGTGAAAGCAAGAAAATTCTAACCATTTTGAACTTTCTAAGAAATTGCCCCAGTATAGGATTGTTCCTGACAGGGGTAACAAATGAAATTCCGTTCAAAGGGTTAAGCAAATGATAACCTGTAGTGTTTAGATAGAGAGAATGAATGCCTCTCATCATTTTGGTCGTCATACTTTTCGTGAGATAATCCTTTACCTTGTTAGCACGGAATTTTCACTCAACTCGCATTGGGGATTGTTATTCAGGACGTGTATAGAAATGGCTTGCCTTTCGTCATCTTGAAGTCTCTCATGCAATATAATCACTTCATTAGGACAGAAATAGATTACCAGATCAAAAGCCTTCCTCAAACAAAGCTTAGTAACATCAATTGATTCATGAAATTCAATTTGAGATTTGATAGAAACAAAGTCAGGATGAGTACAAATCAAGTGTAATACTTATTCACAGAATCAGAACTAACTGGATTGGAAAAAATACGACCATCCATCTCGGCCAAAATCAAAGCACCTCCTGGAAGGACTTTCTTCACAATGTACGGGCCGCCATAATTTGGGGCGAATTTTCCTTATGCAAGAGAAACTATCAGCAATAACTTCCGCAGGACAAGGTCGCCTACCTGAAAACGTCGAGGCTTGACTTTCTTGTTGAAAGATTTAGCAACTCGCTGTTGGTAGCACTGACCATGACATATAGCTCTAAGCCTTATCTCATCAATCAGGTTCAATTGGTCCAATTTCTGCTGGATCCAATCTGCTTCTGACAATTGTACCTGTGAAAGAATACGTAACGAAGGAATTTCAACCTCAACAGGTAAAACTGCTTCCATACCGTACACAAGAGAATATGGAGTTGCCCCTGTAGATGTTCGGATAGAAGTTCGATATGCCATAAGTGCAAATGGTAATCTCTCATGCCAATCACGATAGTTCTTAGCTGTTTTAGCCAAAATTTTCTTGATATTCTTGTTGGCTGCTTCGACCGTTCCGTTCATCTGAGGACGATATGGAGAGGAATTCAGATGCTTGATCTTGAACTCCTTGAATAGATCATCCACCAATTTATTATTCAGATTTGACCCATTGTCAGTAATTATGGTCTCAGGTGCACCATATCAAGCAATGATGTCTCGACGAATGAACTTCACCACATTCCGGGCCATCACTGTTGTATAAGACATAGCTTCAATCCACTTTGAAAAATAATCGATAGTGACCAGGATAAACCGATGTCCATTTAACGCTTTAGGATTGATCGGGCCAATCACATTAATGCCCCACATAGAGAATGACCATGGTTCAAACATCTGATGCAATTCATTCGGGGGAGTATTAATCTTGTCACCATGGATCTGGCATTTGTGACAACTTCGGACGTGTTGAATGCAATCACTCTCTAAAGTGAGCCAATAATAACCCATCCTCATTATCTTCCTTGCTAACATATGACCATTCATGTGCGGACCGCTTACTCCCTCATGTACTTCTAGCATTAAATGAACAGCCTCGGTTGAATCAACACACCTTAATAAGACCGAATCATAGGCCCGCTTGTATAGACATTCTCCACTCAAGAAGAACTTTGATGCCATTTTCTTGATATACTTCTGGTCAGATGTGGTACTTTTGTCAGGAAATTCCTGTGTTTGAAGATATGCCTTGATATCATGATACCACGGCTTGCCGTCAGGCTCTTCTGTCGTGGCCATGCAATAAGCCGGTTTCTGTAAGACCTCTATCTTTAAAGGTTCAACTTCTAACCCACTTGTCACTTGTAGCATTGCCGATAAAGTAGGCAAAGCATCAGCAAAATGGTTTTGAGTCCTCGACAAGTATTCAAACGAAATGTCTTCAAACTCTTCCACCAACTCCTCTAAATAGGCATGATAGGGCTGCAATTTAGTATTCCTAGTTTGCCACTTACCAACGATCTGAAAAATAATGAGGGCTGAATCTCCGAACACCTTAAGTCGAGCTATTCCCATTTCAATTGTAGCTTGAAACCCGAGGATGCATACTTCGTATTCAGCGATATTGTTCATGCAAGGAAATATCAATTTCGCCACCATTGGATAATGTTGACCGCCTAGGGATATTAAAACTGCCCCGATACCTGATCCTGACAAGTTTACGGCCCCATCAAAATACATGGTCCATACATACTCATCAATTGGCATGACTCTATCCTCTAGCGAACCCAGATCCTCATTTTTTCCAGGATTTTCAGCTAGGATATCGGTAATTACTCGTCCTTTGACTGATTTTTGAGACAAGAATTGAACATTGAATTCTGAGATGAAAATCTGCCATTTTGCCAGTTTTCCAACCAAAGCGGGTTGATTGAGCAAGTTTTTGATGGGATCACACTCTGTTACAAGCAATATCTGATAATGCAAAGTGTATTGCCTCAACCTGTGTAGCACCCAAACCAGTGCTGCGCATGTCCTTTCTATTTCAGAATAGTTCATCTCAGAGGCGGTGAACTTCTTACTCAAATAATAAATCACACGCTCTTTTCCATCCTCTTCACTTCTTTGAGCAAGCATGGCGCCTAAGGACTCACTGTGGATTGTAAGGTACAGTGTCAAAGGTTGCCCTGGTGTTGGCATAACAAGCACCGGCGAATTCATCAAGTAGTGCTTAAGCTTGTCGAATGCCTGTTCACATTCTTCATCCCATCTAACCAGCGCATTCTTCTTGAGAAGTTTAAAGAAAGGCTTTGCTGTCTCAAATAGCTGAGAAATAAATCTGGATATATAATTTAGTCTACCCATTAAACTACGAACTTCCTTCACCGAAGAGGGAGATTTTATTTCACAAATGGCCTTCACTTTTGACAGGTCAATCTCGATCCCTTTGTTACTGACAATGAAGCCGAGTAGTTTGCTAGAGGCTGCTCCAAACACGCATTTTGCCGGATTGAGGCGTAATTTGAACTTGCGAAACCTGTCGAATAATTTCATCACGGTTTCTATGTGATCTTGTCTACGTCGAGTTTTTGCAATCATGTCATCAACGTAGATCTCAATCTCATTATGCATCATGTCGTGGAACAACGTGACCATTGCCCACTGGTAAGTTGCTCCAGCATTTTTTAGACCAAAGGGCATCACCTTGTAATGAAATGTCCCCCATGGAGTGGTAAATGCTGTCTTCAACTTATCATCCTTGTTTATCAAGATCTTATTATAACCTGAGAAACCATCCATGAAGGAAAATAGTTCGAACCCGGCTGTGCTGTCCACAAGCACATTAATGTGTGGGAGTGGAAAATCATCTTTAGGGCTAGCTTTGTTCAGATCTCGGTAGTCAACACATACTCGAACCCAACCATCTTTCTTCAATACTGGGACTATATTAGCAACCCATTCTGAGTATTAGGTAGTCTCAATAAATCCCACGTCAAGAAGCTTCATGACCTCTTCCTTGATCTTCTTTGCCAGTTCTGGCTTAGCTCTTCACGGCCTTTGTTTCACGGGCTCAATCAAAAGATCAGTCGGGAGACAATGTTCGACGATTAATCGATTAAGACCCGGCATATCAGTATAAGACCAGGCAAAGATGTCTTGATAATCCTTCAACAATTGGGTCAAGCGTTTGGCCACATCTTTAGGGAGACATGCCCCAATCTTCACCTCTCTAGGATTCTCCGTGTCGCCAAGATTGATCACTACGGTTTCTTCAACAGTCAGAGGCTTAGATTTCTCATGAATTTCCAAGTTCCGTTCTATCTCTTCATCATTTGGATTAGAATCGTCTGAGTCATCAGATTGACTCGCATCACATATATGAGGATCCATATTTCCCGTCCCTTCGCATGCCTTGAGATTAATCCTGAAACATAAAAGAAAAGGGATCAAAAAGACAAGACAGGGCTTAACTACATGCAATTTTCAAAAATTGATCATTGCTTAAATTCATTTTTCTTTTGAAAACCTCGAGACAAGAATTCTTGAGAAGCCCAACCCTCAGTTCTTACCGTAGATGACAAATTTTTCCAACCGTTGGTTATCGCATCAGTTGGTTTAGGGTACTTCAACAAGATTCAAAATGATAAAACTTCTGTAATTTTACTGATATCGAATCAATGAATTACATCTTATTGGATTGAAAACCTAAGTGCAACATGAATTGAAATGAAAATCGAAAACAATAAAGATTCCCACGCAGGGGAGATACGAAAACTGGAAATAATTACTCTTGAGGGCCAGCGCCCATCCCTTCAAGTGGTCCTTCAGTGATTGCACCAATAGAGGTCTTAGCAAACCAACCAGTGAGGTAGGGTATACCATCATTAAAGTCAAAGTCCACCACCCTCGACTCCGGCTTCTTGAAAATACAAGGTAGCTGGTGATCCTCAGAATCATCAGACAAACTGACCAAAATCGCTTTACCATGCTTCTTAGGCGAGTCAGTTAGGGCTGGTGGTGACTTAGGAAAGATAAGCCCGAGATCATCCTCAGTAGGGCTCGGCTTTAAGTGCTCATATCTCCCCACTACTCCAGTTGAGCGAAAGATGTGGTCAATAGAAGGTGGTAAGGGACTTTGACCTACTCCTCTTTGGCTTCTGTAACAACCGAGGTCTTGTTCGCGGCTTCCCGGCCCATGATATCCCAAACCAGCCTTGTGGGATTGTCCATTTGTCTCAATCAGGGCATGAATGCGTTGACCTTCCTTCCCAAGACCCTGACCTGACTCAAAACCATTACCAACCATGACCTTGGCTACCATAATAGTTGCATTAGAAACCTCTGGAATCGGCAACGGCATATCAGAGGAAGCTTGAACAACTTGAACTATTTCAAATGAATGATAGCTATCCTCCTCAACATAATTGGGCTCTATGTATGGAATCGATGTCGCGTTGAAGATTTGGTGATCTTCCTCTCCATAAATTGTAACCAACTTTGCCTCAGCAACAAATTTAATCTTCTGATGCAAACCGGAGGGCACTGCACCTACATTGTGGATCCATGGCCGCCCTAACAAAAAATTGAAAGTAGAAGGGATATCCAGCACTTGAAAAAGAATATCGAACATCGAAGGTCCGATTTGCAGCTCTAAGTTAATCTGGCCTATCACATCCTTCTTTGCTCCATCAAAGGCTCGAACAGAAGTCTTGGCTGCTTGCATGGTAGATAGCTTAATGCCTAGCCTTTTTAAAGTAGCCAACGGGCATAAATTCAAAGTCGACCCGTTATCAACAAGCACCTTAGCCATGTGAGTCTCCTTGTACTTCACTGATATATGAAGCGCTTTATTATGACCACGTCCTTCAACTGGGATTTCTTCATCAGAAAATGCTACTTGATCCTTGAGAAGGATCGTCCCAACAAACCCCTCTAGCTTATCTTCTTCAATAGTTTCGGGCACATGAATCTTACTCAAAACCTTCATAAGAGCACCCCGATGCTTCTCTGATGTCTGAAGAAGTTCTAACAACGAGACGATAGCAGCGACGAGCAGTCTTCGAAAGTCACGGAACAGTAGCAACTCACCACGGAAGGGCGACGAACGTCAAGGATGGCAGCAACTTCGAAGGATTTTGGTGGGAAAGCGCTGCGATGTGCGCGCGGGCAACGAGCATAGCAACGAACGAGAACTGCTGTGATGTGCGTGCGGGTAGCTATGCTCACCGTCTGTCAAAGCTCCTTTGTGTGTGTCCTTCGTTGACCACAAGAATTTATTGCTTGAACACTGACTTCATGAATGGAAGTCATGAATTCCCTTAGCGCGTCTTCAAAGGTCAAGCACGGCAAAATTTTTTTTTTCTTCTTTTCTTTGTTTCCCACGTGGGTCTTCTTCTCCACTGTCCTCTTCTCTTTTTTTGTATGAAGTCAAGCCTCCCCTTTTGTCTCTTCAATGTCAGAACACCAAAACACTTTTTCTTCTTTTTTCTTTCTCTCTCTCTTGCTTTCCCACTTTCTCTCTTGTGCTCCTCGTGGCCGTGCTTCAATATGAGCGCCTCCACTCTCTTTTCTCTCTACTCTCTTTCTCACGTGTTTCACTCTTGCAAATTATCTTCTCAAAATTCTGAAACCCCCATAAGCATGTATTTATAATGAAAACCTAGATCAATTGGCCGGCTTTTTAGTCCTAACGGGCTTAGGTTTAGGTTTTAATTTAATTCTAAGTGGGCTGAATTAATTTGAACTTTTCTTTAATTAAGCATAATGGGCTAATTTAAGCTCAAATTAAAATAACCAAGCCCTTTTGCGTGTGATTTTCGGCCCATGCTTTCCGAGTGAGCCGAGTCTCGTTCGATGCCCGAACTCGATTCACGTGATGAATTTTAAGCTCACTTGTCACCGCTAATCCGATGCGGAATGCAATTAATCTAAATGAACTTAACTATATGTTATGCAATTTTAATATTTTTGTTCAGGGGTTAAAATTTAATCCCTAATTTTCTATGCAATTAACTACTAAATGATGTGCTAAAATTTAGGTGTCAACATTTTTGAAAAGTGATACTATCCCCAAAAGGATGAAGCAGGCTCAAGCTTTTGAACGGGTAATAGATTTGGCTGGTTAAGTAACTATTTGTCATTCCTTTGAGTTTGTTCTGAGGAGATGTCCATGGAGGCATGGCAAAGTGGAAGAAACCAAGAGGAGGAAAAAAGTGTTGAAAAAACCTTTGCTCATATCATTATTGCCCAAGTGCTAAATGCTTTTAATTTTGGATTTTGACAACTGATAAGCTCTCTCTTTTGTGTATGGGGAATGATCTGACACAAACTTCTATTAAACGCCTTCATTTCACTGGAAACTTCGTCTGATCAAGCTAGTTGAGTTTCCTTATCTTAATCAAGAGTCGACCTCTAGACTTTTAGGAAATTTACTCATGGTTTTCGGTGTGTGCATCTGCAATTTCCTGGTACAATTCATTATGATTAATGCATGAAATCGTATTTCTTGATTTTTGCCATACTACTGAGGAATTCCTGTCAATATATTCCAGGAGTAGCTGGCTTTGATTATTCCAGGAACAAGAAAATCCAGCTTTCAAAAAGGAAGCTGAGATGAATTCATAAGGTGGCTGATGTTCCTCTGCCTCTATATTGTTATTGATCGGCATTATATCTTCTGGCGCGGTGCATACAAGGGGCCAGTTTCATGTTTGGTTAGGACTAAATATTTTGAAACCTTCAAATTTCAATTCTAGTGTTATTCTTGATGTTTGGCGTTTGAAGTGTTGTCCTTCGTGTAAGTGGCTGTTAACTGTGAGATTTCGAAGTACCTTGTAAGCTAGTTCTAGAACTGCTATGTGCCTTCTAAACTATTTCTTGAACTTCTAAGTGCCTTCTAACCATTTCTTTGCAGATCTTTGGTGGTATTGCACCGCGGCTATTCCAAGACAAACGCATGACAGTTCCATCTGCTGCTAAGCATGATCACTGAAGTGAAAAACGTAATCTTGTAAACCAAGATGTGCATGAATATCTGCCTGAGATTCATCTAGGAATTTAAAAATGGCCACCTGGGGCCCCACTTGTACAACCATCTGTAAAAGATGCAAACAGTGCCTCTGATGTGGTTGTTGAGAATGACTTGATTTGGGAGATGAGAAACTAGAAACTTGAATAAGGTAGAAGGATCAAGTCATTAGACTTGACCACAATGCAAGGCCCTGCTTTGTCATTCAGAGGGATCAAATGCAAACGATGAGGTTTTATCCTCCTTGGCATTTATGTCTGCTAAGTGTCTCTTAGACTCTTCAGATGGTGAGGATATGTTTGTATTTCTTTGTATTGGAGTGTTTTAGATTTTGTCGTCTCCTCTGCATTTATGTGGACGTTATCTTCCAGGAGGCAACGGAGATCCTCAACTTACCATTTCAGCAGTTAGGAGCTCTAAAGGGAGAAGTAGAGGCAACAGTCAGTCTTCTGTAAACAATGGTTGGTTTGTGTTTTGGGGATGTCAATTACTTTCGGTCAATGTTTTACTTCTCCTCCTAACCCCTTCCTGGCCCCACACTCCCATCATGTGATTTTGAGGTTAGGAAATGGTTTCATATGCTTTTGATGCAGCTGTCATTGTCAGACCCTCCTAGAAAGGAATAGGTGCTAAGCATGAGTATGGCTGGCAACTTATATGTTCCCCCGTGACAATCTTCATTTCTGTCACGAATATTATACGTTCATTAATCATGTCATAACTTTAAAACTTAAAAAGTACATGTTTAGTAAAGGGGTAGCACAATAGGGCAACAAATTCAACACATTTGAAGAATGGGTTCTTATATATGAAGTTATGAACATGCAAAAATGCGTCTAAACATACATATATGCATCTAAATTCGGCCTAGAGCCGAGTAGGTAAAAAGGCCCATTTACCAAGCCCAATTAAACCCACAAATCTCAAGACAAGTCATGGGCATTGCACATGTCAATAAGAAAAAACGGACGAAGGGTAAGTAACTGTGGCAAAATGGAAGTTGATCAAGAGAGTGCGATGTAAGAATTGAAAATTCAGAAGTAAACATGCACTACCACTAAAGGTTATGGGAATTTCGTACAATTTGCACTATTTTTTTTATATGTATTTTCTTCCATCAAAGCTAACAAAACTGGTTGACTTCTCCACACAAATTCCCAGAGAATCATCCTCGGGAAGGATGACTTGTAACAGCCTCTAGCTTCGACTTCCTTACAAAAGTCCCAAATGGACACTTGAAATTAGGGATAGGCGCAAGCGGCTAATCCCCCGTGCCTCAGAATAATACCCTGCCGTATTTTAGGCAAGTTCACGGCGAGAAAATGAGGAACGGAGAAAAAATGGGCCGATGGATGGTGGATTTTCACCGGTGAGTTAGGGTTAGTATTAGGTATTAGCTAGGAGTGTCAGAACCGAACCGAACTGAAAATTTTGTGTCATTTTGGTTCTGTTCAGTTCGGGTTTTGATTCGGATAACCAAGACTAACCATTCTATTTTTTTTCAATTGTTTATTTCAATTTGATTCAATTTGAAGGGGACTAAAAATAACCTTTTGGTTTGTACCTAAAATCCTCAATGCTTATAAGTTGGCTGTCACTGAATGGAGATGTGAATTCTTGTTGCCGCCGCCTTGGGCGGGGACGGCGGCGGAGGAGGAGTGGAGACGGAGTCCTTGTTGTCGGAAGATGGGGAGTGGGAGTGGGAGTCGGAAGTCTGTGAGAGGACGATCTCGGGGAGAGAGAAGGTGGGCTCGTCGGGGGGATCGGGTTGGGTTATGGACGGCTGATTTCACCCTCCATTTCAAATTGAACCCCATGATTTCATCGTCTCTATCAATTTGAGCCTCCAATGCTTTTGGAAATCTAACCTGAACAAAGCTAAATTTTCATCACCATGGGAGAGGCACGCCGAACGTAATTTTCTTCTGCTTTTATAAATTTATTGTGCTGGTAGGTAATTTTATTGCTAATTATAAGGGTACTGAATATTTTTCTAAAAAATAGATGTCATTAAATATTAAAACGAATTATTTAACTTTCATCTTGTTCGGAATGGCGATTCAGCGATAGGTAATCGAAATTATAAATGGTTGAACAGCATAAGTGACTAAAATATTTATATATGAATAAAAATAAAAATAAAGGGAAAAAGAAGAAAACACCGAAAACCGATCAGTTCGAGTGAGATTTGATTCAATTCGGTTCAAGAGTACACCTCTAATGGTTTGGTTCGATTCGGTTTTTCAAGAAAACCGAACCGAAACAAACCATTTACACACCTAGTATTAGCCTTGCCTTCCGATGCCCCACATAATTGTCCCACGAAGGACATTTGAAGATAATGGATAAATTGTTCAATCGGTCCTGAACCCATTGTATGAATGTCAATTCATTTATAAAATTTTTAATTGGTGCCAATTTAATCCCAAATCATTGTGCGAAATTTCAATATATTCCTTCTGGCCAATTTTTGGTAGAATTTGCCGACATGGCGGTCCAGTCATCATCGACTGTCCTATGTGGCGTACCGTCACGTTAACGATTTTTGAAAAAAATTAACTGAAAGGATCATATTAAGACTTTACGCAAATGTTAATGACTAAATTGATAAAATTGAAAATTTTATATTGAATTGGCATCTGTACAATAGTGATTTCAGGACTGATTGAGTAATTTTCGCTTAAGATGATAACATCATGCAGTATGCTTGAGCCTAGCCTACTCCCTTCCTTTTTGCCAAATCCCATCTCTCTCTAGTGAAATCATGTGTGCTCCACCTATGCTCCACACACGATCCCTCTCGTGATACCTATAGCGTTCACTCCAGCGGTTTCCACGTCTGTCCATGATGTCTCTCCTTTAAGGACGGAATGCTTTTACGATCAGAGCCACACGACTATACGAAGAGAGAAAGAGATGCGGAAAGGACAGTGATGCACGACGAGAAAGGTTAAACCAGAGCGAAAGAGAGAGAGGGTCTCGGATGCTAAGTATCGTGGAAAAGTTACAAAAGGAGACGTACTTTCTTTTGAGAAAACCGCCCACGTCTTCCCCCTCTGTCCCACGCCTTCTGTCCATTCTCTTTTTGCCGTTTCTTTTGAAAAAAATGACGTGAAATCCCCTGAATTCGAATTTACCTTTAACTTATACCGATCGTTGGCCCTCCATTCCGTCAAAATGTGCAATAAACGTGATCTTCAAGAGTAAAAAATGGATGTTTTATTCTCTTTTATACGAAGTAATTAATCGCTGAGTCCTCTGAAATTTGGAAGTAGCACAAATTGGCTCCCTAATCTTTCCAATACGACCCCCGAACCCCAACGAGCT
This sequence comes from Syzygium aromaticum, assembly GCA_024500025.1. Taxonomy (NCBI): domain Eukaryota; kingdom Viridiplantae; phylum Streptophyta; class Magnoliopsida; order Myrtales; family Myrtaceae; genus Syzygium; species Syzygium aromaticum. The sequence continues at coordinate 2,396,773 of CM044891.1, read as the reverse complement.
TGCGACATCCCCTATTGCAGTCGAACAGTTGTGACGTCCCAAGAACATCGCCGACTCAACCCAAACATCAAGGATACATGCGAAAGAGAAAATAAAACCCCTGACTATAAAGACGACGATGGGGTAGCTCAACACGACAGTCAATTAACAACAACATTCATTTACATATAAAGCCAAAGCATCCAGCATACAAACATCATAATATAAACGTACTTAGCAAATTAGCATCCAAACTCATCGACATAATAAAAGGCTCGGATGGCTTGGTTAACTTAACTTCACTACAGGTCGATCTATCCAACACAACCCCTAAAATATCCTAGGAAAACTACTAATCGCCATCTTCCAATCTGCTCATGATTCTTCTGGCTTCTGCTCCGAAGGATTACCTGCAACTCCACTAGGTCCCATGGGCAACTCCTCGAACTCCAAAAAGAGGAGGCGGGCTTCCTGGGTCTAAGGCTGAGGGTATGAAATTGTAGATTATACAACTATGAGACGAATTTCAATAAGTGTACAAACCAAACCCCACGTAGGCACTCACGTACCGCCAGACGAAACATGCATAACACATTACGATCAGCTAAACTAATAAACTCATACGAACTTACTTGGAACTCGTCATGCACATACCTGCATATTAAACAACAATACAACCAACATCCCACCGCAATGAATCATAACTGCATGCGTGCCTCAATTATAAAGCAAAACCTACTTGGGCACGTCCCATACCATGCCTAGCAGATTTTACCCCATATCAAGCACTACATCACGCGATATAAACATACTCGCATACTAACTCACACCATGCATCACTTTCACAATCATCACATGTCAAGCAAAATCCCGCTCATTCTCAACCTTTCCACCATACTGTGCCCGCGTAAAACGTATCAGGCCAACGATTTTCTGACCTCGTCAGGCATCGTCACCTCTTCAGAGACAGCATCGTCCCGCGTAAACGAACACACCTCAGGATGGAATCCTATACTCTTACTTCCTTAATTACCGCACTCGCGTAAAATACATCAGGCCAACGGTCTTCTAACCTCGTCAGGCATCGTCACCCCGTCAGGCCGGGCATCGTCACCTCGTCAAGGACGGCATCATCCCGTGTAAACAAACATGTCTCAGGACGGACCTTACCCCGCGTAAACGAACACGCCTCAGGGTATCACTTTTCCCGTCAATCCTACATTCACATACCTTCGTTCCACACTCTCCACACGTACCACACAGCCACACATACACACGGTCACACACAAATTCACATCTCGCACACACTTTTCACAATTACACATCCTCATCATGTGAACACCACACAAACACCCAAGCTTGGCACGCGAACTCAATACGCAATCATGCCACCACACCTTACAGCCACACAATCACACATACGAGCTCATTCAAGCATCAAACTACCCATCAAAATGCCACGATAACACCGAATAATTCTTGAGAGAGAAAAAAACCGAGAATATACAAAATCGGGTCCAAACTGAGCAGTTGCGCAATGACAGAAATTCATTTGAAATAAATAGTAAACCAACTCCAAAAATTATGAAATTTGGATATGTTGTACAAAATATCTTGCTAAATATTTTCCATGAAGGACTCAAAACCCAGATCCAACTGTAAACACCTCTTTTTGTCACTTGAACATAGACGAAAATAAACCTGTCCAGTCAGTCTGCCTGATCATCAAAATACATCTCAACCAGTACCCAAATTATTTTGGAAAGCCTTGAAATTTTTATATGTTATAGATACAAGTGTCCCCAACAAGTTTTGTGAAGGAGGTATTTTGAAAATGGGTCTAGAAAAATTTATAAAAATTCAAACAGACTCGAAGGTCGGATGAACAATAAATCCGGCAGACTGAATTTGGTCCAAAAATGGGCTTACGAATGGCATTAAATGACCTCCAAAAATTCCATATTTAATATATGTCAAACTTCAAGATGTTACAAACAACTTTCATGCAGAACACTTCCTCAAATTCGGGCCACACAAGTCACCGTAAAAATAGAAAAATCCGGCGACGCGGCAACAATCTTACCGGAAATCAACCAACACGCACCACTAAACAAACCAATTACAATTAGCTACTAAATCAATTATCCATGGCCATTAAACTACCCAAACCGAGCCATAAACATGTCTAACAATACCCAAGGTCCTAGGGAGAGTTTGGGGAAGTCACTTACCCTAGAAAAGCGGGACAAACTAGCTAGATGGGTGGCTAGAACGACGGAACAGCAGTAGCAACCAAGCAGCGGCGCCGGCGGCTAGGCGCTGGCGAGCTGGTGGCCGGCCAAGGTGCCTCACGCACAAGGGAGAGGAAAGGGAGAGAGAGTTGGTTCGGTGGGGGGAGGGGGTGAGGAGAGAGAGAGAGGGAGATAATTATGAGGGAGAGAGAGAGAGAAAAATGAATATAAATATCTACCCCCAATAATTAATCTGAAAACCCCACTAGAAATTACCAAAATACCCCTCTAACTACCTTCCGATTTAATGGCTAAGAATCAATTTCATCCAAATCCGACGGCCCACGATTGTCCTTATCCAATAATTCAAGGGACGAAACGGTAATTACTCAAAAAGGGAGAGGGGCATTCCTGTCCATCAAATTTTTGACCACACAGGATATTTCTCAGTCCCCCGACTTAATCTAGTCCTTAAAATTCGTTCACGGTCCCAGGGGCAAAACAGTCATTTTTCCAATCCCGGACCGAAATTCATTTTTTTGCAAAAATGGGTGGCCGCAAGGTTAGCCACACCAAAAACGTCATCGGCCGCTCAAAATTGTCACTTTCAAAATTCTCGATTCCCGGACCCAAATTCCAAGAAATGACTAGAATCAAATAATCACAACTTTAGCTTATCTCTCGCTAACGGATGGCTCATTGGAATTATGCGATCTCGACCCGTGACCAATACTAAGTCGAATTACATTTAAGTTTACTCTACCCCGGACGACCTCGGTTGTCATATAATTGTGAGGGTCTGTCGCTAGTTCCCTTCGGACACGATCAATCAAATAGATCGCTTTTTATTGGCTCAAAACTTTCTTTCGTCAATTCTTATAATCAAAGGTCGAACCAAGATCGAGTTCTTTGATCGTGCGAACTTAATCCCGTAATAGCCTTACCCCTAAGGTTAGCATCTCAAGAATGTGCAGTTTTGGGTGAGATTTCACTATAAGTGCATTGGCCAAAATATTCATTTCATGAATCTTGGGAAAATGATCGAAAATTCGGACCGTTACACATCTTCCTACACTTTTTTTGTCCATTTTTTTTTGTAAAAGCAAGTAAAAAAATAGGGTTAAAGAATAGGGTTATCTCACTATAAGTTCTTTGGTCCCACTTGACTCGTTTCATTACCCGGTCATATTTGACTTTCATTTCGGGTAAAAATTTATTTATACTGAGAAATGACCAACTTTTGTTATGATCGACAAGTGATAAACTTAGTCGATGAGAGTAGAGTTTGGTGAAAAGCAGAAATCGTCGATGAAATAAACAGTCGACAACTTGATGCAACTACATAATAGCAACATTTTTGGATATGTAAGCTTTTTTAGATAAGTGTCGACAACTTGAAGATTATTATCGAAAACGAAGAAAGTTATCGACAACAAATATCAATTATCTAGGGATGAAGTTGTTGACATTAAAGTGCAATTGCCTAATAGCAATATTTTTGGATATTTAAGCTCTTTTAGATAATTAGGAAGTTATCTTTTTTAAAGATATGATTAGGAAGTTATCTTTTTAAATTCAATGACCATTTGTAACCTCCATTTGTAATGTCGATTGTAATATTTAAATAGTCACATCGTACTATTTGTAAAATGACCCCCAATCAATAAAAAAAAAAACCAGTTATCTTTCAATTCTCTTACCTTTCAATTATCTTTCAATTTATATACCTTAGATGTGGTTTTAGTTATCTTTCCGGCAATGTATCTTTATGTCATCACATTTTGTCGTCCATTAAATTTCGGCAAAGCTTTATATGTTATCGGGCTTCGTTGTTGATTAAATTCAGTTAAAGCGTATATGTTCCTTGCGTACTATTGATATTGCTCCTATTTGGAATCGCCGCAGAATCCGTCTCATCTTAATAAAAATAAAAATAAAAATTTGGTGAAAGGTATTTTGTTGACGATACAACTTCAGCGAAACAGAATTCAAGAACTAAGTTCGAACCTGTTGCCATATCATCCTCACTCCACCCATCCACCTATATCGCCATTATGTCGCCAAAAGAAGCGACAATTTCAATAATAGCAAAGTCTTGAAAAAACAAGAAAAAAAAAGGGAAAAACTCTGGTTATTACAATCGACAAATTTAAATGTAAACTATTTTTTACAATGCTTCTATCTCATACATAGACTATATGGGCAGCAATTAGCTATAGGGCTCGAAATTTCTATCTATCTCTTTACATTTTATTCCATATAAAAGAATTGAAGAAACATACACTTCTTTAAAATTTGGTGGATTGATGTATTCCAGTTCTAAAGTTCAATAGGAATTTATTATAATATATATTTTTTAATGAAATAATGAAAACAAGTAGTTTCCTCCTCTAAAAATTTTGCGCATTGCACATGCCAGTAAAAAATGACAAAGGGTAAACAACAGTAACAAAATGATGGCTCATCATGGGGGTGAGCTATAGCAATCGAGAATTTAAACATGTACTCCACTAAAATTCAAAGGGGCTTTGTGCGATTTGCACCGTTTTCCTTATTTCGTGGATGAAAAATCGACATTAGTAGTTCCTAAAATTTGATGCAGTTTGCAATGTCATCCTTAGGCTTTTAATTTGCTCATTATGGTTCTTGAACTATTCATGAATGTTCGGTGTAGTCTCTAAATTTTTAATTTATTCAATCTAGATCCTCAACTTTCTATAACAAAGTCAAATCATTCATTCAGTATTATTCACAACTTTTCATTACCACGCTAATGCCCAGACTTTAGAATATCTTTTCATTTCGATTCCTTTCATAAATAAACAAAAATGGGATATCTTTTTTTTTTTTTACCTCTTTACCTTTTTGGTATTTATAAAAGTAAAGTTTAGATCATAATACTCATCTAGAGTTGTAACAGGTGGACATTCTTGCTATTTTAAGTCTAAGTGTAAGATTAAAATTTTTATCAATCTCAAAAATTAGGAATAGGATTTAGATTATTGAAAATTTTACCAATTTAAAAAATTTGGAACGGGGTTTAGATTAAAATACATAACAAGATTTACATTAATATAAGTACGGATATCATTAAATAAATCAACAACGTTTGTAGATATCTTTGTGAAGAAAAAACTTCGAAATAAAACAGCAGAAATATAAATTTAATAAGGGTAGTTGGAAAGTTAAAGAATTAGATTGAACAAATTCGAAGGTTATGACCTACATTAAACCTTGAATGATTAGGTTAAGGTCCACGCTGAAGGAATTTTAGCAGAAGTTTATGAACTATTACTGCCGCTTCCCCTCGAAGAGATCCCCTAAAAACCGGAACCATTCCATTGTATGGTGTAGTGGAACCTGAGGTTTTAATCAACAATTCAAAAGTCAGTTCTAGCAAAAGCACCAAAAATAAAAAATAAAGAATCATCAAACAGAGAGGGTTTGACTCGGTCTCGGTCAAATCGAAATAGACTGAGATCACGCCGAATCAGACGTCCGCAACGGAATCAGTTATCTGATTTGGATTTCCCTTCAACAACTGGGATTCTGACTCGTCGCTGAGGGGCCAGTGCATACAGAGAACGGGAAGAACGAAAGTTCTCTCTCTGGATCCGCGAGTTCCAAAAGTTTCTTCACCACCAAACTACGCCAGAATCGATTGATCACCATCCACACTCTCGTCGTCGCATCTCCATAGCTGAACACGGCGAGATCGACCATAACAGGATGGGGAAACAGAGCATTAGTTTTTCTTTTTTCTATTTTTTGGAGTTACATAGAGCTCATTGAAAGATCTTTCTCTCTCATTCGCAGATTTTCTTTGTCGATTTCAATCGTCATAGCCACCGTCGATGGACGCCCTCCGCCCTCTCCAAGCTTCTTTTGCCACGCCTCTGTTCTCTCGCTCCCTCAGGCATTCTTTCGCCTTTCCCTTTTTTATGTTTTTTTGACGTTCATATGGTGCATGTGTTGTTTGAGTTTGTTAACGTGCGTTTCGAGAGTTTGTGTTTAAGTTGGAAAGTTTTTTTTTTTGGTAAGGAGTGTTTAAGTTGGAAAGTTCGTGTTGCCTGTTGGGGAAGTTGGAGTCTAGACCATTATCGGTGTTATGCTACAGTTTTCTTGCTCTGTCTTGTGATCTCGTTTCGATCATTTGGTGCTGCTACTCTGGTCGTTAATTTATGTCCAGTTTAATGTTCTTTCGCACCGAAAAAGAAATTGGTTCCTGAGGATATTATATTAGAATTAGATCTAGAAATTCTTTTTGCCTGTTTACGACAAATTAGGTGTGCACAATGCATCAGGATCTTTAGGTTTAAGTAACGTTGAAAGGAGCTTGGCCTTTTGTTTACTTCTGCTGACCTGTGCATGAACCTGCTCGAACGATCATTCTATTACCCGATTCATCTAATGTTCTCATGTTTATATAATGTGCCTTATATTCGTTTCGTTTTGTATAATGAAAAAACAATAAAGAATATTAGTAAGGAAAATGGTGAAATAAGATAATCTTGCCCTTTCGTATTTTTTCGAAATCGTACATGTAATTTTGAAACTTTACAGTTAAATAAGTTGATAGAGTGATCTTTTTCTTTAAGCTCTCAATTGTGCCTTTCAACCCGTAATCTTATTTTTCTTTAACTTTACAGTTAAATAAGTAAAAAAACATTATATTTGTGTCGGAATATTCATATCTCATTGATCGGGCCCACGAATGTGCTAGAAGGGTGAGTTTGTGATTTAAGTCTAGTATTCTTCATTTCGTTTAGAATAGCACAATGATTTCATCTTCATTGCATATTGTATCAAAAAATGTATATTGGATTGATTGACTTGCATTAACAATTGTGGTTGAATAGCATCCTCCCTATATTTCTGATGGGAGGTGTTACCTCCAATTGTATAACATGGATATGATCATTTACAATTATTCATGGGAAAGAGGTGTTGTTTTGTTGTATAATAGACGCAATTAAGGTTACCGTGTAAAATATGGCTCGGATAAGTGTATTTTGGCTTCTCTTAGTAATTCGTCACGGCTGTTGATTGGCTAGCTCGATTGATGTTGACATAAACATCATGATTATCCTGTTAAACTAAGAAATAGTCAATCCTCCTCATGCAAATAATAATATGTACTATGCACATCACATCCTCTTTTGCTTGACCTTTTTGACTCTAGAAGTTCGTAACCATGATAATATTCTTAATGAGCAGTGCCTTACCCAATCCTTCCTTAAACTTCATCAAGTTTTTCAGGGTAACAGCCTCATGAGGATTTTTAATGTTGCTGCTTTTGCTGTATCTGGATATGCTTCTACAGAAGGAAGAATTTTTAAACCATTCAATCCATTATAGGGGGAGACCTATGAAGCTGACTATCCTGATAAAGGAGTCCGTGTTTTTTTCTCAGAGAAGGTACCTTTTTTATAATTTGGAAGCTTAGTGATGCCTCATTGGCATATTTTTTTGAGACGTACTTTAAGAATCTCTATATCTGAAGCAGATTGTTGGCATATGTCTGCACCAGCAACCAAGTCATGCTATTGCAACAGTTGCTTAAACAATTACAATATGATACTTTTTCCTCTTTCTTCCCCGTATATGCAGAGAAACTATGAGGAAGTATAGGCTCATCTTTTTGTGATAATTGAGACAGCTCCTCGGCTTAATTCAGTCTCTCTACTTCAATGGTTCTTCTCCAGTTTGAACTTCCTGTATACCGTGTCTTACGAAAAGCTATGATAAATTCTGCTCTCAGGTCAGTCATCATCCCATGATAGTGGCATGTCACTGTGAAGGAACTGGATGGAGATTCTAGCGAGACAGCAATTTAAAGAGCAAATTTTGTGGTCGGTCAATTCAACTTGACCAAATTGGCATTTTCACCATAGAATTTGATGACGGGGAAATTTTCCAATAGAGTAAGGTAAGCATTGGGTATTATATGGTTTTTGGATTATTCAGGTTCAGTTCTTCATGGAAGAATTTTCCTTTTAGGTTACAACATCTATATACAATCTCATATTGGGAAAATTGTACTGCGACCATTTTGGTACTCTGCGCATACAAGGAAATCGTGGCTATTCATGTAAGCTGAAATTCAAGGAACAGTCCATTATTGACAGAAATCCTCACCAGGTCTCTCTCTCTCTCTCTCTCGTCCTCAACTTGCTTTGGATTGCCTCACTTTAGCTTTCTATATATTAAAGCCTCACTCTCGTCCTCAACTTGCTTTGGATGGCCTCACTTTAGCTTTCTATATTTTAAAGCCTCACTAGTAATGCTCCTATGTTGAGTTCAAAAGTTTCCCAACTTGGGGGCATCAAATTTGAGGTTTTAAAGGGTTCCTGGGAATTGAGCTTTCAATTGATGTTTTCTCTTACTCATTTGTACTATTTCGACCATGGCTGTGGCTTCTTCGTGACTTTGCTGGCATGCAGATTCAGACATAACCTAGAAGTTTTCCCTTACATTCATGCTTGCATGAAAACAGTGATGTCAGTGCTTAAAGGGGAATAGAATTGATTGCTCCTGGCTATTTCATAGCCACGTGTAAAATATCGATTGTAAAGACGACGTTCCCTTCAAAGAGCACTGAAGAGCATGTCCTAATTCAATGTTCTTCTGTCCCACGTTTAGAAGATAGTGATTTAGGCTCTACACTTGAAGTGAATGAAACTAATGGGCTTTGAATGTTATGTTTTTTTCACTTTGATAATTAGAAAGAAGAATTTATTTGTGGTTTTCAAACCGTAATCGATATTAAACTCATCTTTGCCATTTTCTTTTGGTAATAGATTTTCGGTTGGCTAAGGATGATGATGGTAATATTGCTAGTGTATATAGTTTTGCGATTATGTTGCCAAGGGGATTAGTGTGGGAATCATAATAAAAGGAGCCTTCCTCTCTGATATTCATTGGAGATTTCATGTTTATTATAAAAAACGAAAAGCTACATGTGATGGCCCAAGCCAAGCGGCGGAGCGTGGGGAAGAGGGATAGCCGTGCGTCTACGCCTCTACCTGGACGTGCGCATAGAAGGTGGGGTACCTCTCCTATCCCACATCGCCTAGAGAGGGAGCCTTGAGCATGCTTATAAGGCTTGAGGAGCCTTAACCTAGTACAATGCGTTTCACACAAGCTTCCAATGTGCTGAGGACAAAGCCTTGAGTGGGGCTGGCGATTTTGTTGCCACGAAGAGGACAATATCGGGCTATGGAGAGCCATGCGATTTTGCAGCCTTTGCCACTGACGACGTGTTTTAAATCCATCAAGGCTCCAACCCAAAGCGAACAATATTATGCTAAGGTGGGTCCCATGTCATCACAAGTGCTATCAGAGCCGACTCCAGACTATGTATGGGGTCACAATGAGGACATTGTGCTTGAAGGGGTGGAGAGTGTGATAACGCAATTCGACTAGGGCAGGGAGTGGTTGCCGAGCTGGTGGATTCTGGCATGAGCAGGGAGCGGCTTTTAGCAAACTTCTAGGATGGTAAGGGGGCATGTCTCTTGTCCCACATTACCTAGGGGCGAGTCCTAGGCTAGTTCATAAGGCTTGGGTCCTCTACTCTGTGTAAAGCGTTTTAAAGCTGTGTAGGTTAATGGGCCCAAAGCAGACAATATTACACAGTGTAAACCCCGGGTCCTTACAAATTAAAAGAGGGGTGCAGCACCAAGACTTCATAGGAGGTTACCCATCCTAATACTACTTTCGCCCAAGCACGCTTAACTTCAGAGTCTAATAGGATCCTGTGCATTAAAGCTGGTATGATCGCACCCATTTTTCCCCACTTTGCTATAGAGTTCTCATCACTGTCATCCATTCGAGGGCTACTGTCAAAGATTGAGATCTTTTCATCAGATATATTCAAGCTAATCAATCTTTTAGTTTTTGGAGGATTAGCCCACACAGCTTGCAAGGAATTATCTATTAAATCTGCAAGAGCAGTTTCAAAAGTATATTCTCCGGGTAGCTCCTTCAACAAGTCTGTATCGGGCATCAAGCTCACATTTTCTCAAAAGTATCAGTTGTGTTGTCAGACCCATCATGAAGATGCACAATGTGGCGTTTATATGGCTTAAAGTTGGTGTTTATATGCTTTTGATTGATATCATGATATCAAATCAAAAGCAGAATCATTTTCGCCAACTTTAAGCCATATTAAGGGCACATCTTGCATCTTCAAGATGGGTCCGGCAACACAAATGATACTTTTGAGAATACGTGGGTTTGACGCTTGATACAAACTTGTTGAAGGAGCTGCCTGAAGAATATACCTTTGAAACTGCTCTTACAGATTTAATAGGTAATTCCTTTCAAGCTGTGTGGCTAATCCTCCAAAAACTAAAAGATTGATTAGCTTGGATATATCTAATGAAAAGATCTCAATCTTTGACACTGGCCCTGGAATGGATGACAGTGATGAGAACTCTATAGCAAAGTAGGGAAAGATGGGTGCGATCATACCATCTCTAATGCATTGGATGTCATCAGAACTCCGAAATTAAGCATGCTTGGATGAGAGTAGTATTAGGATGGATGATCTCTTGCGAAGTCCTGGTGTTGCACCCCTCTTTTAATTTGTAAGGACCTGGGGTCTACACTATATAACATTGTCCGCATTGGGCCCACTGATTCTCACGGCTTAAAAATGCGTTACACAGAGTAGAGAACCCAAGCCTTATAAACTAGTCTAGGACTCCCCCTAGGCGATGTGGGACAAGATACATGCCCCATTGCCATCCTAGAAGCCTGCCAGAAGCCGCTTCTTGCTCAAGCCAGAATCCATCGGCCTCGACAACCACTCCCTACCCTCGTCGGACCGGGTTATCACTCTAGTGTGACGGTCCAAGCCAAGTGGCGGAGCACGGGGAAGAGGGATGGTAGTGCATCCACGCCTCTACCTAAACGCATGCATGGAAGGTGGGGTACCTCTCCTATCCCACATCGCCTATTGAGGGAGCCTGGGACATGCTTGTAAGGCTTGAGGAGCCTTAACTTAGTACGATGCGCTTCACATACGCTTTCGTTGTGCTGAGAACAAAGCCTTGAGTGGGGCTAGCAATTTCGCCGCTGCAAAGAGGATAATATCAAGCTGTAGAGAGCCGCACAATTTCGCAGTCTCTCCCACTAACGACATGTTTTAATTCCGTGAGGGCTCCGATCCAAAGCAGACAATATCGTGCTAAGGTGGGTCCCGAGTTGTTACAAGTACTATCAGAGCTGACTCTCGATTGCATGTGGGGTCATAACAAGTCTGTTGTGCTCGAAGGGGGGAGAGTGTGACAACCCTATCCAATGAGGGCGAGGAGTGGTCGTCGGCGAGGAGTGGTCGTCGAGGCCGATGGATTTTGGCCTGAGCAATGAGCGGCTTCTGGCAGGCTTCTAAGATAGCAATGGAGCATGTCTCTTGTCTTACATCACCTAGGGGAGAGTCTTGCTGTCATGCCCCGGACCCCGCCGAGCCCACAACACCCCACCCACGGTCGTATTGAATGCGATGTTCCAGAACGCGTTGCCGACCCAACCCCAAATCAGAGAATAATACACATGCAAAAGCAATCGACACCCGTACATAATAAAAACAATGACCAATGATAGCAATAACGTCATAAACAAACATTCTTACAATAAAACCAGGAAAGACTTACAATATATAATACAGAAATATACAGAAACCAAAAGCGGGTTAGGGAGCCACTAGCATCAAAAAGGGGTACGTGGCTCGGGCGGTCGGGTATTAAAACTAAGGAGGGCTTCTATCAAAAAATGTCGGTCCTTCCAAACTAAGGTTACGGCTAGCTCAACCCTACAGCACTCGGTCCAGGTCGAATCCTGAAGACTCGGAAGAGCTGTCGAAGGGCTCGTCCTCGGAGTCCATGGAACCCGGCTAGGACTCGGCATCTGCGGGCTCCTCCGCAGGCTTATCCTCCTCTGGCTCTGAATCCTGCTCCATAGGCTCTGACTCTCCATCCGACTCCATAAGCTTCGGCTCGGAATCCCAATCAATCGCCTCCTCATCCATCGGATCTGGCTCTTCCATCTCCCAGATAATCGGCTTGTGGCCTAAACTAGAACTCGTCCCGAATGAGGCTTCGGGGCTCGCCAATTCCCCATCGACTGCTAAGGGTCCCATTGCCCTAACCCGTTGAACGGGATGTCAAAGGATCTAAGAGGTCCATAAACGCCGGACGGGTCTCAGAAACACCAACCCAAATACTGATGGGCCTATAAATAATATTCACCTACGTCAACCCAGATAGTAGTAAGATGCCTAATGTAAGTCCCCCCATTCCCTACGGGGTATTCGATCACCGAACGCTCTATGCGATATGGGATCCCAAAACGTAAGGGCACTCTTGCCATCCTTATGGTCGGGGGTCTAAAATGGTTATATAATAACTGTGAGAACGAGTCTCAATAAGTAATACCATAAACCCCACGTAGGCCAATGCGTACCCAAATAAGTAGTACATGCAATCTAACTTCTAAGATAAAGAATTCACCCCATGGTACTTACCTCGCCATCCAACACATGCCGACTCTGCACGTCAATCAAATATGGTAATGTAATAATAATAATTCAATAACATGTCACAATCATTCAAATGCCAGCCACAATAGCACTCGATTAATTCAAGCAATTCGATCACCCAATCAATCAGTCAATTTAATCAATTCAATCACACTCAAATCATATGCGTGGCCGAACAACTTTCCACGACCTCCTAAGTCCTTTTACATGGTCCGCGCCACTGCGCCTCATGTTCAGCCTTCAAATCAAGCCGGGCTCGGTTCCGTGTAACCACGCCTCAGGACATTTTTCCCCTTCCAATGACCCGCATAACTACGTCTCAAGTCTATTCATGCCACACCCGCGTAACCACGCCTTAGGTTGGCAGCCCTCCGATCAATCCAGGCTTTTTCACATACACATGCACTACAACACAATTCGCCATTCTCATAGTCATGCCAATCAAACTCAAGATATACTCACCTCATCACAATTCGCAAATCAACACTTCAGGCTAAACCTAGTCACATCACAAATCTGTCGCACCAGTTCATACACCCGACATCCAAGCCAGTGACATACAAATCTCAATTTCATCCACACACGCCATAACAATCCGGTCATTTAGTGCACCACAATTGACCACCTAATCACCATAAATTAATTACCATAAATTAATCTACCATTCACTACATAATTCACGCACTAATCATATTCTAACCGACTAATCTATTTTCTAAATTAGTCACTAAATTAATTCTAAATAATTCGTAGACAAGTTTAATAATACCCATTGTACTAAATAGGGATTAGGATATCACTTACCCAGTTTTGGCCTGGGAAAAATCGGCTCGGGCTTAAAATGGCCCGAGTGAACAGTGTTGAACTCGGCATGAGCAAGGGCTCGACGGGCACAAGGCACGGCTACAGCGGTCGGCCACGGGCACAATCCTCGGCTACGGCTCAGCATGGCTACGGGCACGGGCACGGGCACGGGCACAAGCATGGGCACGAGCGCAAGCATGGCACGGGCACGAGCACGGGCACGGTTGGTCGCCTGGTTGGGTGGTCAGCTGGGGTGGTGAGCGGCGGTGATGGCGACAAGGGCAATGGTGGCGACGACAGCAGCGAGCAGCGACGACGCGGTGTGGTGGCAAGCTGCTCCCCGGTGATTGGTTCAGAGGAAAGATGAGGGAGCTGGTTGGTGGTGGCGAGGGGGAGAGGGGTTGGGCTGAAGGGGCGGCACGACGACTTCGCGGCAGGGGCGGGCAAGCTAGCCGAACCAGCGAGTGGCGAGCTAGGATGGCACGACAACGCGGCAGTCGGGCGCGGCGAGCTTGAGCAGGGGGCTGGGCTCACTCACGACGGTGACAACGGCAACAGTAGGGAGCGGTGAGGTGGACTAGGGGGCGGCCGAAGTCGACTGGCGGGGCGGCGAGCCAAGCTTGCGCGCTCGGGAGTGGAGGGAGAGAGAGAGAGAGCTGTTGGTCGGGACGGCGGTGTGGCGGACGGCGTGGTGCTTGGCGAGGCGGCAACGCGGCGGCGGACTGGTGGAGATCAGTCCGATGAGTGGCGGTCGGGCGAACAAAGGGGAAGCGAAAGTGGACGCAGGACTTGTCGGGGGGAAGAAGCCAATGAAGAAGAAGAAGAGAAGAAGAGAGAGAGAGAGAGAGAGAGAGAGAGAGAGAGAGAGAGAGAGAGAGAGAGAGAGAGAGAAGTCCACGCACTCGAGTGCGATCCAATGGTTAGAATTCAAATTCGAAAACAATCCTACGGTCCAAATTAATCCTATAATATAATAAGGGATAAAGGCCAAATTAATTAAAACAAACTACTCCGAGGGAGGTCTATTAGTCCAAATTCACACCCGGTCGAAATTTCACTTTTCTACTATTCCTGACAATATCGACGTTGGCCACGATAATATCGACACTGTTCAATTAAATTCGTCCCTGAACCCGAGAAATTCGACACTAAAGTTTGGGTTTTAAATAACAGTCAAATTCGATCAAGTATGATTCTAGCGAAATCTCTAATTTAAAAATAATAACCGAGAGTGATCAGTTCCCATACGAGATTTTACTACAAGCACACTGACGAATTACACGTTTTATAAATCCCAAAAATGGGTCTAAATCCAGGATGTCACACTTGTACTAGCTTATAAGGCTTGGATTCTTTACTCTGTGTAATGACTTTTAAAGTCGTGAGAGTCAGTGGGTCCAAAGTGAATAATATTACATAGTGTAGACCCCGGGTCCTTACACTACATTTGAGCTAAAGCACAATATCCATCATCGAAGTTAAAAGGTCGCATCGCATGAGAGAGTGATGAGTTGTAACGTGAAGATGCAAATGGCAGTTGGGCAAGAGTCATAATTATTTTTGACGACTTTAAGTCTCTTAAGTGCCACAGGTGAGGTTTAAACATATGGCACCTGTGAGGCTTTGTCAAAAATAATTCTGCGTTTTATCCTATTGCCATGGGCATCTTCGAGATACACCACATTACTCTATGCGATGCGACGTTTTAACTTGGGTGACGGGTCTTGTGCTTAACGTAGCTTTCTTTATCATAAGCATAAAGTCTTCAAAGGGCATCAGGGACGTGGGGTCCCCTACTGTGATTTCTTACTAGTCCCGTTTAGCAATGGAATCGTAAATCTACATACATAACCGTCAATATTACCGTCATTTATTATCTGATCCAAATGCCTCTTCCTTAGCCAGCCCAAAATCACTTACCAAAATCGTACATGTAATTTTGAAACTTTACAGTTAAATAAGTTCATAATAGAGTGAACTTTTTGGTCAATGATAAAGGATAACATTGGGAAAGATCTTACAAAAGTTTGTCTTCCTGTTTACTTCAATGAGCCCCTTGAGCTTAGAAGTGGTGCCGCTTCTTATGAAAGATAGGGTTGCTTTCTAGAGAGCTCATGAAAAGGTACAAGCACAAGGCCATAACAGTGCTAAGTAAATTATAAACTTCTCGTTGAAACAAGATGTTAGTATATGTGCGGTATGTCCGGTTCTATTACTAAGGGTACCTAGTTTAAAGCCAGCAGCTACTTGTGACTTTGATAGAACTTTGAAATACTTGCACTAAATGTAGGTTTAACTCGAAAGAGACCTTCATGTATGTATACTGATCTCATGGAAATTTGGCTGTGTTTTATTTCAAAATTTTGTTTTGCAAACAAAGTGGGGGATTGTAGGATATGTTTGTTTGTAAAACAAATATTTAAGGCACTTTCCTTGTCCCACATAAGAAAAAAAGGAATGTTTTGATCACTTTATCAGTGAAAAGTGGATTATACTATTTTGAAATAAGAAAATGATTTAGTAGGCTAGACCCCACTATACCCGCGTGCGGGTGCGCGAGTAATTGCGCGTTTTTTACGCGTTTATTAGACGCACTTAGCACTTTGCGCGCTTGCGCGCCGTGGACCAAAATTAGCCTTAATCAACAATTCAATTATTATTTTCATTTTCGAAATTATTTTTTAATTTATTTATTTTTACTCATTTTAGCTTGTGACTGGTCGGACATAATTTTCATTTGTGATTGTTCGAAAAAAAAAAACCGTCTGTTTTAGGACACGAAAAGGTGTGTCCTAATTGCAAGTTCCGAACGTGAATGGTCATGTTAGAACGACGGTTATCACAAACGAAGAGTCATGTTCGAAGTTCAATTTTCGGACATGAACATGTGTGTCCGATTCAACATGTTAGACACCAAAATGTGTGGTTCACTTGTCGTATATATTTTTAGAGAGCATTTTTTTCCATTTACCGGTTTTCTTCAAGAAAGAAAAAACACAGCCTTCTCTCCAATTGTTTCTTTTGGGAGCTTAAGGAGATTTTCTGGAATTGCTATCCAAAAAATCTCACGTGACTTTGTTGTATCCTGAAGGGAGTTTGCCAGAAGCCTGTAGCAACTTTGTGGGGCAAATTGATCCTAAAAGAAAGTGATTACATGCCTCAAAGTCCGATTAAATTTCGATTCCATTTCTTCCCCGTACAATATTTTCCCAACAATTTTTAGGATCAATTTTTTGCGACAATGGAGTCGGAATCAATCAAAATGATGAATCAAGATATGGTCAAGTTGGATCAGTTCGATGGCAACAACTTCACACGATGGAAAGACAAGATGATGTTCCTTCTCACGGCCCTGAAGATCTCGTACGTTTTGGATTCTAATTTGGCGCCCATTCAAGATCCTGTTCCTACCACTGAAGGAGGACAGCTGAGTGCAGAAGAAGTTGAGAGGGTGACCAAGGCGAGGAAGAAACGTGAAGAAGACGAACTACTATGTCGCGGACACATTCTGAATACATTGTCCGATCGACTATATGACCTATTCACGGAAATGAAGTCCGCTAGGGAAATTTGGAATGCATTGGAGTTCAAATACAAAGCAGAGGAACAAGGTACAAACAAATATCTGATCGCTAAGTACTTTGACTTCAAATTCTTTGATACTAAGCCCCTTCTGGAGCAAGTCCATGAACTACAAGTTGGAAGGACTATGGGAAAAGGCTAATGCATAAGACTGAGGACATAAGTTTAGTTCAACTCCAGAAACATCTTTGCATTGAGAAAGAGTCGCGCTTGCGCGAAAATTCTGGATTGTACGATACTAAAGTGAATGTCATGTCGGGTAATGGTTTTCCGTCCAAAGATCACCCGAACTTGAAACGCAAGAGAGAGCGGAATTTTAATAAGGTGCAAAAGAAGAAGAAGAAGGGAGCCTGTTTTGTCTGTGGCAAAGAGGGGCATTTTGCAAGGGACTGTAGGCACCGCAAGAATAATGCGTCCAAAGAGAAGAAAACGCCAACACCAATTGCGAAAGTGGATGCTAATGCTGTTGAAGAAAATTTTGTGGCCATGGTCACGAACATGTTTTCAAAATTAAATATTTCTGAGAAAGCTAAAGGTACCGCGGCCACAATTACTGAAATCAACAGTGTTTCGATCCAATCGGGTTGGTGGTTAGATTCTGGAGCAACGGTCCATGTATGTTATGAGAAGTCCGCATTCAAGCATTGAGATGTGACTTTGGATGCTCATCTTCAAGAGGTCCTAATGGCAAATGACAGTCTTGCAAAGGTCAATGGCAAAGGCTCCGTGATGTTAGACTTTACTTCCGAAAAGAAGCTTAAACCTCTTAATGTACTGTATGCACCCGAGATTAGGAGGAATTTAGTTTTTGTCGATTTGCTTTGTAAGAGTGGATTTCGGGTGCTATTTGAGTCCGACAAGGTTATCCTGTTGAAGAATGGGCATTTTGAGGGAAAGGGTTATGCCACTGATGGCATGTATCAACTAAGTATTAATAAGATTGAATCTTCTGTTTATGTTGTCGACTCTTCTTATTTATGGCATAGTAGATTAGCACATTTAAATTTTCACTATTTAAAAAATATGAAAAAATTGAACTTGATCAATTTTAATGGTGAATTAGATAAATGTGAAGTTTGTGCTAAGTCAAAATTAACGAAGAGGCCTTTTCCAAGTACAAACAGAAATTCGAATTTATTGGATTTAGTGCATAGCGATATATATGAATTCAATGGAATGCTAACTCGTGGTGGTAAAATGTATTTTATTACCTTTGTGGACGATTACAGTAGGTACTTATATGTCTATCTCCTAAGATCAAAAGATGAAGCTTTTACCATGTTTAAGAAATACAAGGCCGAAGTAGAAAATCAATTGGAAAGAAAAATTAAAGTTCTACGTTCGGATAGGGGTGGTGAATATTTCTTAAATGAATTTTCATTATTTTGTGAAGAACATGGTATTATTCATCAAACTTTAGCACCATACACTCCAGAACAAAATGGTTTGGCTAAAAGAAAAAATAGATCTTTAGGAGAAATGATTAATTGTATTCTTTCGAATTCAAAGCTACCAACTAATCTATGGGGAGAAGCATTACTTACTGCATGTCATATCCATAATCGAATACCATCCAAGAAGAGTAAAGCAAGTCCATATGAATTGTGGAAGGGTAGAAAGCCAAACTTGTCATATCTTAAAGTGTGGGGGTGTTTGGCTTATTACCGAGTACCGGACCCTAAAAGAACAAAACTTGGTCCTAGGGCCATTAAAAGCATTTTCCTTGGATATGCTGAAAATAGCAAAGCTTATAGGCTTCTTGATTTAGAATCAAATGTCATAGTGGAATCTAGAGATGTTGAATTTTTTGAGAATAAATGCTCAACAGATTGTGGAATTATTGAAAATAATAATTCAAGACCTATAAAAGTACAAGTAGATTCTAATAAAAAGGAAACAAATGATTCCAAAAATATGACCGAACCAAGAAGAAGTACTAGAGCGAGAAAAATGAAGGACTTAGGTCCTGACTTTGTTACTCATGTTTTCCTTGTAGAAGGAGCCAAAAATAATAACGTGGTAAATCAGTATCATTTATTATTAAACTTAGAAGACGATCCTAAAAGCTTTAAAGAAGCAATGTCTTCCAGAGATGCTTCCTTTTGGAAAGAAGCTATAAATGATGAAATGGACTCAATTATATCCAATAATACTTGGGTATTAGCTGATTTACCAGAAGGATCGAAACCTATTGGGTGTAAATGGGTTTTCAGAAGAAAGTATAATTCTAATGGTTCTATCCAAGCTTTTAAGGCTAGGTTAGTGGCCAAAGGATTTAGGCAAAAGGAAGGAATAGATTATTTTGACACGTATGCTCCTGTAGCACGTATAACATCTATTCGAATTTTATTTGCTTTAGCATCCATTTATGATCTCTACGTTCATCAAATGGATGTTAAAACCGTTTTCTTAAATGAAGATTTAAATGAGGAAATTTACATGGAACAACCAGAGGGTTTTGTTCTTCCTGGAAATGAAAGGAAAGTATGTAAATTAATTAAATCTTTTTATGGGCTTAAGCAAGCTCCAAAGCAGTGGCATGAGAAATTTGATTCAGTCATATTGTTGAATGGTTTCAAACATAATAGTGCCGATAAGTGTATTTACTCTAAGTTTACTAAAGACTATGGGGTCTTAGTCTGCTTGTATGTTGATGATATGCTTATTTTTTGAACTAATATGAATGGAGTAAACGAGACAAAGAAGTATCTAATGTCCAACTTTAAAATGAAAGATTTGGGTGAAGTAGATACTATCTTAGGCGTCAAAGTTAAAAAACATAGTGGGGGTTATTCATTAAGCCAAGTAGACTACATTGAAAAAATGTTGAATAAGTATAAGCATCTTGATTTTAAAGAAATAAGTATTCCATTTGATGCCAATGTGAAATTAAATTATAATTCTGATAGGGCAGTAGCACAACTTGAATATGCTAGTGCTATAGGGTTGTTAATGTATGCGATGCATTGTACTAGACCTGATATCGCCTTTTCCGTGTGTAAGTTGAGTAGATACACTAGTAATCCGAGTATGGAACATTGGAAAGTTATTACTATAATTTTTGGCTATCTTAAGGGAACCAAAAATTTGAGTTTGTTCTATAGTAATTATCCGGTTGTACTAGAAGGATACACTAATACTAGTTGGATTACAAGTATAGGAGATAAACATGCCACTTCTGGTTGGATTTACACATTATGAGGATGTGCTATATCTTGGGCGAGCAAGAAACAAACTTGTATATCTCACTCAACGATGGAATCATAATTTATTGCTTTAGCAACAGCCGGAAAAGAGGCCGAGGGGATTAGGAATTTGTTGTTGGACATCAAATTGTGGCCTAGTCCTATGCCTCCTATTTCTATCCATTGTGATAGTTAGGCTACTTTGGCAAGAGCGTATAGTAGCACTTATAATTGTAAGTTTAGGCATATTAGCCTAAGGCATGAGTACGTGAGACAATTGATTCAAGATGGTACCATAACAATTGTCTACGTGAGGTCAAGCAAGAATCTGGCTGACCCTTTTACAAAGGCACTACCAAGAGAGGCAGTAAAAATGAGCTCAAAAGAAATGGAGCTTAAACCCTTTAATTAAAATCACCAATAATGGTAACTTGACCTGATACTAGCACAACACTAGTTATATGGTTTAATAGGTAAAAACAAGTTACTGAAAGTGATTGTTGGATACTGACTTTAGCCCCGACGTGAGGAGTCATTATCGTCTGTTACGTTTCAGAGGTTGATTTATATTCTTAATGAAGTATAATACAATTATGTATCGTGTTTATTTGTAACAGAAACACGTGATAAATACTTCACCTATATGAGCTTAGAAGTGGTGCCGCTTCTTACAAAAGATAGGGTTGCTTTCTAGAGAGCTCATGAAAAGGTACAAGCACAAGGCCATAACAGTGCTAAGTAAATTATAAACTTCTCGTTGAAACAAGATGTTAGTATATGTGCGGTATGTCTGGTTCTATTACTAAGAGTACTTACTTTAAAGCTAGCAGCTACTTGTGACTTTGATAGAACTTTGAGATACTTGCACTAAATGTAGGTTTAACTCGAAAGAGACCTTCATGTATGTATACTGATCTCATGGAAATTTGGCTGTGTTTTATTTCAAAATTTTGTTTTGCAAACAAAGTGGGGAATTGTAGGATATGTTTGTTTGTAAAACAAATATTTAAGGCACTTTCCTTGTCCCACATAGGAAAGAAAGGAATGTTTTAGTCACTTTATCAGTGAAAAGTGGATTATACTATTTTGAAATAAGAAAATGGTTTAGTAGGCTGGACTCCACTATACCCGCGTGCGGGTGCGCGAGTAATTGCGCGTTTTTGACGCGTTTATTAGACGCACTTAGCACTTTGCGCGCCGTGGACCAAAATTAGCTTTAATCAACAATTCAATTATTATTTTCATTTTCGAAATTATTTTTTAATTTATTTATTTTTACTCATTTTAGCTTGTGACTGGTCGGACATAATTTTCATTTGTGACTGTTCGAAAAGAAAAAAAAAACCGTCTGTTTTAGGACACGAAAAGGTGTGTCCTAATTGCAAGTTCCGAACGTGAATGGTCATATTAGAACGACGGTTATCACAAACGAAAAGTCATGTTCGAAGTTCAATTTTCGGACATGAACAGGTGTGTCCGATTCGACATGTTAGACACCAAAAGGTGTGGTTTACTTGTCGTATATATTTTTAGAGAGCATTTTTTCCATTTACCGGTTTTCTTCAAGAAAGAAAAAACACAACCTTCTCTCCAATTGTTTCTTTTGAAAGCTTAAGGAGATTTTCTGGAATTGCTATTTAAAAAATCTCACATGACTTTGTTGTATCCTGAAGGGAGTTTGCCAGAAGCCTATAGCAACTTTGTGGGGTAAATTGATCCTAAAAGAAAGTGATTACACGCCTTAAAGTCCGATTAAATTTCGATTCCATTTCTTCCCTGTACAATATTTTCCCAACACATATCTCATTGATTGGGCCCACGAATGTGGTAGAAGGGTGAGTTTGTGATTTAAGTCTAGTATTCTTCATTTCGGTTAGGATGGCACAATGATTTCATCTTCATTGCATATTGTATCAAAAAATGTATATTGGATTGATTGACTTGCATTAACAATTGTGGTTGAATAGCATCCTCCCAATATTTCTGATGGGAGGTGTTACCTCCAATTGTATAAAATGGATATGATCATTTACAGTTATTCATGGGAAAGAGGTGTTGTTTTGTTGTATAATAGACGCAATTAAGGTTACGGTGTAAAATATGGCTCTGTTTAAGTGTATTTCGGCTTCTCTTAGTAATTCGTCACGGCTGTTGATTGGCTAGCTCGATTGATGTTGACATAAACATCATGATTATCCTGTTAAACTAAGAAATAGTCAATCCTCCTCTTGCAAATAATAATATGTACTATGCACGTCACATCCTCTTTTGCTTGACCTTTTTGACTTTAGAAGTTCGTAAACATGATAATATTCTTAATGAGCAGTGCCTTACCCAATCCTTCCTTAAACTTCATCAAGTTTTTCAGGGTAATAGCCTCATGAGGATTCTTAATGTTGCTGCTTTTGCTGTATCTGGATATGCTTCTACTGAAGGAAGAATTTGCAAACCATTCATTCCATTAATGGGGGAGATCTATGAAGATGGCTATCCTGATAAAGGAGTCCCTTTTTTTCTAAGAGAAGGTACCCTTTTTATAATTTGGAAGCACAGTGATGCCTCATTGGCATATTTTTTGAGACGTATTTTAAGAATCTCTATATCTGAAGCAGATTGTAGGCATATGTCTGCACCAGCAACCAAGTCATGCTATTGCAACAGTTGCTTAAACAATTACAATATGATACTTTTTCCTCTTTCTTCCCCGTATATGCAGAGAAACTATGAGGAAGTATAGGCTCATCTTTTTGTGATAATTGAGACAGCTCCTCGGCTTAACTCAGTCTCTCTACTTCAATGGTTCTTCTCCAGTTTGAACTTCCTGTATACCGTGTCTTACGAAAAGCTATGATAAATTCTGCTCTCAGGTCAGTCATCATCCCATGATAGTGGCATGTCACTGTGAAGGAACTGGATGGAGATTCTAGCGAGACAGCAATTTAAAGAGCAAATTTTGTGGTCGGTCAATTCAGCTTGACCAAATTGGCATTTTCACCATAGAATTTGATGACGGGGAAATTTTCCAATAGAGTAAGGTAAGCATTGGGTATTATATGGTTTTTGGATTATTCAGGTTCAGTTCTTCATGGAAGAATTTTCCTTTTAGGTTACAACATCTATATACAATCTCATATTGGGAAAATTGTACTGCAAACATTATGGTACCATGCTATTGTACGTGTGAAAGAGCAGGATTTCGTGGTCATGCCTTAAAGCCTCTGTACTGTGTCCTTAATTTCCAGTTTTCGAGGGGCAATTAGATGGGTTCAGGGTTTAGGTCCGGTTTTATACATCATCATGCTGGAAAAGTTCGTTGCTGAAGTCATAGGCTATTAGTACCCTCATCTTGGTGCACCTGATGAAACCGTTTCACGTACTTTAACTGGATGATCCACTAGATCTTCAGCAATTGCACTTTCTCGAGTGTTTATCATGAATAAGAACCGAACAATCAAGGTCACTCTTTCGTATTTTTTGGTCTGTGAAGATACATTCTTAGATGCTCTATTTTATTTTCCCGTTGAGGCCGAACCTAAACCTATGCTCGAGATATAGCTGTCCCTACAGTAATAAGGAGGGATGCATGGATTATCAAGAAGAGAGGAGTCGTTCCCTTGGACTGCTCGGATCATACCAGTGAATAGAAAGTTGAATCTACATTAAAATCACCCGAATCGCCCCATCTATCTTCCTGAGGATAAGCACCAAGTTTTTGATATATTTCTTGCTAAAAGTGTCTCTTATATTCCAGGCATAAGGACGTAATTATCACGAGCGCACTCCACCACTAAGCTAATAGCCCATCTTGCCGGCGTCCTGCTAAGGCCCTCTGGGCCGCAATATCAAAAGCCTTAGGAAAATTGATAATGATTAATACAGACAATAAATATAATAAGAGATGTTTCTAATGCTCTCAATTATGTGATGGTGATGCAGTGAATGTGTCCTTTAAGGCTAAGATTTCTATAATTAGTTGCATTTTATGTGACAGGTCCGGTCCACGTGATAGTGTGATGATCTAAGGGACTAGTTAAGTTTTCGAAGTAGCAGTAGGAATACATCTCGATGGTGATACTTCAATGTGTAACGGAAGCTGATCTTGTCAGTTGAGTTTCAAACAATGCCGGCGGAACTCACTGCTCTACATGGAGATTAATTGTGCGCTTCTTGTCATGGAGTTGATACAATTATGTTTCAGCGTAAGATGTTGTAATGGTCCCATCTCGGGGTTATTATTGCGACGTCCCGTTCGTTATTATCTTTGATTAAGCATAAACGGAAGCAATTAAATCAGGACAATCACAATCAGAGCAAACAACGGGGTTACGATATTATCATAAGCAAACCTTGTATTTACACCCAGCCTGTGGCACCCCCTGGAGCCGGCCTACCATTTCCACCAAGGGTCCAACCAAGTCGTCATTCGACTAACAGTACCACGCCACGTAAGTGTGGGGGACCAAGTTCTCAAGGCCCTTATTAACCATAGCATAGGTAATAACTCGAGGGTAAGCTCGGCGTTCACAGGTGTCAATAGCATCGATCACCTCAACTTCCATCTTTACAGGGGTGCCAAAATGGGTTGGGGGAGACGCCATCTTACAGACCTGAAAAGGAAAATAACGGAGGATGAGTCGGGGAGACCCAATAAGTGAACTCACTAATGTTAAGTGAGGATGAATTGATCGCCGTTAACATGAGTTGGCCCTTACAGCATGGGCGTTGATGGCAAATCAATAGTAAAGCACATGCCAACAATTAACAAGAGTGTAAGTGGACATGCGGCATATGACGCAATATACTTACACAACAGGGGATTAGGTGTCCTTTGGAAGGATGGCTTGAAGAACTTCAATGGATGATTAGGGCAACAAAGGGCAAAGATTTGGCAGCTAGACTCCTTAAGGTATCCTTTCTAATAACCATTTATGGCATATGGATGAAGCGCAACCAAAGACAGTTCCCAAACAAGTCAACTGATATCCATATTATTTTGACCAGCATGCATAAAAATGTAAGAGGTAGAGTTTCACTCTACCAAGACATTAGACCTTCTTAGACAAATATTGTATTGGCTACTATGTGGAGACTTCCTACCTCCATCTTCTCGAACTATTAGCACCATTTGTAATGTTGGAGAATACCCCTAAGCTGTTGTACTTCACTCGATCTATAATATTGACATTTTACACCAAAAAAAAACAATTAACAAGAGAACATCAAGCATAGCTATTACATGTGAGTATCACCAATCAAGTTCCAGGTTTTTTTTTTTTTTTTTTTAATCTTGGAATGTTAATGTAAACATCAAATTCAAAACATAGGCAAGATATGGAAAGAGCCAACCACGACCAATCAAATAACCGAACACGGTCCAAGCAAACCACATCACAATGTATCTCAACTTCTTTTCTCGAAATTAGGGAATTCACTTACTCTACTCGACAAAGCGAGATTTTGTGGGGACCAAATAGTGACGTAAGAATGAAGTGGTGATTGGTGTGAGCAAGAGGAAGAACCGGCGTGTGGTTAGGCGTGTGAGAGAGGGTGAGCGGCGCAAAAAGGAGAAATGAGGGGAAGAGAAGGTGGTGTGTGGAAACTAAGGGGGACCAAGCCTCTTTATAGGAACACCCAACTTGCTCATCAAGTTAAGAGTCAAAACTTGCTCTCTAAGTTTTTGACTCTTTAGAATACTCCAAGCTCTCATAATTCACTTGCCACATGGTCCAATCAACTTCATTCAAGTGACACCTATAATCAGAGGAAATCTTATCCAATCATAGGTCTAATAATTTGAGTGTCTAATTGACTACCAAGTGTCCTACCAGGGTTATAATGCCCTAAGTTAGGGTACATGAGTCACCCTATACATTAAATTCCAAGAGTACACCTAAGTTTGTCCATTAATGTTTATAGGGACACATAAGCTATTCATGAAGAGAAGGCAAATGTCATGATGAAATTTCCCCTAAAGTCTAATGCCATCATTATCTAGATCTTGAAAATCTTGGCTATTAATGAAGAAGAGCCAAAAGACAATGATGAAATGGCCTTGAAAGTCTTAGCCATTAATTTGGCTTCTTAAGCAAGATTTAATTCTAGCCACATAATCTAAGCTTGGACTCTAAGTTTCAATCTAGAGTTCATGATGACCTATAGGATCAATTAAGATCCTAAAACTTGCTCCTCAAGTTGCAATTGGCCCTAAAGTCTAAGCTTCATAATTAAGCTTCTTGTGCAAGTCTTTAATTTGAGGCTATTCATTTCCAACTTGGCCTCCAAGTTTCTACCTTAGGGTCATTATGCCATATTCATTCAAGGCCTCAGTAAATCATGATGATCTCTCTCTCCCTTCCTTTTTGTTGTGAGCCATCTTGCTATGCGTGAATGATGGTCTTGGTCTTCAAGACTCAATTATAGAGGCCTTCCAGAAGAACGCATTTCAGCTTATGTCATCACATGTAAAGCCTCATTTCCCCCTTCATACGACCTCCAATTAAAGTGTAACATATCTCATTTGAAAGCTCAAAATGTGCATATTAAATTATCAGAATATATCAAGTCCAAATTCCCGAGGTTTCACGTGAGAAATGGTGTATCTTTGAAATCTAATAAAACCGGGCAGTTTTGCACTGTTCAAGAAATCGGACTTGAAAACATATTCAATGGACTCTGAAAATTCTCAATTTGAATATGTCATAAACAAGGCCTTAACAAACATTTTCTATAAAGAACACGAAATCTAAATCTTTCTATAACCACCACTTTTAGTAGCTCAAAGATAGATTAAAAACAATTCGCTAGAATAGAACCCTTGCCTTTCCAAAATCCAAATTATCTCTAAAAATTTCCAAATTTATATATGTTATAGGGGAAGTTCTTAATAGGTGAAGGAAGTTTGTTCAAACTTGGCCCAAAAAAGTTTCTATAAAATTGAGAAAGTGTAAACATCATAAAAATGCTCATTCCGGACAGTTTTACACGATCCGAAAATGAGGTGATCGTCCAAAACAAATCATATCCAAAAATTATGAAATTAAAATATGTTAAACTTGAAGATATTTGGAACAACTTTGAAAAAAAAAATTTCTAGAAATTCAGTTTACAGAGTTTCTACAAAAATAACAAAACGAGGTGGTACCTGGGACTCCAAACTAGGTTTTCCAGAACTAGAGTAAAAATTGGTTTCGATTGAAAAAATCGACAAACTTAATCCATAATCATTTTTTGGGGATTGAAATTGAGGATGTTATAGATGTAATGCCTTAGCACTGTCTACTTCTGTCAGAGCAAACTACAGTATGGTCAGACAACTCCGCCCACTAAAAGAGCACTTGTTAAGCAGGTGCTTTACATGATTTAGAAATAAATCTTTAGTTCAAAAGGCCATATACTTTTTTTATTACACAGAAAAATCACTCATTCCTCACCCTATCATCAACAGAAAAAAAATAAATTATTTATGCCAGATCAGCTCATTAAGCACCGGCAAACCCACATTTCAAAGCCTGTTGTCAGTAAGTACAATAAATATCACCAAAAGAAACAGAATTGAGCAGCCCTTTTCAATGAGAATATCAACCTGAAGAAGGCCCTGAGTAGTGCATGGAGTGTGGGAAAGAGATTTAATGATCCACTCCCGAACAGCATGCTGGTACAATGACCATACTGCTGCTATCCATGCAGGATCATTCACAAGAGCAGAAGATGAACCAATGTCGACCGAAAACAACAGGGAATCTAGACAAGAAAAATTCCAGAGAACCTACATGTTTGTAATTCTGTTTGTTAAGCTATCCATGCAACAAAGAGAGAATCGAACATAATAGAACTAAAAGATTAAGAAAGTTTTACGGCACCAGCGTACCCGCAGAAACTTGCTTCTAAGCTGAATGAACAAGTTAAGAGCATAATCTCAAATGCACTCCTCCCTCTCGGACATACATTTTATGAGAAAACAGGTATGCACATAGAGTTGAATCTCGTGTCACTGCCCCAAGGCCTGTGTCTGATATCCGATCTTCCTGAACCCAAAGTAAATGATCAGGAATTTTCACCTGCAGATCGACCAATAAGCAGGCAGATCCACATAGATAGGTAACAAAAAAAGAATGGATAGGCAAAGTACATTTAAATCTACATAGAGCTGCACGGGTGTGTACGCGCTTAGAGCGGGGGGCAGCACCACTTTGACTAATGTGGAAGAATTTCATCACACTGATAATTACATAATTTCAAACAGATAACCTAGCTTTTTTCCAAATAGTAAGATATTCCAAAATCATACTGAATAGTGGTCGTGAATTTATTAGCGCTTCCAAAGAAGGCAGAAGCATCAATCAGATTAATAAGCTAGCCTTAGTAAGCCCCTCTAACTAGATTAGGCTTCATGAGAATCTTTCTCAAGAAAAGAGAGACCTGAAGATGTGAGAAAACACTTCAGCTTAGAAGGCAGGCTGAAAATTTTTTAGTCCATATATTCAGCCCCATCAGACATGGCATCCCCTATGATCCTAATATACCTAGTACCGTGGTGCTCTCTAATTCACCTTCGTCACTCTAATTCCTCAGCATAACCATTTCCACAGCTAGTCTGACATCCAGGTAGCAGTGCAAGTAATTTTTCTGTAGACAAGAATCTTACAGAAAATTACAAGTCTAGAACCAACAAGCAAATTGGAACTACAAAATAAATGAATTTATCAAAAACTACAAACAAATTTATTAGTATACTTATAATTCCACGAGAAGAAAGCATAAACAAAATGGAACAATCTACTGAAAGCAGCAGCAAAATATCCTCATACGATTAAATTAGGTAAATGATTTAGAAGGGAGTTTCATTTCCAAAAAAGGTATACCAGCCACGGCACTGTTGTTTCAAATGCCCGATGGACAATTGCCGTCAGACACTGGGAGACAAGTAGTATCGGAGCTATTGGAAGAGCTTCAAGTGAGATTACAGATTCTCGAGCTTCCCGGCTGCAAAACAGCGTAAATTAGAGCATGCTCAGGCAGGCAATGGAGTGACTTCCAACGTATTGCTGTGGAATGGCCAAATTTACTTGAACTATAAAAAAAGTTTCAATCAGGTCAAGCAGTTGATCTTAGCAAGAAAAGACCAGAAAATGCATTTATCCAAGGAAACCAGAAATACTAAACTTTACACTTTTGAGAAAACTCAGCCTATATGTATGGAATTCCTACAGGGCTACAATTAATCACCTGCCATTATAATATTCTTGCAGATATATTTAATCATAAAAACTTTGCTTTTCAGCAAATACTCCGCGTAAAAACATTTGAAAATAGTGACTTGCCAGATTCGGTATCTTACTATTGGAATTAAATTCTTTTCAACATCGGGCTGGGAAGGGCCTCCGCCGATGACCTTGAGTAAATCTAAGAATGACGATGACCTAATAACATGACAATAATCTAATATTATCATAAACCTCAAACCTCAACCTAGGCATCATTATTCATTAATCAATGTGAAGAATCAACAATACTACTCCTACTAGGATGGAACATCATGGAAGTCCTACCTTTGATTGGATACCACACGAAGGACCACCATGAAAACGCAGAGGGCCGGCATTGGACGATCATGAAGGAAGGGCCGCTGGTGATTGGAGGTGCCTGTGATGAAGGAAGTTCCCTGGTGGAGAAAGGACGCCGAGATGGAGGGAGGCCGGAGTGAAGTCTTCTTGGCATTGTGGTGAGGGACGCCGAAGAGAGAGAGATCGTGAGAGGGAGAGATGGAAAGCTCGTGGCAATAGGGTGAGCCGAGTGTGTTGTGTCCTAGGCAAATAAGCATAAGTAAAGCATATGCTTAACATAAGAGTTCTTATTTAAAACAAGTGAAATTAGGAGAATAGATTAGAGATAATGATAAGCATGTGAGATTAGATTAACTTAAATAGATTAGATAGAGAGAATCAATCTTGAGTTCAAATTTAAACCAATCTTGAATTTAAATTGATCTAACTCTGATGCATCAAAGCTTGCACCCAGAGGATAATTCCCTAATCTTAATCCAATTCAATTTGAACAATCAAGATAGGGCCCCCTAGGAGTCCTCCCATCTTGGCGGAATATAGCACTCCCTCCCCTTCTTGAATTTCGATCAACCTTGGTCAATTTCGGTTAATCTTGATCTGAATAAGCCCCAATCTTAAATGGTGTTAAATTATGTCTCAAGTTTGAGCTCATATATAAGACCCGATGCACACATGGAGCATTTATTGTTCAAAGTCGCGCAAAACACAATGATGAGCGGACAAAGGGGATGAAGCAAAGGTTCAATATTCTCTGAGAAGAAATTGTTGAATTTATGTCTTGAGTTTAAGCCTGCGTAACAAATTCACTTTCCTATTTGGCTGATTTTGGATGAGGGGCTCATAGCGACGCGAATAGAGAAAGCCACTAAAAGACAAAACATGAGTACACATATTCTACAATTTATATATTTCTTTTATGGGTAGTTTATGGGCCCAAGGGTAAAAGAAAAGAAGATCGGGCATTCACGTTGTGCGGCTAAAGAGTTTGTTCTTTTGTATTATCCAAGGGCATAAAAGCTATTGTGAGAAAATATACTCTTCGCTAAGCTACACTAGCCGCGTAATATTTCCAACAATAGGTATCAGAGCTTGAGGGTTGGATTTTTTGGATTGTGATTTGGGGCTTTTACTTGTTTGATTATTATTTGGAATTTCTGCTATTGCAATTATGTCTAGAGCGAAAGTTGAGATTGAGAAGTTTAACAGGAGGAACAACTTTGAGTTATGGAGTGTCAAGATGTGTGCACTATTGACAACCCAAGGTTTGGCCAAAGCATTAGATGGCGAAGATGGGTTACCCATTATAATGAAAACGGCTGAGAAAGTAGAGCTAATGGAGAGAGCAAAGAGTATAATCCTGTTGAATTTATCGGATGAAGTGTTAATAGAGGTGGTTGAGGAGAAGGATGCTGCAGTATTGTGGACAAAATTATAGGCACTCTATGTAATGAAGGGTTTGAACAATCGCTTGTACATGTTGAAGAGGATGTTTCAATTTCGATATACTGAAGGTACGTCGATCAAATCCCACCTAGATGAATTTAATAAACTCATGATGGATTTGAACAACATCGGTAAGATACTTGATGATGAGGAACAGGGCATGATGTTATTAACTTCTTTACCGGAATCATGGGAGCACTTTACTGATTCATGACTCCAAGGGCGTACTACGATTACCTTGGAAGAGGTAAAGTCAACATTGTTCTCTAAAGAGTGGTAGAGGAAGTTGCAAGATGACAGTATAGCGTAGGATGTAGCGCGAGGACCAGTGATTCGAGGTAGATAACAACATCGAGGGTCCAGTAGCAACAGAGGTAAAAGCAGGTCAAAGTCATGCAATAGAAAGTCTAAGGGACGCGTGAAGTGCTTTGAGTGTCACGAGAAGGGCACATCAGGAGAGATTGTCCAAGGCAAAGAAATAGAGGTGACAAGCATAATACCACAAGTAGTGTGGCAAACGTTGCTGAGGAGAGCACTAGTGATGCAGAGGCTGTCTTGTGTGTGACTACTAGTTCGTTAGGAGACGAATGTGTGCTAGATTCGGGGTGTTCTTATCATATGACGCCTCATAAGAACTGGTTTACTATTTACCAGACTACAGATGATGGTAGAGTTCTGATGGGGAATAATGCAACCTGCAACATTGTGGGGATAGGAATGGTTCGGATTCGGATGCACGATAGGGTGGTACGCACACTAACAGACGTGAGGCATGTATCAGAGCTCAAGAAGAACCTTATTTCTCTATGGACACTCAATGATATCAGGTGTAAGTACACCGCTGAAGGTGGAGTGCTGAAGGTCTCTCGAGATGCCATGACAGTGATGAAGGAGAAGAAAGTGAGTTCTCTCTATCATCTACTGGGAGAGATTGTGACCGAGGCTGCTGCAGTTTCATCAGGTGAATCAAATTCTGACTTAACTCAGTTATGACATATGCGTTTAGGACACATGAGTAAGGCAGGTATGACGATGCTGAGTGATAAAGGGTTATTGAAGGGTCAGAAAACAGGAAAGCTAGACTTATGTGAGCATTGTATCTTTAGGAAGCATCGTCGGATTAAGTTTACAACAGTTGTTCATTCGACCAAGCGATCGATTGAGTATATTCATTCAGACGTTTGGGGCCCATCTCCGGTTCCTTTGAAAGGAGGTGCCCGATATATGTTGACATTTATTGACGACTACTCTAGAAAGGTATGTGTTTACTTTCTGAAGCATAAATCTGATGTGTTTGACCGGTTCAAGAATTTTAAGGCATTGATTGAGAAGCAGTCAGATAAACATATCAAGTGCCTGAGAATCGACAACGACATGGAGTTCTGTGGTAACGATTTTACCGAGTTCTGCGAGAAAGAAGAGATTGTGAGATGCCACACAGTGCCCAGGACACCACAACAGAATGCCCTTGCAGAATGGAATAACAGAACTTTACTGGAGCGAGCTCAAAGCATGCTTTCGCATATAGAAATAGGTAAGGAATTTTGGGCCGAAATAGTAAACATGGCATGTTACTTGATTAATCGATCTCCATCATCTGCTATAGAGTGGAAGACTGTAACATCCTGAATTTTGACCTGTTATCGGGACCAATAAAGTGTACATTAATTCTCGTTTGATATTAGTAAGTCTCGCACGGACCTGATCAATCACGGGATACTAACCAATTGGGAAAGGCTAAATAGGAACAGGTACGTGGACTGAGGACCCGATCGCGATTGAATGCCGAGTTCGAGAAACGCCGAGGAAATATTTTGAACCAATATAGGCTGATCTTGGGAAAATGACGGATTGATATCGTCAGTAACGTACGATCGGATCGCGGGTGATTCCGCATGATCGAAAGTACGCCTGACAAATGAATCCCGATTCTAATCCGAACGATCACGACCCCAGTGCTAGTGATAATTTCTCTCGTTCTCTTGAAATTCGAAGCCATCATGACTCGGACAATCCTAAGTCGATACGCGTAACACCTAAACAACCGTCCGTTAGTGAGAGGCTCTAAGACTTCAAAACGAGCTATTTTGATCGCGATATTGAGCCCGAACTTCGATATCAAAATTTCAAGGGTAATTACGACTATTTTGCAAGAAGGATGTCATTTTATAGTGGCCAAATAAGTTTGGGACAAGAGCGGCTGAAAATAGAAATTTTGACGAAAATTGGGGAAAATTACAATTTTGCCCCTGGGTATCTCAATGTCCGTTTTCGAGGCCAAGCGAAATTTTTTTTTTTTTTCAAAATCGATGCCATTTGGGGTGGCCACGCACATCTGGAGTGCATACGATCAAAAATTGGAATTTTTGCTCGGGAGAGAAAAATAATATTATTTTATTCTTGGAACTTCACAGTCGATTTTTGAGGGCTTAAAAAGTGAATTTCGCGAATCCGACGACATATTATGTTGGCCACACACATATGGAACGCATATGTGCAAAAATGGGAATTTTGGTCCGGGATCGGAAAATTACGAAAATGCCCCTAGGCCATTTTTTTTAATTCCGAAAATTGGACCAAATTTGGGGGTTAACCAAGGTTGGTTAGAGCTAAACCAGGTTTGGTCAGCATGTGGTTAAGGACAAATAACCATTTTGTCCATACATTATTGGATTAGGGTGTATTTTAGCCATTGGATGAGGGGCAATTTGGTCCAAACCCTTGGATCTTTGACATGTGTCCTCCACTTAGCCAACTTTGACCAATATTTGACCCATCTTGATCTGAATTCCTGCTCCTTCAGCCCATTCCAGCCGAGACCTCCCTTCTTCCTCTTCTTCTTCATTGTTTCATCTTCTTCGTGGACTACATTCTGCCCATTCTGGTACTGTTCACGCCGGAACAGTACCAGCCGGAGCTGCTGGCCACCTCACGCCACCACCAGCAGCCCTTTCTGCTCAAGAACAGCCACCCTCAGCTCAATTCCAGCCCAAACAGAACAAAAACCAGCAGCAAATCCCCTTCGTCGGTGTCGCCGCGGACCGCCGGCTTGCACCCGGAACGCCACCGTCGATCCTTACCGCGTGTCGGTGATCGACCGCCCGTTCCCGTCGTCCCGAGTCGTTAACAGGTGAGTATAAACCCCTAAACCCCTAACTAGTTTAATTGTGCATTTTTTTAGGGGTTAATTAAGCCTAATTGGGGTTTAATTAAGCTTAATTGTGTGTGGGATGTTTTGTACGGGTTATTAGGACCTAATGAGATGATTTAATGATGGATTAAGGCCCAAAACAGCCCTTGTTCTGATACTGTTCATAAAGTGCCGAAAATATGCATATTTGTCTAAGTTTTGCACTAATTGAATTCAATGATTCAAGGCTTGGAATTAGACAATTCAAGTGTTAACTAAGCTCATTTAAGGCTTAATTATGTGTATTTGGTGGTTAGATGTTTGGGGTAGGTGATTAGACCTTAATGAGAGTGTTTAATTGTGGTTTAGTGGACAAAATGTGTCCTACCCTGGTACTGTTCATTCAGTACCGAAATTGTGCAATTTGTCTAAGTGTGACACTAATTGGGTTTGATTGTTAGTGACCTTGGATGGGTCATTATAGGGATTAATTAAGCTTATTTGAGGCTTAATTATGTATATTTGGTGGTTGGGTGATTATAGTATTTGATTAAGGCTTAATGGAATTGTTTAAGGGTGGTTTAGTGCATATTGGACATTCGGTTCTGGTACTGTTCACCAGAACCGAGTTGCACTTTTTGTTTCAAATTGAGATTTAATTGGTTCATGGACTATTGGCTTGAGTTTGGGTATTCTCGGGGGTTGATTGGGACTTAAATAAACCTTATTTGATGACCCACGATTGTGAGATCGACTATCGGAATTGATTTGCTCATGGCGGGCCTAGGCGCATGTAATGACTTGTGTAATGGATGCATGGAATAAGTGTTAAAATGTTTGGATTACATTGGGAATAATTTGATTGTGCCGAGAGTGTGTTAAATACATTGATTTGGGGAATAATTGTATTCGGCATGTCGCCTTGGGTATTAGCATGAATTCCCGAGTGTATATATTGTATGCCAGGTTGTGATTGATTTGAAATTAAGTATAATAATGTGCATGCCTGAGCTTTGTCCAAATGTTGACCTTCGGGTCGGGCCTACGGGTCGATTTATTAACTGTGGCCTTCGGGTCGAGCCTACGGGTCGCTATAATCAATTGTGGGCCTTCGGGTCGTTATAATTGTGCATGATTTACAATGAATTTAAATGCCTAACCTGCAGGACTGAAATAATATATTGGGCTGTGAGCTCGGAGTAAAAAAAAAAAAAAATTTATGTTGTTTTACTGGTTCATTAATTGTGTGTTTTATTTACCCTTCTGGAGGTGCACATTAGCCTAGTTTATGATTAGTGGTTTATACTTGCCGAGTTTCTCACGGTTGTTATAAAACCGATATTTCAAATCCTCGACCATGAATTTTGATGACGCGCCATTACGTTTTGGGATCCCTATTGACATAGAGCGCTCGAGGACAGTTCACCCGGTGGGGAACAATGAAGTGTATATACGGTTTTATACGCTAGTTTGGGTAGACGTAGGTTTAGATCACTATGAGACTCATGAGTACCTAACCTAGTGTTTCCGGGACCGTTTTAGAACCGAGTACGGTCCCATTAGGTCTGCTGATGTCCCGTTTGTTAGAAAGGGTCTGTTGGACCCGCAGTGTCCGGACGGCGATATTGTAGATGTGGATATGGAGGATAACCAAGACTTGGAAGTAGAGTATGAGATTTTGGAGGACGAGGAGGAGGATGAGGAGCTAGGTGGGTTAGCTTTTGAGCCAGAGGTTGTGGACCCACCCCCGGAGCAGGCAGATCCCGAGGTCCCAGAGCCGATGGATATAGCTGAGGCAGAGGAGCAGGAGCCATCTGAGAGTTCTTTAGATTCGTCGAGTTCTGATCCCGACTGGATACCCTAGACTAGACCTTAGTTGTAAGAGTGAGGGCCGATGCTTTTTGACTGCAGCCCTCCTATTGGTAGTTGACCCCAGCCGCTGATCCCTTTTTGTCTTAGTGGCCCTATCGTTGTATCTTTTGTTGTTAATGGATATTGTATATAAAATATAATAAAGAATGTTTATCTCGTTTTAAATCGTTTGTAAATTATTTATCTGATGCTATTCATGATTACTTTGTTTTTTTTTGTTCGGGTGTATATATGTATTATATATACTTCGTTTCCGCATGTGTCATGTTTCTCTGATTTGGGTTTTCGGGTCGGTGACGTAACCTAGGAGCGTCGCACCTCATTTCGACCTATACGCGGATGTTCATGCTTTGTGGGGTACGGGGCGTGACAAAGACTCCTGAGGAAGTATGGTCGGGGAAACCTGTTGATTACTCTTGATTACGAGTATTCGGATGTCCTGCATATGCTCATGCGAATGATGGTAAGCTTGAGCCGAGGGCAAAGAAGTGCATATTCCTGGGTTATGCATATGGGGTAAAAGGCTACCGGCTATGATGCATTGATCCCAGATCACTCGGTTTTCTAATCAACAGAGACGTGATCTTTGATGAGACTGCAATGCTTCAAAGGAGGGGTCTTGAGACACAACCAACAGAGCAGACAGATCATGGTGTCAATAGTGAGGTGGAGATTCAAGTGGAGACTCCAGAGACCTCGAAGGTAACCAAAGTTGAGACTACAGATGAAACCGCAGTTCTTGAAGTCAGTGATAATGAACAATCAGCAAAGCCGCAGCACACTATAGCCGCGGGTAGACAGAAAAGGCAAATTAAACCATCGGTACGTTATAGTTATACAGATATCGCTTATGCACTGACTGTAGGTGACGAGGTGAAGACATATGAGCCTTCGTCTTACTCTGAGGCGATGGCTAGTTTTGAGTCGTCACAGTGGCTAGGGGCTATGAGTGAAGAGATGGAATCATTTCATCAAAATCAGACATGGGAGCTGGTTAAAGTACTTAAGAGCCAGAAGATTATTGGTAGCAAGAGGTCTTTAAACGGAAGGAGGGCATTCCTGGTATCGAGAGAGCAAGATATAAGGCGAGACTTGTGGCAAAGGGGTATACATAGCAGGAGGGCATTGACTACAATAAGGTGTTCTATCCTGTGGTAAGACATACTTCTATTCATATTTTACTTGCCTTAGTTGCTGCACAGGATCTCAAGTTGGAGCAGCTAGATGTGAAAACAGCGTTTCTTCACGGTGAGTTGGAAGAGCGTATTTACATGAGGCAGCTAGAGAGATTTGCTATTCCGAATAAGGAATATCATGTTTGTTTATTGAAGAAATCTTTATATGGGCTGAAACAGTCTCCTAGGCAGTAGTATAAGCGTTTCAATTCGTTTATGGCTAGTCAGAACTATTCTAAAAGTCATATGGATAGCTGTGTTTACTATAGGAGATTGAAGTATGAGTCTTTGACATATCTGTTATTATATATTGATGATATATTGATAGCAGCTAAGAATATATCTGATATTATTGTGCTGAAGAGGTAGTTGAGTGCTGAATTTGAGATGGAAGATTTAGGTGCTGCAAAGAAAATATTGGGTATGGAGATTTTGCGTGACAGAATTGTAGGAATTTTACGTCTTTCTCAGAAGAAATATATTAAGAAGATTGTTGCACGATTTAATATATAGTCAGCGAAATTTGTAAATACACCTTTGGCGATGCACTTTAAACTTTCGAATAAGTTATCACCGCAGACTGATGAGGAGGAGGAGCAAATGCCCCGTGTTCCCTATTCTAATGCAGTTAGTAGTATTATGTATGCTATGGTATGTACTTGGCCTAATATTTCACAAGTAGTGAGCGTTGTTAGCCGTTACATAAAGCGACCTGGTAAAACTCATTGGGAAGCTGTGAAGTGAATCCTCAGATACTTGAAGGGACAACATACGTTGGAATTATGTACTGAAGGGACAGTAATGGCAGTGACACCACTGGTTATGTGGATTCGGATCATGTAGGTGACTTGGATGAACGCAGGTCTTTAGTAGGGTACGTATTTACGCTAGCAGGTGACGCAGTTAGTTGGAAGGCGTCCTTACAGGATCACATTGCCTTGTCTTCGACCGAGGCAGAGTACATGACACTGACCTTTATAGCGAAAGAGGCAATATGGCTAAAAGACTTACTCTCGGACTTTGGGTTAGATCATAATAGTGTTGATATACATTGTGATAACTAAGGTGCGATATATATGGCATATAATCTAGTTTATCACGAGCGAATCAAGCATATCGACATCAAGTACCACTTCATCCGAGATGTCTTGGCGAATGGTGTAGTTGTTGTTATAAAGATTACGACAGAGAAGAACCCAGCGAACATGATGACTAAGCTTGTTTCTTTGGCGAATTTGGCGAAGCTCAAGCTCTACTTGATCACAATTGGCATATGTAGAAAGTGAGTGCCAGTCAGGGCGCTGAGAGTGCTAGCATGAATGATGAACACTATGACTTGGCTATAAACATCAAGCCAAGGTGGAGAATTGTTGAATTTATGTCTTGAGTTTAAGCCTGCGTAACAAATTCACTTTCCTAGTTGGTTGATTTCGGATGAGGGACTCACGGCGACGCGAATAGAGAAGGCCACTAAAAGACAAAACATGGGCACACATATTTTACAATATATATATTTCTTTTATGGGTAGTTTGTGGGCCCAAAGGTAAAAGAAAAGAAGATGGACACACATATTTTACAATATATATATTTCTTTTATGGGTAGTTTGTGGGCCCAAAGGTAAAAGAAAAGAAGATCATGCATTCACGTTGTGCGGTTAAAGAGTTTGTTCTTTTGTATTATTCAAGAACATAAATGTCATTATAAAAAAATATACTCTTCGCTAACCTACAATGCCCGCGTGATATTTCCAACATAAATGTTGGCTATATCTATTTTCCTTAATTAAATGAGCATGTAGGAGCAAGTATGGACTTTTCCATCCTTCATTAATGCATGCCCATGGGTTTCTTGCTCTATTCCTAGAGAGCTGAACGTCCACGACCATTTTCTTCCTCATTTAATGCATGCACATGGCCATGTGCATGCATGCCCATAGAAATTGGTGGGTGCCCTTGCGTCTTCCGAGACTTCTTTTCTGGGCGCCGAATGACGCTCTCGTTTTTGGTCATCTTTTGTGGGCTTCATTTGTCCTTTTGTTATTCTCCGTTCATTTAAAAAAATATATTTTTTTGAAAAACATTTTTCGTATTTTTCGGTATTAAGGGACGGAAAACATTTTCCTTCCCCACTCCCAAATCCTTTATTATTTTGAGGAAAATGATTTCCGTTTCTAAAAAGCGGAAATCATTTTCCGCCAAACTCCTTCTTCCCCTCTCCGATCGCCGGCCATCGCCACCGGTCGCCGGTAGCCGCTCGTCGGTTGCCGCCACCACCGGCCGCCAGTCGCTATCCGAGGTCGCCAACGGTCGCCAGCCGCTGCTCGTCAATCGCCGCCGGCTGCGATCGTTAGCCGTCGGTCGCTGGCTGCGGTCGCCGGTCGTCGCTCGTCCACCGCCACCGCCGCCGCCACCGCCACCATCGGCAAAAAATATTTTTCGAAACTTTTTTATATTGATTGCGGAACACTGGAAAATTATGTTCCGGGAAAATATTTTTCAGGAAAATGACTTCCGGAAAAATATTTTCTAAAAACACAATATTTTTCGTGAAATGAACAGAGTCTAAGTGAAGAAAGAAAGAAGGCAGAAGCATGTTAATTGCATGGACTTCTGAAGTTGGCTCCATTTGTTTTCTTATAAGAGGAGAACCGCAGAGGACAGAGAAGAAGTGAAGCGAGCAGAGCGGAACCGAGAGCGAGGGCTCCAGAGAAGAAGAAAGGTGCGACTTCCGAGAGATATGTGCGGAGTCAAGTTCACTGAGTTGAGTATATACTAGGGCCGAGAAACACTTGAGCGTGAGTGATTATAATTATATAATTTTTTAATTTATTAATGGATTATTTATTGATTCTCCACGTAGACATAGGTTCCGATATTTGGACCGAACCATTTAAATTTCTCGTGTCCTTTATTGTTCACCGTTTGATTTCTCTAATTTTTACGGCTCTTGATTTAATTGCAAAGTTACAATCCACTACGTCACGCCGTCCGATTTTACAACAAATGGGTTTAGACCTTCCACCAATCTTGGATTTATAAATGCGTTAATCTAGACGTTATAAGAACTTAAACTTAAAGAAATGGAATAAAGAATGTAAACGCAATATTGATATTTTTGGTTAGTAGAGTTTGCTTTTCTAATTTCTTTTTTCTTATTACAGCTAATGCATTTCCATAAATTTCGGCTAATTATTTGACTAGAGATTACGTGGCATGATGTGTCTCATCGGGGATGACATGACAGGAATGGGGAAATTGTAAAATAGTAATGTTTGGGGGTGCTGTCAGTAAACATGACAATGAGTTGGGATTAAAATTAAAGTTTGAGTTATTTTCGAGATAAAAAAATAAAATTTGGATAAAAATCAAAATTAGAGATTTTTTAGGATATTATGACCAAAAATAAACGACGAGATAAATCTCCTAAAAGTCCATATTTCGTTGAAATTTATCCCGATTCACTTGAAATCTTTGTAATGTTTGTTGTGCCTCTTCGAGTTTCCCGAAGAGACAGGATCGCTTAGTCCGAATCTCAATTAGAGCCGGAGAAAAGCACAATAATTTGTTGAAGAAGTAATTGTAGGGAGAAGCATTTGTCATAAGGAAACATCCTCTTTCGCTTTGCTCTGTGTCCGGATCTAACGTCAAAGATCGATTGAGATATGATACTGTCAGAGGCTGAATCGGTAGATGTGTTCCTGAGTTTCAGTAGATCTGATAATCTCTTTTGGTTCGCCGGTTCCCTCCATCGCCGCTTGGTGGCTGCCGGAACTTCCGTTTTCAGAGATGACGGAAGGGTAGTTTCTCTATCCAAAGAGCTTTGGCTATCGGTCTCCAGCTCCAAGATCTACATACCAATCTTTTCGACAACCTATGCTAGTAGCCCTCGGTGCCTTGGGACGCTCGCACTCATGGTAGAACACATGTCTAGATCAGGTAGGAAGAAAGAGATACTGCCCGTTTTCTACCATGTGGACCGGTCTGATGTGAAGCTGGAAAAAAATTCACTCTACATAGACGCCCGGGACACGCACAAGCAGAGCTTGGGCGATGAGAAAGTCGAGCGGTGGAAGAAGGCTCTCGTGGAAGGTGGTAAGATCAAGGGATGGGAACTAAGCTCATATAAAGGGTATGTTACATTACATCTGTCTTCTTTTCTTGTAGGTTTCTTGTGATTTGTTTACTGAATCGACCGACATAGTGTCGAGAATGTCGGAAATGGCAAACTCAACAACCTTTTTCCCAGCAAAAAAAAGTAAATATCGATAGACTGTGCTGTACTCTTAATTGTTTTGTTCACTTACTTGGGTTTATGATCGTCACTGAGCCTGTTTCAAAGCTTTATGGAAACAAATCTAGAGAAAAAGGAGGAAATTATTGATGGATATTAACGTGGTTAAAATTTTCAAATCTCTCTTCTTTCTTTTTTAGGCCAAATCCTTCTCTCAAATTAACCGCGTTTACACAGCATATCTCAGTTCGATTCAGTGAACTATCTTTAAAAATTCGTTCTATTCATCCACATGAGGGCGTCACTCTGTAATGCTACCTGTGGTCGTGTGATATTTTTACCCCAATGGCGAGCGGTG
The DNA here is from genome assembly GCA_024500025.1 of Syzygium aromaticum. Classification (NCBI taxonomy): domain Eukaryota; kingdom Viridiplantae; phylum Streptophyta; class Magnoliopsida; order Myrtales; family Myrtaceae; genus Syzygium; species Syzygium aromaticum. Next base: position 2,354,679 of record CM044891.1, on the reverse strand, counting down.
ACAATATAATCCGTTGGTCAGACCAAATACTAGCTGCAATAGCAATATCCCACGATCGTTCAATTACTAAACACCAGTGTAGTATGTTTAATATGAGAAAATATTATGTGAGTTTAATACTCCACGTCATTCATGCAGCACACCATTCAAAAGTCGACATCTGGCAATTCGGGCCCACCTTCTGACTCCTCTATCTCTCTCCCCTGCTCCGTTGCTTTTGCATTTATCAGACGTCATCTCGACGTTATCTCCCTGTCTCGATTCAGGACTCCGTTGCTTCCTCTCCGTCCCCCTGCTCTTCCCGCTCAACCTAAATCTCCGGAGCCGGAGTCGGAGCCGCATGGGGCACCTCCGACGGCACGATCTTGAGGATCTCCTTCGAGATGGGGGCGTGGTGGCCGACGCGTCGAGGTGGGCGCGATGCTTGGCGGCGCCCTTCCCGTCGTCGCACCGTTGGGAGGTGAGGCAGAAGGAGAGGAGGAAAAGCGCGACCATGATGAGGGAGCCGAGTAACATACCGACCGACCCATAGGAGGAGGACGAAGATGGAGGTCGGCTTGGACAGGTTGGTGATCACGAACGACAAGTTGTAGACCGGCATCTTCGCATCGACCCTCCGCAAGAAAAAAATCGGGCCTTTCGGCGAACGGAGGCATGGGTGGTTTCGATCATGAAGAAGAAGGGAGAGAGAGAGAGCGGAGCCGTGAACGGAGCAGTGCAAAAGAAGATGAGGGAGAGTGGGAGGAGAGAGGTAGTGTCAGTGTGTCTAACGGAGGGAGGAGATGAGGGAAAAAGTAACGGAGAGAGAAAAAAAGTAACGGAGAGATAGAGGAGTCAGAAGGTGGGTCCGAATTGCCAGATGTCGACTTTTGAATGGTGTGCTGCATGAATAACGTGGAGTATTAAATTCACCTAATATTTTCTTGTTTAATATATCTTTGTGTTGACTGGGTCCACCTTATGTGGGGCTTGGCCAGCATAAAACAAAACAAAAGAAAAGAAACAAAAAGTCAAAATAAAAAGGAACAAAAGGAGAAAGGGGCAGCTTTCGTGCAGAAGAGAGGAGCCCACAGAGAAGAGAGAAAAAAGGCGAGAGCACCGAGAGCGAGAAAAACAGGGGAGAAGAAAAAGAGCGCGTCTTCGCGGTCCCGATTCGAGGGCTAAACGTTGTCGGAATTGGCTCAAATTTTAGTATGTTGTTCGTGAGACCGAGGGCTACGAGTTGATCGGTTTCATTCGTTGAGAATCTCCTCCGAACTCTTCAATCACGGTTAGGGTTTTTCTCCTCCATTTTGTGTACATCCACCCTTGTGGTGAAGAAATGATGTTGAAAAGTTGATGTTGTACCTCTAGTGTGTAACTAGAGAGGAAACTAGTGTGTATCCTACTATTCTTGGTGATTAGTGGAAGTTTTATGTGTGGGGCGGTCCGTGGTTTTTCCCAATTTGGGTTTCCACATTAAATCTCGGTGTCGTTGTTTCCTTATTATTGCATGGTTATATTGCTGGAATATCATTGATTGTTGTTGGAATTAAGTCGATTTCGGTCGGTTTAATTTTGATCCTGGATTGGTTGAGTTCTTGGCGAATTGTTGCTCACGGTTCTCCCCAACAAAGTGGTATCAGAGCTTGCGTTGATATTCTAGTATTGAATGGAGGAAACTAGTAGCACCATGTTTAAGTTAAATGCCTTGAATTACAATATTTGGAAGCCTCGGATGGAAGATATGTTATATTGCAAAGATTTATTTGATCCCGTTGAGGGTGATGAGGCTAAAGGGGATAAGGAATACAAAGAATGGGAGCGTATGAATCGGAAAACGGTTGGGTTTATCCGACAATGGATTGATGATAGTGTGTTTCATCATGTTGCTCAAGAAACAAAAGCGGACACTTTATGGAAGAAATTGCAAGATCTCTATGAGAGGAGAACCCCACAAAATAAAGTTTTTCTAGTTAGAAGACTTGTAAACTTGAGATATAAGGAGGGAAGTAGCATGTCGGAACACTTAAGTGAATTTCAAGATGTTGTAAATCAATTGACAAATCTTGAGATTGACTTAGGTGATGAATTGCAAGCATGTCTATTGCTTGGTACTTTTCCCGATAGTTGGGATACTTTGGTTGTGGCATTAAACAACTCAGCTCCATTTGGTGTGCTTTCTATAAGCATGGTCAAAGAAAGCCTATTCAATGAAGAAACAAGGAGAAAAGGCTTGAATTATGCTTCTAAATCGGAGGCACTTGTCACAAAAAACAGGGGGAGAAATCAATCAAGAAACTTCCAAAATTTTGATAAAAGAGGCAAGTCAAAAGGAAGATTGAAGTCTAGGCCGAGGAGGAGTGTGAAGTGCTACAATTGTGGCAAGATGGGACATTATGCAAGAGAATGTAGGTTGTCAAAGAAAGAAAAATTCCATGATAGAAATGAAGATCGAAAGAAAGAAAAAAAGCAAGTTACAACGGCAGTGGCATCCGACGGCGATATTGTGTTCATTTGTGATGACACTTGTTTGAACCTTACATGCCAAGACTCTGGTTGGGTTGTTGATTTCGGAGCTTCATTTCACGTCACCTCACGACATGATTATTTTACCTCCTATCGCAGCGGTGATTTCGGTTGTGTTAGGATGGGAAATAGTGGTGTTTCCAAGGTTATCGGCATGGGGAACGTTCATTTGGAGACCGACGTTGGATGTAGTTTGCTTCTGAAAAATGTGAGACATGTTTCGGATATTCGACTTCACTTGATCTCCACAGGTGCCTTGGATGATGATGGTTATTGCAATATCTTCGGTGACGGCAAATGGAAGTTGACCAAGGGTTCCATGATAGTGGCTAAGGGTAAGAAGACATGCACTTTCTACACTATGCAAGCTAAGTTGGTCAAGGAAGATGTGAATGTAGTGGAGGACTCCTCAGTTGATCTATGGCATATGAGACTCGGTCATCTCAGCGAGAAGGGGCTTGAAACTCTTGCGAGAAAGAATCTCCTACCATTGAAGGAGAAAAATCTGAAAGAATGTGCTCATTGTCTTAAAGGTAAACAACATAGATTCTCATTTCATAGTTCCTCTCCACATACGAAATCAAATGTACTTGATTTAGTTCACACTGATGTTTGCTGCATGGATGCTAGAACACTTGGTGGTGCGTTGTACTTTATGACATTTATTGATGATTGTTCTAGAAAAGTATAGGCTGTTGCCTTGAAATCTAAAGACTAAGTGCTTGCGGCTTTCAAACAATTTCATGTCAATGTGAAAAGAGAAACTAGGAAGAAGTTGAAATGTGTTCGAGTTGACAATGGTGGTGAATATAGAGGCCCGTTTGAACATTACCGCAGGGATTATGGTATCAAACTTGAGAAGACTGTTCCAAAAACACCACAACAAAATGGAGTGGCAAAAAGAATGAACCGAACAATTAATGATCGGATTCGGTGTATGCTCTCTCATGCGAAGTTGCCCAAGTCATTCTGGGGTGAAGCGATGAGAACAGCAGTGGACTTGATAAATCTTTCTTCATCAGTTCCTCTTAAAGGGAATGTTCCGCAAAGAGTTTGGAGTGGGAAAGATGTTTCATATAATTACCTGAAAGTCTTTGGTTGCCCGGCATTTGTGCATGTTCCAAGAGATGAAAGGTCAAAGCTTGATGACAAGTCTAAACAGTGTATCTTTTTGGGTTATGAACATGAAGAGTTTGGCTACAGGTTATGGGATCCAGTTGCAAGGAAAATCATTAGAAGCCGAGATGTGGTATTCTTTGAGCATCAAACCATTGAAGACATTGACAAGCTAGGGAAACCAAAGAATGCAGCTCAACATTATTTTAGTTTCAGCCCAAGTCCTCCTACCGTGTTGGGTGAAAATCACGGGGGAGAAGTACACATCAATCATAAAGATGGTGAATCCTCACAAAATGTTGATCCTATAGATGAGACAGGTGAAACAGTTGAGCAAGAACAACAAGTTGAGCCAGTTGAGCAAGAACAGCAAGTCCTACCTCATGTTAGAAGATCTGAAAGAGAACGTAGGCCCTCACAGAAATATCAGCCGCATGAGTATGTGTTACTCACCGATGCAGGAGAGCCAGAAACTTATGAAGAGGCTATGTTATGTGATCAAAAGAACGAGTGGTATGAAGCCATGCAAGAAGAGCTCAAATCATTGCATGAGAACCACACATTTGAATTGGTGAAGTTACCTAAAGGCAAAAGAACTCTCACAAATAAGTGAGTGTACAAGTTGAAGACGGAAGAAAGAAGTTTGCAACCACGATACAAGGCTAGGCTTGTCGTGAAGGGCTTTTGTCAAAAGAAAGGAATTGACTTTGAAGAAATATTTTCACCGGTTGTAAAAATGCCTTTTATTCGAGTTGTTCTTGGGTTGACCGCCACCTTGAATTTAGAAATTGAACAACTTGATGTAAAGACGGCTTTTCTTCATGGAGACCTAGAGGAAGAAATATATATACGGAGCAACCGGAGGGTTTCATAGCGGAAGGCAAAGAGCATCTTGCATGTAGGTTGAGAAAAAGTTTGTACGGTCTCAAGCAAGCGCCAAGGCAATGGTATATGAAGTTCGAATCATTCATGGAAGATCACGGGTATGGTAAGACCAACTCCGATTCTTGTGTTTTTATGAAAAGATTCTCGAATAATGATTTTCTTATCCTCCTACTCTATGTGGATGATATGTTGATTGTCGGACATGATGCTAAGAAAATCAAGAGTTTAAAAAATGAGTTGAGTATAGCTTTTACAATGAAGGATTTAGGTCCGGCAAAGCAAATCCTTGGCATGAAAATTACTCGTGACGGGTTGAACAAGAAACTTTGGCTATCTCAAGAGAAGTACATTGACAAGGCGTTGGAAAGATTCAACATGAGCACATGTAAACTAGTAAGTACTCCACTTGCCAGTCATTTTAAGTTGAATAGTGACCAGTGTCCTACAAGTGAGAAAGAGAAGGAAGAGATGATGAAAATTCCTTATGCATCGGCCGTAGGTAGTTTGATGTATGTCATGGTTTGTACAAGACCAGACATTGCTCATGCAGTTGGTGTTGTGAGTAGGTTTCTCTTAAATCCAGGTAAAGAGCATTGGGCTGCTATTAAATGGATTTTGAGGTATCTTAGAGGCACTTCCAGATTCTGTTTATGTTATGGAAATGGAAAGTCTGAGTTGAGTGGCAAGTCAGATGCGGACTATGCCGGTGATGTTGACTCTCGAAAGTCCACATCGGGTTACATGATGATTTTTGCAGGAGGAGCGGTTTCATGACAGTCAAGATTGCAAAAGTGTGTTACTTTGTCTACGACTGAAGCAGAGTATATCGCTATTACCGAAGAAGGTAAAGAACTTTTGTGGATGCAGAAATTCCTACAAGAGTTGGGCTTAAAGCAAGAGAAGACCGTTCTATATTGTGATAGCATGAGTGCTATCTATCTTAGCAAAAATCCGGTGTTGCATTCAAGATCGAAGCATATTGATGTGAAGTATCATTGGGTCCGAAAAAAATTAGAAGAAAAGCTCTTTCAACTCGAGAAAGTCAACACTGATGACAATGGATCCGATATGATGACCAAAGCCTTGCCCGTGATGAAACTTGACTCCTGTAGAAGCAAGCGGGCATGATGGATCTTCCCACATGAGGTGGAGGGGGAGACTTATTGACTGGGTCCACCTTATGTGGGGCCCGGCCAGCGTAAAACAAAACAAAAGAAAAGAAACAAAAAGTCAAAATAAAAAAGGAACAAAAGGAGAAAGGGGCAGCTTTCGTGCATAAGAGAGGAGCCCACAGAGAAGAGAGAGAAAAAAGGCGAGAGCACCGAGAGCGAGAGAAACAGGGGAGAAGAAAAAGGGCGCGTCTTCGCGGTCCCGATTCGAGGGCCAAACGTTGTCGGAATTGGCTCAAATTTTAGTATGTTGTTCGTGAGACCGAGGGCTACGAGTTGATCGGTTTCATTCGTTGAGAATCTCCTCCGAACTCTTCAATCACGGTTAGGGTTTTTCTCCTCCATTTTGTGTACATTCACTTTTGTGGTGAAGAAATGATGTTGAAAAGTTGATGTTGTACCTCTAGTGTGTAACTAGAGAGGAAACTAGTGTATATCCTACTATTCTTGGTGATTAGTGGAAGTTTTATGTGTGGGGCGGTCCGTGGTTTTTCCCAATTTGGGTTTCCACATTAAATCTCGGTGTCGTTGTTTCCTTATTATTGCATGGTTATATTGCTGGAATATCATTGGTTGTTGTTGGAATTAAGTCGATTTCGGTCGGTTTAATTTTGGGGGAAATATTGATCCTGGATTGGTTGAGTTCTTGGCGAATTGTTGCTCGCGGTTCTCCCCAACACTTTGCATCAGGTAAATCATGTTCTGCAGTAAAAGATCAGTGACCTTTTAGCACATCCAAATTGCCGTTTCATTATGTAGTGCATTGGGCTGTAGGTCCTCAGATGCGTCTGTTAATGGTTTGGAGCTGAGATTTTTTTCTGCCTTGGCAGTGAAGGGGAACTAATCACATCCACCGTTGGAATAATTTCGCTTAAGTTGATGATAGAGCACAATTATGTGCCTGAAGATCTAGCCACTGGTGATAACACCGTTTTATCTTACAGGACCTTGGTCCTTTGTTCCTATACTCCTCTCTTCTTGAGTACTCTCTCCTAAAGATTGTAACTGTTGATGAAGTTAGTTTCAGCTTAAATGTGTTTTACTTCACCTAGAAAAAAAATTCAAATCGCCAGGAAATATTTTTACATGATTATACAGTTGATATTAAGTCGGAATATAATGGGAAAACGAAGGCAAACACATGAACGGAAACTACAAAAGAATGCAAGTCATCGCCCGAACACTGAAGTAGCTTGCATATACTTCAGCAAAAATAGAATCCAAAAAAATTGAGGATCAATTTTACATTTCATAATTATCATTTGTTTATTTCATCAAAGATCATATCGGTTTGCTTGTTGATTTGAGGAGAAAAGCTGGATGTATAGTAATGGTCGTTTTAGACCTCCACACAAAAATGTTACTACAGTATTGCTTTTTGTTACCCAACACTGATGGTGAAGAAGGTGTTTGAGTTCAGATTATTAGTGATTCAAGAATACCTCCTGCCTTTTATTCGTTGAGAGCTGATGCATCAAAACTGACTCTACTAAAACATTACTTGCTGAAATTTTTATGTGTTATCTTTGTAGCTTTTGTTTATTCTGGCAAAACCATAACCACATTGTTTACTCATGGAAGCATTGTTTGAAATGCAACTATATGTAGCAGCCAAAATCCCATAATTGCCTTACTGAAACAACGAAGTCACCTTTTTTCCTATCAACACAGCCTTATGCAACCGCTAGGGTTGACCCAATTGCACGACACGTGCATGTTACCAGGATAAGTGTGTCCGGATCAAACTTAGTTGCAATTCCTATCTTGGATTGGTCAAGCAGTCTATACACAAGCAAGAAGTGTGCAGTTAATGAGTCGATGTCTTTTGACTTGTCTAAAACACAGTTAAACTAGACACGCTTAATTAATTGCGGTAATAAATGTGAGTAGGTAGATTTGGACATGTTTACATACTTTTAGAGGGGGAGTGTTGAAGTGTAATTATTGATATTAGATGAGTGTTCAATAAGACAATTAGGTTGCATTTGGTAGTCTGGATTTCTAGACAAAATAGGATCGGATAGGATAAAATTTGAAATATAAGGGATTTGCTATATCTTATCAACTATTTGGTGAATCGTGAAAATAAAGTTGGATATTTTCACATCTTACAATGTCTATTATTTGCTATGAACAACATATCAGTATAAATGAACAAAAAAATTGCACAAACGGAGATGATAAAAATTTCTCACGGCATTCTTACCTACTTCATTTTTATTTACTTTTTATTTATTATTTTTCCCTCTCTTTTTTAATTATTTTATTTTTTATATCTTTTTTCCCCTTCTATCATTCTCTAATAAAATTTTATTAAATAGTAAACTATACTAATATACCTAAAATATGTAATAAATATAAATTCATTAGTATTGATTTATATATATGAAATCTATATCACAAGATATAAAGAAATTTTGAATATATAAATAAAAATAAGAATAAATAAAAAATGATATTATTGTTATTTTTTATTTTGAATTTTTTATATTAAAATTCAAATATTATTTATATTCAAATATCATTTTAATTTTATTAATTTAACAAGTTTGTTATTTGAGAAATTTAACTTTTATATTATGAATATTATAAATCGTATTCATCTTTATCCCACCTTCCCCATGGGATAATTTTATACAGGTTATATTCCTCCTATATCCGACTTTATCCTATCTTGGACAAACACCAAACATAAGATAGGATAAAAATTTTCCTATCCTAAATTTCATCTCTACTACCAAACGTAGCCTTAAGGTTTTGTAGTGTCTGTCAACTCTCAATCGTCTATAAATAGAGCCCATATGTAAATTTTATGGATCTTGTCAGCATTGATTATGCATATTGAAAAGTTGTCAATATATTAAAAATTGCAATGTTCTCATTTGGTTGCTAACAAGTACCTCGAGAGCACTTTTGAAAGGGAAAAATTATCAAATTGGTTCTAAACCTATTGTACAGATGTGTCAACCATAAACTTTTCAATTTTACAAATTTAATTCCGAACCTTTGCGCAAAATTATAGTGTAAATCTTCCGATCAAGGCAATATTTCATATAGGACGACTGGTGATGACTAGATTGGCACATCAGCGAGTATGCTTTTTGATGCTTAAATGAGCAGTGTCAAGCCAGATTACTTGTTAGATTTTTCCATAATGGAGACAACAGGTTTATTATTGTATCTTTAAGCTTAAATGAGCCGTATGAAGTGAATGATTGTGTTGGAGGAACTTTAGTGGAGGTTATCTTCAACAGCCTATCTACTCTGTCACCTAAACATTAAGTCACAGCATCTCAACCAGCAAGGCATATGATTGATTTGCAGGCACATTTAAAGCACATGTTTTAGAGAATGGTGATATCATCTGGAACTTACAGTGCCTCTGTATATTTCTTGACTTCTCTTCTAACCAACATTCTACTAAACTTGAGTACCTTTATAGGAGCTTCAAGACAGTAAAAAATCGGAAATAATGAGATTATTGGAACTGGAAGTAAACGACATAATGAGATTGTAGGAATCCATGGGAGAGATGGCATTGGAAAGATTGCTCTTACCAAAATCGCATGTGACCAAATATCCCTTTGCTTTGACGCTTGTAGTTTTCTTGCGAAGATTGAAGAAACAATGCAGAAACCTGGTGGGGAGTATCTTCAAACCAAGTTGATGTTTCATATTTTGAAAAGAGAGTATGAGGTTGCTTCTGCTTTCAAAGGAGTACGATATTTGAAAGAAATATTAAGGAATATGAAAGTTCTCAATGTTCTCGATGATGTGCAAAGGGGATCCCTCCTTAAGGAGTTTGTAGGATCTAAGCTTGATTGGTTTGGTTCTGGAAGCAGAATAATTGTCACCTCATAAGAAAGAAGCGTTCTTCAAGGGTTTGTTGATCGAGGTTTGGCTCGTACTTACGATGTTATTCCAATGGATGATAATGGAGCTTTCGACCATTTTTGGCAGTATGAAATCGGAAAGAGTTATAAACTAGAACCTTACTGTCGAAACTGCAAACAAAATAGTCAAGGCTGCAAAGGGACTTCCACTACTTCTCCAAGTTTACGGTTCTTTTCCGCATGATAAAGGACTAGAAGAATGGATTAAATTTGAAGATCTCACACAACTTCAAGAAGATTACCAGAAGATTCTGAGCACAATTTATGATGCATTAGATCAAAAGCAAAAGCAGATGTATTTTGATATTGCATGTTTTCCCCTTGATGTGGATTGTAGGATCGCCTCATATATTTGGCATCATTATGGTTTTCCTCATGATGAAATCAAGGTCCTTCTTCCTACGTGCCTAATAAAAACGAAAGAAAATTAATAGGCATGCACAGCATGCTAGATGCCTTGCCAGGGAGATTAATCGCAAAGGTTTCAATGATCAGGAACAGGTGTTGGATTTTACATTCCTGCCATAGCCCAGGACACGAACAAGGGGAAAAAGGTATGTCGGGGAAAAATAGTAGCATTCAGGCCATAATTTGTTTTTTGATTTTCTTTCATGGTTGAAGCATTTTCTTTACCCCATGGGAGTTTAGGCATCGTAGCAATTATTTTATTATCTGAATACTTCCACATGTTTCTCAACTTGACTTTTGTGGTCCATCATACAGGGAACAAACCACCTTAACACTGGAGAGGCAGGATTTGATATCCTACCTGTTAAGTCACGTGGGCTTTCCCCTTTCTTTCTTTCTTTTTATTTTATTTATTATTTTATAATTGTTTATTGGTGTTTAGGGCTTGGCCCATCTAATGTAAACAATTATCTATTTTAAATAGAAGAAGTGTGTCAAACCTAGTGACACACTGTATCTCTTCTCTCCTTCTTCTTCGCTATTTTCATGGAATCAGAGCAAGGGTTCATTTCATCCATTGTTTTGATCAGCCCTCACCTTCTTCTCCTTCTTTTTTTTTTTTTTTTCTTTTTCTCTTTTCTTCTATAATGGACATACAACATCAAGGCTTCTGAGCCACAGATTTGTGCATAGGCTGGTCTCCTTGTTCCGGTCTAGAGGTGCTGGTTTCTTTGTGCAGAGACCTAGCAAGTGTCTCTATTTTCTTTTGCAACAACAATGGCAGGAGATGATCGACAAAAGGAGGTGAAGACGGGTGATGGTTCTACGAGCTCCAGCAATACCAAGGGTGTTGTCTCTTTCCCAACGAGATTGTCCGATTAAAAATTGGAAGGAGCCCTAAATTTTCAGATTTGGCGAAAGACTACTCTTGTTTGTTTAAAAGGTATGGGCAAGGCTAAATACTTGACTGATTTGCCTCCTAAGTCTACCGACCCTAATTATTTGAGTTGGAGATTGAAGAAAACCATATCTTCGGACTTCTTTTAAATTCCATGGATTACAAAGTTAAGGTTATGATTGCTAATTATCTGACGGTTCGAGATCTGTGGAATCGTTTGGCACTACTATATTCAAATACCAACAACAAATCTCGTGTGTGTGATGTGTTGAAGAGATTATTTCAACTCCATTAGGAGGAGCAGCCTATTCAAGAGTTTTATGTAACAGCCCGAATTTCGATGTAATTCCGGGATCAATAAAACTGATGTTACTTCGCATTTCATTTTAGTAAGTCTCGCCCAGAGCTGATCACTCTTGGAATACTAACCAATGGGGTATGGCTAATTAGAAAACGGTACGTAGATCAGGGATCCTATTGCGAAACGGATACCGATTACGAGAGACACTTGAGGAAATATTTTGGGCCAACGTGAGCCGATCTTAGGAAAGAGTAATGGATTAGGTTTGGCCAAGGCCAATGATGTACTATAGGGACGCAGGTGATTCTGCAAAATCGAAAGTACACATGGCTAACCAGTCCTGAACTTGAACCAAACGATCGTGACCTCTGGAACTAGTGGTAATTTCTCAGTCTCTCAATGATCAAGGCCATCATGATATGGATAACCCTAGGTCGATACACGTAACCTCTAAACAGCCACCCGTTAGTGAAAGACCCCGAAATTGAAAGTTTAGCGAATTTCGTTCACGGAATCGGGCCCGGATGTCAATGTCGATTTTCAAGGGCTTAAGAGACTATTTTTGGAAATCTGACGTCATATTATGCTGGCCACGTGCGTTTGGAGCTAGTATAACCAAAAATTGGAATTTCAGTACGGGGTTGAAAAATTACGATTTTGCCTCTCAGGACGCCCGCGTCACTTTTCGAGGCCAAGTGAGGTTATTTTTCGAGGCCGACGCCATTTTAGGGTGGCCACACATACCATGAGTTGTTGTGACCAAAAATTGGAACTTCAGCAAAAATTAGAAAAATAATATTATTTTATTCCTAGAACTTCGCAGCCGATTTTCGAGGGCTTAAGAAGCTATTTTCGTAATTCCGACGCCACATTATGTTGGCCACGCATATGGAGGGTTGATATGTACGAAAATTGAAATTTCGCCTTGGGACCAGAAAAATGACGGTTTTGCCCATAGGCTATTTTTGGTCTGAATTTTTGGGAAATTATTTGGGATAATTAAGAGGACTTATCAGCTCAATTATTGGGGCCATTGACCTTTTTGCCCTTAGTTTTTGGATAAGATTTAATTAGGGCCGTTAGATTAGGGGTATTTTAGTCATTTAGCCCGAATCGGCGACATGTGGCAATTGTGGGCTGACTTATTTGACCATGTTGGACCAGCTTTCTCTCTTCTCACCATCAATTTCGGCCAGACCACCTCCCGATCTCTCTCTCTTCCTTTTTTCCTTTCACGGCCAAGCACTGCCGGAGCACGTCGCCGGCCGCCGGAGCGCCACCACCAGCCACCGTGCCTCGCCGTTGACCCTCACCATCCCTCAACCTCAGCCTTAGCCTCATCTGACCTTTCTCTCTCCCTTTCCCTCTCTCTCTTCCTCTTTCTCTCTCTCGGTTTACCGCTGCCGGCGCGCCGGAGCCTCACCGCCACCGTGCCGGAGCTCAAACGGTTGAGCTGTTGCCGCCATGACCTCCAGCCTGCCTGTACGTCGCTGCTCGTCGTTGTCCGTACAATGACCGTACGGAACACTGTTCACCGACGATTGTATGGACAGTCGCGCCAGCCACCGGCGTCTCGCGGCCACCATTTCCCGTCGGTCCATATAGTGTTCGTATGGGGGTACTATTCATTGCCGTCCGTACAGCCGTGTCCGTACGCTGCCGGCCGCTGTACGTACCTCCGTCGCCGGAAATTCCGCCGCCGGTTTCACTGTTCATCAGTGATCAGTCGCATTTCCCCGTCGTTGTGACACAAGATTAAATGAGTAAAATTCCTAAACCCGGATTAGGACTGATAGTGCGGTTTTCTGGACTGGTTTAGGAATGCTAGTACTGGCAGGGAAAAAAAATTAGTGTGTTGATTAGTGAGAATTATTATCGGGAAAAATTTAGTAAGCCAATGAGAAATTTATTGGGGAATAATTGGATTAAATGGCTAAGTTAGGAGTACAGTGGTGGAAATTGTCGGGTATGCCCGGATTGACTGATTGTATGCAATTTGTGCTTAATCGTGAATGATTACGTACTGTCATGTCACATGTTGGGTGTCTGAATTTTATCGGTGCTTGTGGGATATTGCATTGCATAACATGGACACGTATTTTGTATGCCAAGAGTGGGGCATGTGGCAAAGTGTGCGAGAATGCGTGTCTGCCATGAGCGCGTGATCACTTAAAATACCCTGAAGCGTTTCACGCTGGGTTCAGATAATAATGAATTGTGTGATCACCTAAGGACTTTTAGGTCATGACCTACGGGTCGATACCGTTCTCATGCACTTTGAAGCAGGACGATGCCCGGTACATCCAGAAGGCGACCATCCTCATGTACTTTGAAGTAGACTCTGGTTCGCAAGGAGATCAGTGTTGCGTCTCATGCACTTTGTAGCAGTTAGAGACACTGGGCCAGATCAGTTGCTGCGCCTCATGCACTTTGGAGCAGGCTAGATGCACCAGGCCATGAAAAAGTGATGACTCGAGTCGTAATAATAATAGAATAGGCAAGTGTGCCAGTATGGGCCAGTGGGCCGGAAAATGCGCATGACATACCGACAACATTTGCATGCATGATCATGCATTGACCAGCATGCGAGTATGTGAGACTCAGTACTTGAGCATGTGCTGTGATTTTTATATTAAACTATCTAACCTGCAGGGTCGGAGAATTGTGTGTAGATATTGTATGTTGTGATTTTGAATGCTTATTTTCAGTCAGGAGATTGCATGCTAGCCTAGCTTAGGTTTAGGGATTGAACTTACTGAGATTCGTCTCACGGTAGTTTAAACCGAAACTTTTCAGACCCCAAACCGTAAGGATGTAGAGACCACAACCACTTTTTGGGATCCCTAGACAGATCCGACAGTATACTAGTACCTACCCCTCAGGAAATGGGGAGGCCTTTGTGAGATATCGATCTGTAGTATACGCAGACGTAGGCGAGTATTACTACCAGGTGCAGAAGTACGTGGCATGGTGCCATCGGGATGCTAATGGAAATGAGGGGGAGCCCTTTAGGACTTTTGATGCTCTGGTTGATGAGACTAGGTTGTTGCAGCCGATTATAGCCGACGGAGAAGTGATCGACCCCGAGGCCACGCCAGAGTGGATAAGGCAGTACGAAGAATTGGACGAGGAGCCCAATGTAGTAGCTGAGGATCCTGAGCCGATGGATGAGGCAGAGGATGACGAGCTCGAGGCTATGGAATAGGATGTAGAGGAGGATGGAGAGGTAGCAAGGTTGGGATCAGATGAGGAGGAGTTCGAGCTTTACCTCGACCCGGAGCTGGAGCTGGACTCCGAGGATGAGAGAGCAGAGGCCATGGATTTAGAGGAGTCAGATCCCAGCGGGGAAGCCTCCGAGGAGTCATCGGATGGTTCTGCTGAGTCATCCGATCCGGATTGACAACCTTAGAACTACCCCTTCCCTGACCATAGCTAGTACCGAGGGCCACTACTTTTTGGATTATAGCCCTCTTCCTAGGTTTAGCCTGACCACCTAAGCCGCGTATCCCTTTTTGACTAGGCGGCTGTTGACCGATTGTAGTCTTTTTTTTGCTAAAATTGTATATATTGTATAAATGGTTTTTAATAGTAATATAAATGTGTAATTATTTTATGTAGTGATGCATGGCTATCTGTGGGCTCATATTGTAGTGTCCGGATTTGTTTGATTATTGCTTCCGCTTGTGTTTGATCTCTGTTCAGGTATGGGTCGGCGACGCTTCTTGGGACGTCGCAGTTTATCGACCAAGGTAGGAATGTTGCGTACCGTGGGGATTCTGCTGAGTCGTCCGATCCGGATTGACAACCTTAGAACTACTTCTTCCCTAACCATAGCTAGTACCGAGGGCCGCTACTTTTTGGATTGTAACCCTCTTTCTAGGTTTAGCCTGACCACCTGAGCCGCGTATCCCTTTTTGACTAGGCGGCTGTTGACCGGTTGTAGTCTTTTTTTTGCTGTAATTGTATATATTGTATAAATGATTTTTAATAGTAATATAAATGTGTAATTATTTTATGTAGTGATGCATGGCTATCTGTGGGCTCATATTGTAGTGTTCGGATTTGTTTGATTATTGCTTCCGCTTGTGCTTAATCTCTGTTCAGGTATGGGTCGGCAACGCTTCTTGGGACGTCGCAGTTTATCGACCAAGGTAGGGATGTTGCGTACCGTGGGGGTTCGAGGCATTACATTTATATTGAGTTTCAGGCCTTATTTGGTGAACTTGATTTGTCGTGGCCGATTCCAACTAGTCCTGATGAGATGATTGCACAAAAGGAGCAGCTTGGTGTTATATGTTTCTTGTCAAGTCTTCATCCCGGACTTGAGCCAATAAAAAATCAGATCCTCTCCGAGAGGATTCCCATATCTATTTCTAAGGTCTATAATTGGCTAAGTAGTCTTACCATTGGGGCTCAAACTCCGTCTATACAACCAGAATTTAGTGACAAATCTACCCTGTTCTCTTTTTCTAAGTGTGGTGGATCACGTAGTGGTTGTGGTGGTCGTGGTGATGGTAGTGGCTGTGGAAGTCGTGGTGGTAGTAAGGACCAACGTGTTTGTCATCATTGTGGTATGCCCGGTTATCTAATGAGCAACTGTTATAAGTTGCATGGTTATCACGAGTAGTAACAAGGTGGCTAATGTCTCGGCACTTGCATCTTCTGAGATTTGGGAGTCTTCTCCTGTTTCTGGAAGGAGAATGATTGAGATGACTGATGAGGAGTTTGCACGGTATACTAAGTTTCAGGTGAATGGGCAAGCTTCTACTACTACATATGCACAGACAGGTAATCATACAGTATGTGTTTCCATGTCACGTGGCAAATGGGTTATTGATTTAGGTGCTTCAGATCACCTGACAGGAACAGTAGGTAATCTCACAACCCATTCCTTTTCATCACATGTTAGTGCTATTACCGTGGCAAATGGCTCTTCAGCAATTGTAAAAGGGAGTGGGACTTCTAGTCTTACATCAGATTTAATATTGTCTTTTGTACTTTATGTTCCGAAGTCTGCTTTTAATCTACTATCAATTACTCATATTACAAAACAATTGAATTGTTCAGTCTCATTTTTCCCTGATGATTGTGATTTTCAGGATCTTTTGATGAGGAAGGCCATTGGTAGAGGAAGGGTTGAAGGAGGAGTCTATGTTATTAAAGCCACACCACTGTCGGTAGCCTGCTCCACCACATTCCCTCGTCCATATGAGATTCACTATCGTCTTGGCCATCCAGCTCCTACCACCCTCCAGAAGTTATATCCTCAGTTTAAGAACATTTCTTTTGAATGTGAGTTATGTCAATTTGCTAAGCACCATCGTGTGTCTTATTTTCCTAGAGTCAATAAAAGAGTCTCAGCTCCATTTGAGTTAGTCCATTCAGACATATGGGGTCCTTGTCCTGTCGTGTCAAAGCTTGGCTTCAAATATTATGTAACTTTTGTTGATGACCATTCACCGATGACATGGGTCTATTTAATGAAAAATCGTTCTGAGGTGTTCCAAAATTTTTGTGAATTTTATGCTGAAGTTCAAACTCAATTCTCCACTTATGTTAAGTGTTTGCGTAGTGATAATGGTCGGGAATATTTATCACATCAATTCATGTCGTTTCTTTCCTGTAATTGTGTTGTCCATCAAACTTCTTGCCCTAATACACCTCAACAAAACGGTGTAGCAGAACGCAAGAATAGGCATTTGTTAGAGGTTGCTCATGCTCTCTTGTTCCAGCACAATGTCCCTAAGTCATTCTGGGCCGATGCAGTTTTGACCGCTTGTTATCTTATCAATCATTTTCCTTCTATTATTCTCAATGGAGAAATCCCTTTCCGTATGTTGTTCCCTACTAAATCTCTGTTTCCTCTCTTTCCAAAGATGTTCGGGTGTGTGTGTTTTGTTCGTGATACGCAACCTCAGGTCTCTAAACTCGACTCTAAGTCTCTTCGTTGTATTTTTCTGGGCTATGCTCGGCATCAGAAAGGTTACCATTGTTTTTCTCCTGATCTAGGTCGCTACGTTGTCTCTACAGATGTTACCTTTCATGAGTCTCAATCTTATGGCACCAAGGATGATTCTCCATCTACTTTCTTAAAGGATGTTTTGGTCCATCGTTCTCAATCGAGTCCTACTTCTGAGACATCATCCACACCCACAGCTCAATCTAGTCCTACTTCCGAAACATCGTCCACCCCCATAGCTCAATCCACTGACGTGTGGTATGGTCGTATGTATCTTCGGCAGCCGACTCCTGTGATTTCTTCTACCCCATCCAATGTGCCTTCTGATGACTCATTGGATCCTCCTCCGGATGCATCTTTGCCAATGCCACCTCCGCTGGATACCTCTCCATTTATGCCGGATCTCCCCTCAGATGATGAACCTATCGCTCTTCGTAAAGGTATTCATACTTGCTACGATAGACCTATTTATACTGACTCTTATAAGGGTTTATCAATTCAAACACAGGCGTCGATTGCCACTTTGGATTCCATCTCTGTTCCACTATCAGTTTCTGATGCCTTGGCTCATTCTGGTTGGTGTGCTACTATGGTGGATGAGATGCAGGCCTTGGTTCAGAATGAGACCTGGGAGCTTGTTCCTCTTCCCACGGGTAAGCAAGCTATTGGTTGTAAATGGGTTTATATTGTCAAGGTTAATCTGGATGGCTCACTTGCTTGCTTGAAGGCTCGTCTTGTTGCTAAAGGATATGCTCAACAGTATGGTGTTGATTATTTTGAGACTTTTTCCCCGGTGGCTAAAATGGCCTCCGTTCGGTTATTTATTTCTCTGGCAACCTCCCATGATTGGATCCTCCATCAACTTGATGTCAAGAATGCTTTCTTGAATGGACATCTTGATGAGGAGGTGTATATGGAGCAACCTCCCGAGTTTATTGCTAAGGGGGAGTCTCATAAGGTTTGTCGGCTTTGTCGCTCCTTATATGGTCTCAAGTAGTCACCTCGTGCATGGTTTGGCAGGTTTACTACAACTGTTGTACATGATTTTAACATGAAGCAGAGTATCAAGGATAGTTCTATTTTCTATCATACTTCTCCTACAGGTTGTATTTATATGGTTGTATATATGGATGACATTGTGATCACTAGCAGTGACTTAGCAGGCATTTCTAGGCTCAAGGAGTTTCTAAACAGTCAGTTTCAAACCAAAAATCTCGGTCCTCTAGAATTCTTCATTGGTGTTGAAGTTTCTAAATGTAAGAATGGTGTTTTTCTGTCTCAGAGAAAATTTGTGTTAGATTTATTACAAGATACAGGGCTGTCTGGGGCAAAATATTACGAGTCCCCTATGATTCCTGGTGATAAGCTCATGCCGCAAGAAGGTGCCCCGATTCCAGAGCCTGAGAGGTATCGTAGATTAGTGGGAAAACTCAATTATCTCACTATGACTAGACCTGATGTTGCCTTTCCGGTTAGTGTTGTTAGTTAGTTTATGGCTGACCCTTGTGTTCCTCATTGGGAGGCTGCTCTGCGGATTGTAAAGTATCTAAAAAAGGATCTGGGAAGGGTGTTATCTATCAAAATCACGAACATTCCAGCATTGAAGCATTTTGTGATGCGGATTGGGCTGGATCTCCCGCTGATAGGCGATCTACATCTGGTTTTACTATATTTATGAGTGGTAATATTGTCTCGTGGAAGAGTAAGAAGCAAGATGTGGCTTCTCGATCTAGTTGTGAAGCATGAGCATCCCTCAATGGCAAGTACAACTGCTGAGATTATGTGGCTGTAGCAGCTTTTGACGGAGATAGGTTATTCCGTTGATTATCCTTCTAAATTATGGTGTGATAATCAGTCAGCCCTACATATTAGAGATAATCCAATTTTTTATGAGAGGACTAAACACAATGAAGTTGATTATCACTTTGTCAGAGATGCTTTGCTCATGAATGTCATCAAATTTAGATATGTTCAAACCAGTGATCAACTTGCTGACATACTTACAAAATCGTGTACTGAAAAGAGAATAGAGTTCATTTGTAACAAGCTGGGCATGATGAACATCTATGCTCCAGTTTGAGAGGGAGTGTTAAGTCACGTGGGCTTTCCCCATTCTCTCTTTCTTTTTATTTTATTTATTATATTATGGTTGTTTATTGGTATTTAGGGCTTGGCCCATCTAATGTAAATGATTATCTATTTTAAATAGAAGAAGTGTGTCAAACCTAGTGACACAATGTATTCTCTCTCAAACGCCACTCTCTTCTCTCCTTCTTCTTTGCTATTTTCACTGCCGAACACAACATTTCTTAGCTTGGGTCGCGCCAATATTGGTGGACAAGTTGCAGATGCCTTATCGAAGGTTTGGTGGCTTCATTGGCAAGGGTACCCTCGAGCTTCGATCAGCAATTATTTAGAGATAAATGAGAACCTAGTTATTCTCGATCTTTTGTGGAGTATGGTTACATAATCTTGGAGAGATTTGGAGAGAATTAAGGTGGGTTTATAGCTCATTGGTTGTTGTGTTCGTGTTGGCCCTTAAGTACATTGAGATTTCTACGCCATCTAAACTTTTTCCCTTGTTTCGCAGATGTAACATTTGAAAGTCTTGAATCTTACAGGTTGTGCGGACATATTAGTTACCCCCAGCTTCTCCTGTTTTCCAAATTTGGAGATACTGATTCTTGAGCGATGTTCTCGATTGGTTGATTTAGATCATTCTATTAATGATCAGAAGCTCTTGGTTACCCTGTATTTGAAGTTATGCTCCGAACCTAGCATCTTGCCAGCGGAAATGGATGGGATGAATGCTTTGAAAGAGCTCCTGATTGATGGTACTTCCATTCAAGAACTTCTTAAGTCCATAGGCAAATTGGTTCGATTGCAAATTCTTAATGCCACTAATTGCTTCTCATTGGTTCGCGTTCCTGGTTCAGTTTATGTACTTAGATCTCTTTCAGTGCTAGCCTTTGATGATGCGAAAATTCTTGAACTACCTGAGTCAATTGGAGACATGGCAACTTAGACGCTTGTCTTTGAGGCATTGTCGTGGGCTAGGAAAGCTTCCAAAATCCATTGGCAATTTGAGATTGTCATTTGAAGAGTTGGGTATTTCAGTTACGGGTATTTCAAAATTGCCTAATTCAACTACAAACCTTTGGAGATTGGAAGTTCTGAAAATGGATTCTTGTTTCTTAAGGGAATTGCCTTCCTATATTGGAGAGTTGATAAACCTGGAAGAAGCACATGCCCCCTGGTGCAGGAGTTTGAGGGAGTCATTCCAAGTGGTATTTCGAAACTAACTCGTCTCAGAGAATTAAAACTTCGGGATACACGTATATCCAACCTTCCATATGATATCTACTCTGGATTTGCCACCCTACGACCTTCTTAAAGAGTTGCCTCGCCTTCCCTCTAACCTAAACAATCTCTATGTCAATCCCAACTTGAAGCAAAAACTGTCCAAATCTTCAAAATTCAGCCGTTGGTGGCATCTATTGCGATAAATAATACAGTGTCAGCTTGGATCAGATGGTTGAGTGTTGTCATTTGTCGTGGTTAGTATGGTTGATTACATTACGCCTACGGCAATTTTAAAGATGTGTCAGCCTACTCTTCTCAATTGAATATGTTTCCCTCTTTCTTATATTTCTATTTTTCATCTCAATGTGTATCCATTTAGCATAGTCATGAATTTCAATAATATTTTCGTAACAATTACAATACTCTAACAATACACATGCATTGAATAAGAGACAATGCTCATGTAATTGAAAATTGAGTTAATACCACGAAAAACCCAAAGCTGGTATACATGTGATAAATTTACCACAAACTAATTTTTTGACCATAAAAAATTCCAAACCGATACACCTATGATAGATTTACCCTAAACTAATGTTTTCCTCCATTAAATTGAATTAATATCATGAAAATCACAAAATAATACATTTGCGACAGACTGAGGGTAAAGTCCCAAACTGGTATACTCGTCAATTGCCGTGTGTCATCCAACTTAGAAATTTGACAGTAAAATTTAACGGAAATTAACAAAGGGTAAAATTGTCATAGATGTACTAATTTTGGATTTTTCATGGTCAAAAAATTAGTTTATGATAAATTTGTCACAAATATATTAATTTAGGGTTTTTCGTGATATCAACTCTTGAAAATTAAACCTTAAAGGATCATGTCACGCCCTGTACCCACAGGCACACGAACATCCAATCGTGGTCGTTATGTTGTAACGTCTAAGAATGCATCGCCGACCCATTCATTTCATCTTTCAATTATTAGCATGCGGATGTTCTGGTCAGCTCCTCTTAAGATTTCTTTTCCCAAAGTGATAATCAGGAGAACTTTAACAGACCGGATTTCTCTGCCTCTATTCTCTCCAGCTGTATATCTGCACTGGGAAGATTCTCAATAGGCTTTACCAATAATTTGAGGAAATTCAATATACTCAGGATCTTGAAGGTATGGAGGAATTATTACCTAATCATTCTACAAACATGCACACATGCTGCACGGTAAAGCTGGTAAGGTGGTACCTGTAATTAGGGTCCCCCCTTCACTATCTTTCCTTAAACGTTGGGCCGGAACACGTTGAAAAGGAGCATGCTCAACAATTGTTAAAATTTTTGTCCAAAAAAAAGCAATTGTTTTAAAATGAGCACCTGAAATGGATCAGACAAAGAACCAACGTTTACGAATTATTTTTTCGCTTTTTAAAGGTATTTTCTTTGTGTAAATTGTTGAAGTATTAAGTCCAAAAGATTTCCGTGACCCAGAATCCAATTCTGTAGAAATATATCCCAGGAAAAAACGCAAAACCACTAACTTAAGCTGAAGAACACTGTCTAAAGTACACCTCTTCAAGCAGGCGATAGATCCGTGGGTGTTACTGAGATTTAGTTGAAGAGTTCCATGACGAATAACTGGAACTAAATTCGCCTTCTCAAGTACGCACAAAGTTCACAGCACCGTAAGAAAGTATATGAAATGAATCTAGTCAAAATTACCCTTCTCGTTCACAAACACGTGCCTATTAAAGAACCCCGCAAATATAGTAACATCCTCTCTCCAAATTCGAGAACGATCTGGGTTGGCACGGCGTGATGGGCACCGTCGGAGAGGTCGAGGTGCTTCTGAAATTTGGCTGCTTTCTATTCTCTCTCCAAATTTACTTCAATTAATCGGTGCCTAGAATTTGCCTATGTTTTTCAAAGAGCAAATGAGCAATGCCATTCGACCAAAAAAACAACAAAATTGAGCAGTGCGAAGTATAGCCTGATATTTTTTCTTTTGCCAAGCAAAAAAAAAAAAATGCTAAGCATATTCTAAAGAATGAATTGATCCAAGTTTTTGAGCACTCAAAAAGTAATCCCATGATATATGGTAATCTCCACGTGACAGACTCACTAGCTTATTATTGGAGCGAATGCCCCAAAACTTTAAAAAAACGATGACTATTCGTCTTTAATATAACTTAGAGGTATGAGGTCGAGATCTAACTATTTGAAGATTCACGAGACACACGATCCATAAAACATTCAGCAAGTCTTGAAAATCGATGAAGTCCAAGCTTTTCACTCGTGTCTGCCTTAACATGAAAGTGGTGCCGTTCGAACAAATGATTTATGCTAGAAATAACCGCAACATCTCGTCAAACTTCTCCAGCGCTTTTGTTATGATTACCCCGTACTGAAAATTTTAACAATGAAGCAATCTTCTCGAAAGTGACCTCAATGGGATTGATTGAATGGTCAATTCTTTCATTTAGTTGGGACTTATCTCATTATTTTCCGTTTAATTGACTCTTGGGTGTCATGTATCTTACCTTATTGAGGTGTCTCATTCAATGCATGTGAATAGGAATGGATGGTTCGCATTGATCGAATCAAAAGTTCGATTCTCCGAATTTAGAAGATACCGGAGGCGGCGGAGTTGGCCCAGGCTTTGGTCGAGTCATTGAGCAGCGATCTGCCCCAAAAGGTCCGAGCCAAGGACATAAGCAGCGCGGCTTGGAATGCAATCAAAGGAGGCAGCTCGGAAATAGATTTGAGTGACTTCGTGAGGAGCGTAGACGAGCAAAGGAGGAGCAAAATCCATACTTATCATCTTCACGTTCTATGTGGTACGTACCACCGAAGCCACCAACAGCGTCTTAGGAACCGCAAGCGACTCGGACTCCACGAAATATAAGATGCTATATATGAATTGTTCAAGACTAATCGAGGTTTTTACGAATCCGCTTTAAGATTATATTGGGATAAGTGTACTGGAAGTTCTAAAATTTATTATGAAAGTACAATTAAATTATAAAACTTATCAAAAGAGAAATTGAGTCTTAAAACTTGTTAAATTTGTGCAATCGAATCTTTCCATTAGCCCTATTTATCTATCCTAACGGAAAATGCTGACGTCGTTTTTTTATAATATTTTCTCTATCTTACGTGGCAATGATGTGACTAAAAATATGAAGCATAAGGCCAAAACAATATTGTTTTGGTATAAATCTGATTTTTTTAATCCAAATTTTATAACTAGCTAAATTTTTTCAAAAAAAAAGTGAGAGACCCCTTGCCTGAATTTTGCCCTCTTTTTGTTTAGGGTTAATATCACGAAAAACTTCAAACTGATACACCCGTGATAAATTTACCCCAAACTATTTTTTTTTATCACAAAAACACCAAACTAGTACATTTGTGATAATTTTATTTCGAATTATTTTTTTATCACCAAAAAACCTAAACTGGTACATCTGTGATAATTTTACCCCGAACTAATTTTTTAATATTACTTTTTATTTTTTCATAATTTATTATTTATTATTTCCTTTTTTTTCTTTTTTCTTTCCTTTTCTTTTTTTTCTTCATATTCAACCTCTGGCCGGTCGCCGGTCCAGCGACCGACTAGAGGCCAAGGTCGACGAGGTCAGTCCTGCCGGCTGCTAGCAAGGCCAACCTTGCCAACAACTGGCAAGGTTGGCCTTGCCCGCCCTTGGCGAGGTTCGACCTCGTCCCGGCGAGGGGTCTTCCTCGCTGTCGCTAGCGAGGCTCGACCCTTCTGGCAACCAGCAAGGTCGACTGAAGCTCAACCTCACCACTTCTGGGCAAGGCAAACCTCGCCAATTGCCGGCGAATTCAAGCCTCGCTAGATCAAAAAAAAGAAAAGGAAAGGAAAAAAAAAAGAAAACAAATAATGAATAATAAAAAAAATTGAAAAAATAAAATTAAAAGATTAGTTTATGGTAAAATTGTTATAGGTATACCAGTTTGGGGTTTTTTGTGGTAAAAAAAAATAGTTTGGGGTAAAATTGTCACAAGTGTACCAGTTTGGGATTTTTTATATTCAAAAAAATAGTTTAGGGTAAATTTGTCACATGTATACCAGTTTAGGATTTTTTGTGATATTAACCCTTTTGTTTATCTAAAAGTTAGCTTATTTTTTACTATAATTTGAATTAAATTTGTATTAAAAATTAAATTTGGCTCAACACGACATGTTTTAGCTACGTGATCACTAAGTAAGATAGGGGGAAAATAATATAAAAAAAAAGCCACATTAGTATTTTTCATAAACAAAATTGAATGGATTTAACGAAAGAACTCGATTATACTAATTTAACAAATTTTGAGATTTCCGATGCGCTAATCTATTATTAGATTTTTGCCAACTCGTGATCTCGTAAATTTAGCGAGAAAACCCAATAAAAATCAAAGGGAAAATTTTCAGTTTGAAACGTAAAACAAGGTCTGGTTTGGTCTCGTCACCTTGTAACAAGCCTCCCACGCCGTTTCGGGCTTCTTGTTCAAATCCTCTCTCGGTTTCTCGGATCCTCCTTCCCCGGCGACGGCGACTCCGCCTTCCCTCGCAACTCTCTAATCTAAATATGGCGAGCCCGGTCACCCCCACCGGGCCGTCGAGCAAGCGGTTGAAGAAAGCCCCGGGCGACGACGACAAGCGGCCTCCTCCGACGGCGTGCGCTGCGGAATCTGCCTGACGGATGGGGGAAGAGCCGTCCGCGGTCGAATCGACAGCTGCGACCACCACTTCTGCTTCGTGTGCATCATGGAATGGGCCAAGGTGGAGTCCAAGTGCCCCATGTGCAAGGGCAGGTTCTCCACCATGCTCAGGCCTCCGAAGGACGGCGTCTTAGCCGACGAGAGGATCCTGAACATCCCGGTCCGTAACCAGGTCCGTTCTGATGTTTTCGAATTCGGGTAGATTGCGTTTTGGGTTTTGACAACTGGATCCTCTTTCTTTCCCGGGCTTTATCAGCAAAATTCGTTGCTTTGATCGGGCTCCTTATGGCAGAGTAATTGGCTTTGCTTGGTTCCTTTGGTCGAAATTGGTTAGCAGGAGTCGAGCTACAGTTTGTCTTGCGGTTCAAGGGTTTGAGATGAATGTGTTTAATTTAATTTTGGCTACGTTTGTTTCGCGGAAAATGCTCTGTTTCTGGAATATGTTTTTAATGACTAGTTTATTATCCGTGAAATGGACACGTTTTCATGATAGTTGTTTTCCATCAAACAAAAAAAAAATCAATTGAAAGAAGCGATTTGCTATGTGTTCTTTTGCAGGTTGATGATTTACATAGAATCGGATCTTTTAATCCTTATAGGGAAGCTGAGAGTGGTGTCTGCCGAGGCACACAAGATGAAGGGTATCTGTTGATTTGCGAACTCTGCGATTTGGCTTTTCATACTTACTGTGTGGGCTTGGGTATCATTATACCCCAAGAGGATTGGTCTTGCCCTGAATGTGCTTTTATGAGGGACGAACATTCAAGAATTGACGAAGGAGAGAGCTGCATTGGACATGTTTCGATGCAGTCGCGAGTTTCGCTATTTGACATCACAAGAGATAGAAGGGCCTGTAACTTCAGGGGTCCCACAATCAGACTGAATATCCCTAACTTCAGGGGTTCCACAACCAGACTGAATATCGTAAGAGACAGCGGGGCTTCTAACGTCGGGCGGCCCGAGTGAATATCATAAGAGATAGCGGGGCATCTGACATTGGGCAGCCCACAACCGGAGTTTTGATAGAGTTTCGGCTCGGGCAGCTGGCCACTCTAGAAGAGATGACAGTGCAAAAAGTGAAATCCAATCTCTTAATTTGAAATTGCTTAGCCGCAATAAACTGTTTATGTTTGATAAGCAACCTCTACTTATTTATGGTTCTCAGTTAGTGATAGATATGACAAAACGAACATCTCCAGTGCGTAATCTTGATCGACTTTCTTTGGGGATCGTATGGATGTACCATGCGTCCTGGTGGCAGATTTATGTTTTGCTTCTATAAGGTTCCTCTTGAATGCTTCTACGGGCTTTTGCGTGACCAATTGCATGTGCTGTGTCAGTTGGTATATCTTGCTTTGCCTTAACATGTTAGGAAATATTACCGACAAAACAGCATGTGTAACACGATAGGAGTAGAACATGTTTCAATTGAACTGACTGTTCTGGTATCATTCTTCTGTTGTCTAATTACTTGGATCTTACTATCTCAACTTACTCTAAATATCTCATTTTTTCAATTTTTGAAAACTCGTTATTGTACTCTCTTCATTCTTGTCTTTTAATTGTAGTTTCTCATTCATTGTCGCTCCTGCAGGAGTTGATGCATTCAAAGAAATCGCTAGAGCGGCGACCCACACCATACTGGCTGCATGTGGCTTGGAGCGGCCCAAGTCTGTGATCCCCAGCTCCATGTGTCGTCACACCAATGGCATTCGGAGGCTCCACAAGTCTACTCTCATGCCTAATTCATGCAGAGAGTGCTTCTATACCTACGTAAAGACCGTCGTCGACACCCTTATGCTCGACAAGCTAAGTAAAGTTAATTAAAGTACATTTTTTCCCCATTACCTATGCTGCATCCGCATTTATAGGAATTGCCATAGTTTTTGAAGGGAGAATTTGTGGGCTCCTATGGAGTGACCATGTTTAGTCTGTACAAATTTCTGTTGTTCTCTCTCCGTGAAAAAAGCTCTAATGTTTAGGAGAGTAACCATCAATGACCAAGTTCAGTGCAGAGCAAATGGGATGTGACTGCAGCAAACGAGAGTGACATAGAACGCGAAGAATGCAACTAATCTTATAATCAAATCAAAGGGGTCCATTCGTGGTCCTTGGCAACGAAGGAAAAAAAATGAGATCTGCGTTTTCTTCGCTTTTTCTGAGAACGAAAGCGAAATCAAAATGTAGGTGGGGTGGGAGAAAAATGTTGATGTACTTCGTTGAGAGTCCCATCGACATCTGCTGCCGGTTCCTAGTTGCTGCCACCGTTGGTGGAGGGGCACATATCGGGATGTCGAGGTGGCCGCGATCCAAACGTTTGGACCAGGGCGGATTTAGTCTGGCGAGTGAGGCATGTTAAAAGGAATTAGGAAGTTCTTCTCTCGTGTTGAGTGGTAGGGCTTATATAAGATACCCACAACAACGTATTTGCTCATCGTACAAAATCGGTATAGCTAACCAAGGAGCTCAAGAGCCGTGGAGAACATATTTCATGTTACGGATGCATCACACGTCGCCTATCGATCGAAAGTGAAATGTATAAACGCATGTCCTCAAGCAAAAGAAGATTCACAGCACATAAAGAAACAGCAAATTGTCGGTCACAACACGTACATCATCACAATTGCGGCGGTGCATTCGACACGTGAATGGTAAGACGATATTTAATTAGAGTTTGGCCTTTTTCAGGAGAGAGAGAGAGAAAGAGTCCGAAGGAGCTCAGCCCTTTCCGGTTACAGCTCAAAACATTACAATGCGGCCTGACCCAACCAGGCTCAAAAGCTCTTCCACTCAAAACGACAGAGATAGAGAAGAGAGAGAGAGAGAACCCTCGATGCACGAGAGATAGCGTGATCGATTAGGGTGCTGGAGGGTTTTTGGCTCGGAAATTAGATATCGCAAGTTCGAATCTTACTAACTATATGTATAAATTCTAATACTGCAATAAAAAATGCATAAAACCTTTGCGTGAAGACTAATTTTATATTAATCAACAAACCAACAAAATTCTTATTAATATAAAGCTTTGCCCGAATTTAATCAACGTTGAATCGCGACACATATAAAGCTTTGCCGGAATTTAATCGATGACGAAGATTTGTAAACAACAACTAATATGTACACTGAAATTTAATCGATGATAAGATATCTAAAACTACATCTAGGGTACATAATTTGAAAGAATATTGAAAGGTACATGGACTGAAAGAAAATTAAAAGATAATGGGTTTTTTTGTTGATTGATTAGCGTTGTGTTTACAAAGAGTATGACATGGCTATCTAAAGCCTACGATCGACGTTACAAACGGAGGTTATAAACAATCATTGAATTTAAAAAGATGACATCCTAGTCATATCTTCAAAACAAATAACTTTCTCATTATCTAAAAGAGCTTAAATATCCAAAAATATTGCTACTAAGCAATTACGTCAAGTTGTCGATTGATCTTTTCATTGATGACTTTTGCTGTTAATCGAGCTCTGCTCTCATCAACTAAATTTACCAGTTATTGATTATTAACCAAAAGTTGGTCAATTTTTGGCATAAACAAATTCTAAACAATTACTCCCAGCTGAAAGTCGAACTCATCTTACAATTGAGAGCATATTAAGTATACTTACTTAAATAACAATAATGAGGAATTTATACTTTTCTATTTAACCTGTTTTATACCTTCCTAAAATATTACTAGTTTATCTGTTTGGTTTACTTTTAATCACTAAATACATTAATTTATAGATGAATGAGATAATTACTTAAATGATTTTAAGTTTTAGAAGAAAATTGGTTCATTTTGGTAATATAACTGGTTAGGTTTGTGTTTTGGGATATTAATCAATGAAATTAAAATGTATTTCAACCCATCATACAATCCGAAATCTCGATTATTACTATATGGCCCAAGTTACAATTACAATTTAATCCTACTCTTTATCCTTCCCGAGGCGGAGTGAGCATGGAATCTCTCTTTCTCGAATTGAAGTTTTATTTTTATTTATATTGGTTAGATTTTAATAATATCCTAAGTTTAGAAAGAAGTGTAATAATGAAAAGATTAGGGGACCAATATGTGCTACTTCCATACTTTAGCGGACTTAGTGTAATTAGATATGTCTCATTAAAAGACAAATAAATATCTAACTTTTGTCCTTGGAAATCATGTGCATAGCACATTTTGATAAGAAAATAGAAGTTTAGGGAATGTTGTAATGGTCGTAAATTAAGGGTATATTTATAATATTTAGTGGGGTTTTATGTAATTTTCTTAAAAGAAACGGAAAGAGAGGATGAACACAGCCATGGAAGAGAGGGAGAGAGCTTTTCGGCCTTTGATGCACTGATGATCCAACGATGAACAGTGTCTACTTCATAGAGGAATACCGATATGCTATGAGCTTTTCACACTATCTAGTGAGGCGATAGAACTAGAAGAGTCCTAATTATCCGATTGTGGTGGGCTTATCGTCTCG
Organism: Syzygium aromaticum; assembly: GCA_024500025.1. Taxonomy (NCBI): domain Eukaryota; kingdom Viridiplantae; phylum Streptophyta; class Magnoliopsida; order Myrtales; family Myrtaceae; genus Syzygium; species Syzygium aromaticum. Next base: position 2,325,045 of record CM044891.1, on the reverse strand, counting down.
GAATCTCCAGGTGACATTCTTTGTGTTATCTTTATCTTTTAATATTGAAAAAGTCGCTTTCAACTAGTGGTGTTCATGTTTGGTAGATGCTTGAAGTTCACCCTCTATCGCGTTCACTGTCAGCATCAATCCTAGGCTCAGGTTGGCGCCAGCCTAGGCGGGGAAGCCGACGACCATGGAGAGAAGTGAACTTTTAGGGTTTCGATCAGAGCTCCAATTTTGTACGAAGGAAATTGGCAATTTGGCTTTACAATGGGAATGTTTTGGACAAAATCAGCAGAGCTCCTGTTTTGAGACTAAATTGACCTCTTCTGAGCATTATTCGAGACTAAATTGGTCACTTTGCAGCTGGACCAACGGAAAGAAGAAAGAGGTGACCAGACTGTGCGAAACCTGTGGAGGACAAGATCATGGACATTACGTCATTTGAGAAGTTTTTGCAGGAGAAGATCGAGGTCGATGGAAAGGCCGATGCCCTCGGTGGCGTTGTTACCGTCACAAGGGACATGACCAAGATTACTGTCAGCTTCTGACAGTAGTTTTTCCAAACGGTATCTGAAGCAATTGACAAAGAAGTACTTCAAGAAACACGGCCTAATTCTCCAAAAAAATCCTCAACTATAATCAAGTCTCAAATCTATCGTGAACGGTTTTTTATCTTAGAAAAAACTCCAAACTTGCCCGAACTTTTTTTTATCTGGAAAAAAACCCCAAACTTTAAGTCTAATCCTAAATTTAACCTGAATTCTGTTTTGTGTAAAAAAAATCACCAAAATTCATTTTATTTTAAAAAATATAGCCCCGTGATCTAATCCCAACTTGACATAGCATTTTCATGTCGATAACAAATCCACATCAACAACGTAATGGGACTTTTTTTTTAGATAAAGAAAAGTTCGGAGTAAATTTGGACCGAACCTAAAAATTAGGGTTTTTTTTAAATTAAAAAAAGTTTTTTGGGGTGAATTTGTTATCGTCCCTAACTTTCATATCCTATAATGATTTTATTTTGGAGAATTTCAATAATTTTTATTGGGTTAGATTTGTTATCGAAATGGAAATACAACATCGGTTTATATCTATCGTCTCATTACTTTGTTGATGTAGATTTATTATCAGCATGTGTAACATGATAGGTGTAGAACCTGTTTCGGTAGAACTGACCGTTATGGGTATCATTCTTCTATTGTCTAATTGCTCGGATCTTACTATCTTAATTTACTCTAACCATCTCATTTCTTTTCAATTTTTGAAGACTCGTTATTGCAGTCTTTTCATTCTTGTCATTTAATTATAGTTTCTTATTCATTGTTGCTCCTACAGGAGTTGATGCATTCAAAGAAATCGCCAAAGTGGCGACCCACACCATACTAGCTACATGTGGCTTGGAGCGGCCCAAGTCTGTCTTCCCCAGCTCCGTGTGTCGTCACACCGATGACAATCGGAGGCTCCACAAATCTACTTTCATGCCTAATTCGTGCAAAGAGTGCTTCTATGCCTACGTAAAGACCGTCGTCGATACCCTTCTGCTTGAGAAGCAAAGTAAAGCTAATTAAAGTACATTTTTCCCCATTACCTCTGCCTCATTTGCATTTATAGGAATCGCCATGGTTTCTGAAGGGAGAATTTGTGGTCTCCTCACTTTCTACAGAAAAGGGTTGTGGGAGTCACCATGTTTGGTATATACAAATCTCTATTGTTCCCTCTCAGTGAGAAAAGGTTTAATGTTTAAGAGAGTAACCACCCATCCAAAGGTAATGACCAAGTTCATTGCAGAGCAAATGGGATGTGACAGTGCTCGTGCAGGGTCCGTGCAGTGCTCGTGTAGGGTCCGTGTAGTGTCCAAACCTTTTTTTAATGTTATAAATAAAGAAAACTGAAGTAAAATTTATTGACACTTGATTTTTAACTAACGCCTTGTAAAGGTAAAAAAGTTGAGATTAGGGTTTATGATCGTGACAGAACCCCATTTCTCAATCAAAAAGAGTTATTTAGCATTTGAATTGGTATTAACCTATCATTTTTTAGCTTTTTACACTTTAATAGCAAAAAGTCAAAACATTGACTTTTAAGTGGACTTTTTGATGACACTTTGACAAAAAAGTCAATCTTAAGTCAAATTTTAGTTTTTTGTACAAAAAGCCACAAAATAGTGTCTATTTCACTTTTGCATTATCAATTTCCAAAAAAAATTCAAAATTTGATCCATCAATTGACATTTTAGTAAGTAATTACTAAACTGTTGACCTTTTGGTCAACACTTTGTCAAATAAAATTGAAAAAAATAATTAAAAACCACTAAATCAATTCCATTTTACTTTAATTTCACTTTCGCATCATCAATTTTACAAAAATCGATTTAGAATTAACTTTTCCCCAATTAGCGAATTTTGGTTCAAATCGGTCAAAATGAAATTACTTCATTTCTAATCATTTTTTAGAATAATTTCCTTCACAACATTTGATCTAGAGGTCGTCTCACATTCAATTTTCAAGCCAATTTTAGAATTCCAAGACAATGATAAAAATCCCTAATTTGAGCCCTAATTAGGGATTTCAATTGGTTCTTCATAATTTGCGCAATTAAACCTTGAATAAGTCCATTTTCTTATATGAAACTCAAATCCAATATCAATTTTGGAAAATTCACGTGAGTTCAAGTCAATTTGATCAATTGAGCTAGCTAATGACTTGTAAAACCAAGCTAGATTGATCCAATTGATGCAATTCAACTTGACCCATTCCTACTTAGGATTTAATTTGATGAACTGAGCTTCAATATGACGATTAAGCTTCAATTTCTTTTTGGGGTCTAAATTGGATTATTTTGTGAAAGTCAATTTGAGCACACTAGAGTATTTTAAACCCATTCAATTGAATCAGTTGATTGCTTTTCAAGTTAATTGTGTTTAATTGAAATCAATTTTGTCAATTGGGAACAAAAATTACAAAAATTGCATCGATTGATTGAAAATTCCCAATTCGTGTGAGGCAAATCAATTGGGATGAAATTGGCATTGTCCATGGTTTAATTGGTACAAATTCATTCAATTGAGATGTTAAAAATGAGTTTAATTGAGCTTAATTGATTGGATTTGAGTGGTTTTATTCCCATTTGGCTCATTCCTTTGATAATTGATTAGGAATTCTTTGCAATTAGGTCCTTCAGAGGACTAAATTGCACAAAACTTTTGTCAGGAACCAACTAACCTGATTGAACAGCCTTAACCCGAACTGAACCAAACTGAACCGATCTAAATCAATCCAACTGCTCAACACTGAATTTCACCGGAAAATGGCCATTTTCGGCCAAAATTTGACCACCTCCGGCCACCCCAGGCCTTGGGTGGCCAAGCCCTTCCCCCTACTCCCAAAATTACACAAATGCCCCTAATGAAATTACAAAAAATGCCATTGACCCATGTCATCAAAATCCAACTGATAGGGGAATTTCTTAATAGATAAGCAATAAATCTTAGCCATTCATTGAGCAATTAATCTTGACCATCCATGGTGACATGTCATCAATCCATGTGATTGAATTTGCTTACCCAAGAAGGAATTTGCTCAAATCAATTAGAATGATTGGATCAAATGGAAGGCTAGGATTGGATTTTATTTTTGAATCTCCGTCCATCTCTCTAGTTCTCCCCTGTTGGACGACCACAGAAGCTGGCATGGGGACTCTCGGGTTTTTTTCCTCTCCTGGTCGCTCACACATGGAATGAAAAAAGCAAAGCAAAACTGCTCGCTCAACTCCACTCGTTCTCTCTCATTTCTTGATGGGCAGAATTCATTCTCCATGATCTCAGACCTCTCCACTGACTCTCTCTCTCTCTCTCGAATTGAAGTGGACGATTTCCACTAGTTCTCTCTCTCTCTCTCTCTCGTTATAAGTTTGAAGCAAGGGAAAAGCGACAAATTCAATCATGACCGAAGCTACGTGCATTCTCTTTCTCTAGTTTTAATTTTGGATTCAGACCTGAATCGTTGTTCTCGGTCTTATTCTTATGATTTTAGTGTTTGATCCAATCATTTCTAATTCCAATGATCTCTTCTTCAGCGGCAATCTACATTTAATCCGGATCGACGCAAATGCTTCGGAAGGTCCTTATCAGTGATGGAGTTCTGAGTTCATACTCCGTGATGAACGATTGATTCTCGATGTTCAGAAGATGTTCAGCGAATCGACTAAGAAAGAAGCAAGAAGGATAATACTCCGGTGACGATAAAATCTGTTGAGAATAGCCACGCCTACCAGCTACCATGTTTTGGATTGCTACGCTGAGCCAACGGATACGTCACTGCAGTACAACTTCGGAGAAGAGAACGATTTTCATGCATCGAGTGCAATCACTTCTTCGTAAAAAAGATACGCGTTACATGTCGGACGGATTCAACTCAAGGTCATCGAATTGTAATGCTGCTACGTTCACCAGGTTGCTCTATTCCTGTAATACTGAGGAGTTTACTATGATTCAACTTAGGACATCATTTACGAAGGACTCACTGCAAGGGAATTCTGAGTTAATCTCTCTCGGTATCTTCTGTTCTCTATTGCAGAATTTTTCCTCCAGTTCAAGGTAAGTTTCTCGTCCCTGTATATTGCCGAAATCTCTTTCTTGATGTCCTGTTGTTCTGCTGTTGCTTGGTTCAATAGTATATTTGTTCCTTCATCAAGTTCTGATTGCTGCGAAATGATGTTGATTGCTCGCGTTCATATGCTTGATAGAGATTATTAGATCATGAAATAGAGAAAGACGTCGTTCTCCTATGATTGCTGTTATCATGCTCAATGTTGGATGATATGCTTAACTGAGATACTGATTCATGGTTTGATGAGTAGGCCTCGGGTTTTGGTCAATTTCACCTAATAAATGGCTAAATCATGAAAAGTGATTAACTAGAGAATTGATCTCCACATTATGAGCTTCGATTTGATCGGTAGTGTGTCGAAATTGAACATCGTTTGCCATGTCAAATTGTCCTCGTGACTCCATATCATAATCTAGAGACGTCAGTCCCGTGTTCTGTTTTTGTGCTTCCTGACCGACCTCGTATGCTTAATTTTTCTGATTTTTTGTGTTCTTCATTTGAAAAACCTTCCTTCAAGAAAGTTGTAGAACACATCCTGATATGTGAAATCTCAAAATTTCATGCAATTTCATATTAATTAGGGTGGTCCCACCCATGTTATAAACGGACACCTCTAAACTGTGTTTGATATGAAAATTTCCAGTTTCAGTGGTCAGGGCTGTTTTACAAATTTTCATGAAGTTCGAGTCCTTTTTTACAAAAATTCAAAACTCGAAAGTTATTTATTGGGGACTTTATTTGAAAACTAGAAAGTTTGGAGACCTAATGACAACATTTGGAGGGTCAATTCGATAAAAACTTTGGAAAGGTCAGCTCGGCCTTAAAAACTGTTTGCAACAGAGTTCTGGGTGAAAATCGGTTTATTGGGAAAACTAAGGGGGGCTTTTAGCAAAAAATAAAAACAGGAAAGTTATTCATCACACGTTTTCCTAACTGCTTGTAAAATTTCACGCGATTTTGACAATGGTTTCTATTTTTCCCACATTTTTTTGAAATCCCTGACTGGAACCGGGTCACGTCTGGGATATTCGTGTCAAATCCCAATTTTTGGAAAAATCAAAGAAAACCAATTCAAATGGTCTTCATGAACTTTGATCTACACATCTTAAGCTTTCTAATGATGCTTGAATCATGTCAATTGGACTTTGTTTGTTAGGTCGATTAGGGTTAAACAGAATATGCTTGAACTTGTATTGTAATTGACAAAGCGATCCTCAATAGGCTCACTTTCTCTTGTGTGATTGATTGAGAAACAAGGTCATTTGACCTAATCGCATGTTTAATTCCTTACTTATGCATGTGTTTGTTAGATAAATGTTTAGGTTTGATGCATGTTCTGCAGGTGACCTATGATAATCACTTAGAACTAACTTTAAGGGTTAAGTGATATCGACCATTGTTTTGTGAATACAAATGGTGGCCAATTATCATTAATCATTAATCAATCAATCCTAGTTGATTAAGTTGTCGGGTAATTGAAATGCATGAAAAGTAAATGCCTATCCCAAGGCCAATTCAATGTTTTGATGATCGAACTTCATTGGTTTGTTTTGACTGTATGTTTGCACGTTACTTTTTTTAAATATACAGTTTCAATGTAAAACCAACACCCATGAGGCAGTCCATGGAGGAGACAGCCAAAAGCTTCAAAGATGGTGGCAAAAGACCAATGTCCAATCCGGTCTCATTTTGTAATGTTCATGTTGTCCAACCATGTTTCAGGTTTTCAATTTGTTTTGTAATAAATACCCGTGACGAATTATGAATTTTCTATCCTTGCTCTTAGATTAGCTCGCCTTTCAATTTCATTGAGTATTTACTTTATGCACCGTCTTTCAATACATTATTTGTTAATTTTTCTTTTCTAGACTAAAATAGAATTAGTTTAGAATTCTAAATGGAAAGATACAAAAACAAGATGTTTGATCATTTAGTGGATTAGGACTCTAATATGAAATGCATGGCTACTTAGATAACAATCAAATTATGTTTAGCAGTACCGAAATGACATTAATAGAAACATTAACGTAATCTAGTCTCCGAACCTAGATATCTCTGTTTTGTAGAACTCGAAACGAAATTCACACTTTCGATTGGGCATTCTAGCTGACTCTGGTCAAACGGCGACTCTTAATTGATCAAAACATAAAAATGATCCTGTGTTACACGAGGTATGGATTGAAAGAGAATCCACATTTGTGGTAAAAGAACCTAATGGATAAATCCAAAGAATGATACCTTTTTAAGCTGATTTTTGGATTAGCCAATTAGAACATTCCCATGAGCAATTGCTCTAAACCTGCGCCCCGAGATGGAGGGTACCTAACAAACTAACACTGCAACTTCTTTTGCACCAAGTATTAACGGCCATAAAATACCAGATCTCAACTTCAGATCGAGCTGCCGGTCATGCTCACATGACCAGTCGTGGGATGGCCTCAGAGTCAAAGTTCTCGACTGCTGGAATCCTTTGGTTGGTAAAGTATCTGATCAAACATATCCTCGAAGTTTTTGCTGGAAGTCATCTCCTCCAATATTCTGTCTTCAGCAACCATACTGGACTTTCTTCCGTCACCATTTTCGTTGTCAGTTGGGGAGAAAACCAGCTTGGACAATCTCTCTTTCTCCATCTGTTTGCCGGACTTGTTACATTCCGCGGTTCCCTTTGTGATCAGATGGTAGGTGCAGACACCATTCTCCTGGCCAATTCTGAACGCACGGCTGATTGCTTCCCTCTCATTCGAAGGATTCCAAACCACATCGAGCAGGACAACTCTCAATGCTCCGACTAGACGTATGCCGTCAGTGCAGGCCTTAGTCAAAGCTAACATTACTCTTGCTTGGCTCTGTTGGCTGTTGAATTACCCAATCAAAAGCTCACGTTCCCTCAGATCGAGGTTCCCATGCATGTGTAGAATCTTCTTTCCTTTGGAGGACCATTGGAAAGTCGATCTCAGTTGGTCACTGATCAAGGACAATGGCTCTTTGTATTGGCTGAAAACAAGAACCTTCTCGCCGAGTGCTTCACTGAACCGGATTAACTCCACTAGGAACCTCGTCTTTACCCTGGCCTCTGTGTTAGTCTTCAGATCTTCAAGCTTTTGAAGCTCATGGCAGACAACGGGTTTTTCATTCACATATGAATTGCAGCTTAGAATCGGAGGAGGTTGAATGCAGGCCAAAGAAAGGTAATTAGGAAGCTTGGGGAGCAAGCTACAGGCATAAGAAGCAGTGCTGAACCCATGATGTAATCGAGGAAACCTTGAGCAAACCGTGGAAGGGAGCCCAACACAAATGTGGCAAATGTGACAAAGAAGGATAGTTCTGTAGGCAGCCGTTGCAAAAGTAACGAGAGAGTTTGACAGAGTCATTTCCAGAGCGCTGAAGACAAAGCCCTTCAAACAAAGACAGATTTCCTCCGTTGGGCAACGTTTTCGTGCCTGACACTTCAATGGAGAACTTTTCCTCCAGGATAAAGGGAAGAAAAAAACAGAAAAATAAGGAAACGATGGTTTTCTAAGATTCTAGTGCATAGACATACATTGAGGATGGAGGCGAGTGAAACAGTTAATCTAGGGAAGTGACGATCGATAACATAACTAGTCCAACTGTGAAGTGTGGACGGTGTTTTGAAAAAATAGTATATAACAGTAACAGCCACTGTTCTCTTGGTAACCCAACAGAACTTAGAGGAGATGGTAGAAATGGTGGCAAGACATTTATCTCAAGCTGTATTTGACAGAGAAGATGCAAATCAAACCAATTTCCTCATTGCAAATGAGCTCGTGCTTTCCTCCCGGACAAAGGGTGGCTCAACTTGTTTCAGTTTCCTCCTGAAGAGCATCACAAAAGCACTTTTAGAACCACTAAATATGCAACAAATGTCGGTCTTATTTGCTACATTCCTATAGCTATTTGCACTAGAGTAAAAAGGACCAGTTGCAATTGCAAGAAATTTATATATTTTTTTTATGCTCTAGCAGAGTCACTGGAAATTGCCAAACTAAGAGAACGGCAATTGCAGAACAGCGATACAACAGCAACAAAAGTGACAAGAATAGGAGTAGATTGTGTCTTGCATTACTCCAAACCCCATGAGGCATAGAAAAGTAAATAGGTCAAGCTAAGATAGCTGGAAACAAAGTATGTGAGAGTATGGACCGCTTCAGATTGATCATTTAGTTCAAATTGGTCGCATAACTGTTCAACTTTCTTAGCTCCTGAGTTTGGTAGTCTCAGATATTCAAACCATTTGTGTATTGTGGATCAACTATTTGATGGAACAAATTCCTGCATATGAGTTACCGGCGCCCTCACCTGTGGCTGGCAAGAGCAGGAATAAGAAACTTAGTTTTCATCTTTCTCATGGCTTCTTGTGTTTCTCCTCTATGTGTTTCTCAATCTCTTCTTGTGTTTTGCTTTTCATAAGTTCTCTCCTTGAAAAGTTGCCACAGCGACATCTTTGAATTCAGATGGCTCAAAAAGAGCCGGTACAATACACTAATACAGCACAAGCAAATGATGTCGAGTTCATATGGCTTACTATGAAAGGGTACTACTTCATTTTCCATAGGCCAAAGAAGAATGTAATAACCGCATCATGAAATGAAGAGCATCCACAAATATGACTCAGATGATATGCACATCAACGTCAAAATCAACATCAACAATGGAAAAGGAACGGCAGAAATAAACACAGATCACACATTTTAACCCTGCAAAAGCAAGAGATGAGAATCTGGGAGTTGCAAGGCATTGATATGTTGTTATTTTCTAATTTAAAGAGTGAAATCCATGATCTCTATTCTATAAAACTCTAGGCTAAAGAGAATTAATTCAATCAAGCCACACAAATAGACTTTGACATTTGCAAACACAGCAAGAAAATTCCTAAACACGGAGCTGTGAGTAAGCCATATGCTACGCTTTTTCATCATAATAATGATGAAAAAACTCCGAACAAAAGGATCAATCACTTCAATAGTTATCAATCAACTATGGAACTCATGATGAGCTGATTAAAGCACAAGCGAATTTGAAAAAAAATTGTCATTCTTCTTATACAGATATTCAGTAAATTGACTTTTTTTGTTCATTTTGAGGTGAGCTCAGCTGTAGTGCTTCTCACTCAATCATTAACACGAACTAATTTTGACAAGGTGACTCCAAAGGACTATATTCCTGTATAAACGAAGGTATTTACATGTGCTTAAACAACCACTTCACTAATATGACAATGTGATTCACATTGGCACCTTAAGCAAAATATTGGACAATACACATAATTCAGGGCAGATCAGCACTCAATAGATAAGATCAAATCTATATTCAGTGAGTTTTTTAGACAACCTACTCATCTGTATGCTTTTAGGTTTCTAGCAGGTGTCATCAAACTTACCAGGGGTCCGGAAGATTCAATTTCACCAGCTCTAAGAGAAAATTTCATGTCGCTCCATATCTTGTCCATCTCCTGCTTCAGATTTTGGTGCCGGTTCTAGTTCCTCGTCTCCCTAGAAGTACTTCACAGGAAGCAAAGGCACCTTCACCCGTGCTCTATCTTGCTTGCTATTTCCCATACAACGGCATCATCTTTGTTATTCCTAAACTTCCGAGCAAGACATTTGAAATATTTAATTTTTTTGACCAACCGGATCTCTCCCAGTGAATTTCATTATCGCGGGTGCTCCTATGATCTTTTCTCCCTTTTACTTGACGCACCTCGACACCCTCTTTACATGACTTAGTCAAGATTTCACCAACTTTATTCTGCTTGTACATATTATCTGAGCAGTCTCTTTTGATGCCGCTGGTTGTGGTGCCCAAAGTTTTGAATCCCTCCATGCTTTCCTTCCTCTCTTCCTTCACGGCAGAGTCACTAGCAAACTGTTTCTCTTTCTCTGCATTTTCCTTCTGTATGCCATCTTGAAGAATCTCATCCTTCCCCCATATGAAATCGGCAAGTTTGAATTACGCGTTTTCCCTTGATTTGCCACCTCTCTCCCTCCTAGTTCCATATTCCCAATTGCACCTAAAATCTTTCCTCACAGCCTCTTCGATACTTTCACAATGGCTGCCTACAGAACTATCCTTCTTTGTCACATCCGCCGCATTTGTGTCGGGCTCCCTTGCACGGTTTGCTCAAGGTTTCCTTGATTGCATCACGGGTTCAGCACTGCCTCTTACGCCTGTGGCTTGCTCCCAAGCTTCTCGATTACCTTTCTTGGGCCTGCATTCACCCTCCTCTGATTCTAAGCTGCAATTCATATGTGAATGAAAAACCCGTTATCTGCCATGAGGTCAGAAGCTTGAAGATCTGAAGACTAACACAGAGACCAGGGTAAAGACAAGGTTCCTAGTGGAGTTAATCCGGTTCAGCGAAGCACTCGGCGAGAAGGTTATTGTTTTCAGCCAATACAAAGAGCCATTGTCCTTGATCAGTGACTAACTGAGATCGACTTTCCAATGGTCCTCCAAAGGAAAAAAGATTCCACACATGCATGGGAACCTCGATCTGAGGGAATGTCAGCTTCTGAATGGGCAATTTAACAACCGACAGAGCCAAACAAGAGTAATGTTACCTTCAACTAAGGCTTGCACTGACGGCATATGTCTAGTCGGAGCATTGAGTGTTGTCTTTCTCGATGTGGTTTGGAATCCTTCGAATGAGAGGGAAGCAATCAGCCGTGCGTTCAGAATTGGCCAGGAGAATGTAGTCTACACCCACCATCTGATCACAAAGGGAACCGCAGAATGTAACAAGTTCAGCAAACAGATGGAGAAAGAGAGATTGTCCAAGCTGGTTTTCTCCCCAATTGACAAGGAAAATGGTGATGGAAGAAAGTCCAGTATGGTTGCTGAAGACAGAATATTGGAGGAGATGACTTCCAGCAAAAACTTCGAGGATATGTTTGATCAGATACTTTACCAACCAAAGGATTCCAGCAGTCGAGAACTTTGACTCTGAGGCCATCCCATGACTGGTCATGTGAGCATGACCATATTTCCTTTTCTTTTACAGTTGCTGGATGCTGCAGCACATGCCTGAATGCCTCTCCTTTCGACCTTCTACTTTCAATAAAGTCGGATATCCAACAACAGAATCAGACTGTACATGCTTCCCATATGTTTTCTCGTGCATTCTTTGTAGAAACATAAAGAATTCTAAAAATTTTTCTATAATTTTTGTATTTCTCCTTATGTTTAAAAGGCTATAAGTACATATATATATACAAAGAAAAGAGTCAACCCTAATTGACCCACAAAACAGGGGTTATACATAGAAATAGGAAATATACATAGAAAGAGTATAAAACAATAAGAAGTTTCGTACTTTGGCTCTAGAAGATAGCTCATGCTAACATTCTTCTGTCAACTCCAGAGACCTTGCTCTGGGAAGTCAACTTCTCTCGGCTCTGATTCGATCGTTCCTTCTTCGGCGCACAAAAGCTTCCTGTTTCTTCCATCTCCCCGATCTTTCCCTTTTCATTAACGAAAGAGACATCTGTTCCAGCATTCACTCCATCAAACTCAATCTCTGCTTTGCCTTCCTCCTTCTCGATAGCAAATCCTTTTGTTTATTTGATCTGAATGCGAAATGAAGCAGAGGTTTGCTTAACGTGATATGAGAATGTGAAACCAAGTTCTCTTCTTCCGTCCAATGGAAACAGAGAACCATTTTCTTCTCTTTCGACGAATCCTTCAATGATGAAGCAACAAAATCAAAAAGATCCTAACCATGTTATGATAAGCACACTGTAAATAATATAGGGCTCAGGATTTCAAAATAAAGATATATAAATCTCCCACAATGCGTTAATCAACCCCCCTCAGTTGTACTGGTCATCATATGTTGAGGAATGAGCTGTCGTTCCTCGTCATGTGCAAGGATCGAGGACCTTTGTCCTCCTAGCAGTACCCTCGACATCCGAAAATATGTACTGCCAAGATGCAGCGCATAATATGTCCCTTTCTAGCTCCTAAATAGCAACAAAAAAGAAACAGAATTACAAGAGGGAATAGAGTGTTGTCGGCTAAGTTCGTATACCAGAAATTAAAATTAAACATCAGAAAAACTAACCTAAAAGCAATACAATAAATAAATAGAATGTTGATCCGAGTCCAATGAAATAATGTCGTGTTCTTAATACGAATTTGGCCCCTCAATCAATACCCGAAGATATTGGACAATCATCTCCTAGGATAGAATGGATCTCATTTCTCTGAAGCGGTACGTATTTAGAGGACTCCTTTGAACGCAATTTTGCATAGACAATCGCAGAGAATGAATGTGTTTTTTCAAAAATGTCAAAAATGCGAAGCTTCTCTTCTACCTTTTTTTTTTTCAGAAAAAACCGACTGCAATATATAGTCACAATTTTTTAAAAAAATGAAGAGTCACGAACAAACCGAATTGTCTCATTCAATCATCTTCGAAAAGTCAGTCGGTTTATTAATGAAGAGTCACGAAGCGAACAATTTCATTCGGTTCGATTATATTCAAAACTCGAACCTACAAACAGACATATCTGTTCGAAACAAAAAAAATAAATTTGGGAAAAATAAAATCAACGGGAACCCAGGCCCGACCCGATGGCGACCCGACCCGATGGCGGCGGAACGTGCACGCGAGGGAAACCGACCCAGCTTGCCATAGGTCCCTCTCTTCCACAAAAGTGTGGTACCCCTTGGGGCCCAAACCCATTTGTGAGGCTCAACTATTTAAACACATCTCTCATCTCTCTTCTATTCAATGTGGGACTCCTCAATCCACACCTCTTATTCACTTTACAAGGGATTTGCACCCAAAATTCCAACAATCCTCCACATGAATAAGAGATTTAGTTTTTCTAACTCTTCATATATGCATGAGATGCAATGAGCGATTATTCCATGAGAAAATGTTGCATCAGGATAAATAGTTTGAGACCTTGAACTTTCCTTAGTGAAATCTATCGGACTTACTCGGTCAATCAGTAGACTTAATGTCTTTGAATTGTCGACCTTTGGTGTAAGCCTAGACAATAGAAATCACACAACTGTTTCTCGAACAAAATTGGTTCTCACTGTTGTGTTCGTTTTGGCCATGAACACCGCCTAGTCTCATGAGTATTTTAGAGAATTCGGCCTTTTTCAATTCTCACAGAACCGACCCTCACTTCACACTCACATAGGTAATTTCTAAAGATATAGTATATCACATACTCAATTCAGAATTATTAAAAACTTTTGTTTAACCTTCACATATTAGTACTGTTTTCATCCAGGTATGAGTCAAAAAATTTGACAGTACTCTACACTGTCTTCATAACTTAGTTGTCCTTTTGAACCTAGATCTTGGAATCTCCAGTCAACTAGGTAGGGTTTCCATTATGATGACTTGTTTATAGGCCTTAAACCCATTCCCCTTGATGTTTTCGCAACCATATCTCTAGTTAGGCCTTTTGTTAATAGATCCGCAACATTATCTTTTGACTTCACATAGTCAATGGTGATAATTCCACTAGAAAGAAGTTGTCTTACTGTGTCATGTCTTCGATGTATGTGTCGAGACTTACTATTATACATGACATTCCTTGCCCTTCCTATTGCCGCTTGACTGTCACAATGTATACAAACAGTGGGCACTGGTTTAGGCCAATTAGGAATATCTTCCAAAAAATTTCAAAGCCACTTTGCTTCTTCACCGGCTTTATCCAAAGTAATAAATTTTGATTCCATGTTGGATCTAGCAATACAAGTTTGTTTGGATGATTTTCAAGACACTGCCGCCCCACCAAGGGTGATTACATATCCACTTGTCAATTTTGTGTCTTTAGTGCCTGTTATCCAATTTGCATCACAGTATCCTTCAAGTACAACTAGATATTCTGTGTAATGCAAAGCATAATCTTGAGTATTCTTTAAGTAGCCCAATAAACGTTTTCATAGCTTTCCAATGATTTTCATTTGGACTAACTATAAATTGACTTAGCTTGCTCACAGCACAAACTATGTCCGGCCTAGTACAGTTCATGACATACATTAGACTGCCTAGCATACTAGCATACTCATTTTGAGATTTGCTTTTGCCAGTATTCTTTGAAAGATGTAAATTAACATCTATTGATGTCTTTACTGGTACAATATTTAGGTTCTTGCACTTTCCAAGAATCGTCTCAATATAATGGGACTGTGATAGAACTAATCCTCCAAATGTCTTACGGATTTTAATTCCTAAAATAACATATGTAACCCCCATATCTTTCATATCAAATTTACTTGTGAGCATGCGTTTGGTCGCATTAACAACCTCAGTATCGCTACCCATTATAAGCATGTCATCTACATACAATCACAAAATAGCAAAGCCATTATGAGTGTTCTTAACATATACACATTTATGACGCTCATTAATCTTAAAACCATTCGACAACATGACTTTGTCAAATTTCGCATGCCATTGTTTTGGTGCTTGTTTCAATCCATAGAGTGACTTGATAAGCCAACATACTTTCTTCTCTTGTCCTGGAACAATGAACCCCTTAGGTTGTTCTAAATATATTTCTTCTTCCAAATCCCTGTTTAAGAAAGCTGTTTTGACATCCAGTTGATGGATTTCAAGCCTATACACCGCTACTATGGCAATTAACATCCTTATAGATGTAATTCTAGTAACAGGTGAGTAAGTATCAAAATAATCCAAGCCTTCTCGTTGCTTGTATCATTTTATCACAAGTCTAGCCTTATATTTATCAATAGTACCATCCACTTTCATTTTTCTCTTGAAAATCCACTTACATTGTAATGGTTTATTACCAGGAGGAAGGTCAACTAATTCCCATGTATGGTTTGACAAAACGGATTCAACTTCACTATTGATAACTTCTTTCCAGAACGGGGCTTCTGGCGATGTCACAGCTTCTTTGAATGTCCAAGACTCATTCTCTAACAGACACGTTAAGAAATCAAGTCCAAAAGACGTGGAAGTCCTTTGTCTTTTACTACATCTAGGTTCATCCTCCATTGAATCACTTCTAGATATAGTATCTCGAGGCCTCTTATTATTATTAATTGGCTCATATACTATATTATACGGAAATATATTTTCAAAGAATGAAACATCCCTTGATTCAATGATCGTATTAACATATATATCCGGGATCTTTGACTTGTGAACAAGAAAACGATATGCATTGCTATTCTGAGTATATCCGATAAAAACACAGTCAACTCTCTTTGATCTTATCTTAACCTTTTTAGGCTTAGGATCCGTAATCTTAGCCAAACACCTCCACACTTTGAGATAATTCAAGTTAGGCATTCTGCCTTTCCATTTCTCATATGGAGTTTGTTGCGTCCTTTTGTAGGGTACTCTATTTAAATAAAATTTGTTGTTAAGACAGCTTCCCCTCACAAAATTTGCGATAAACTAGAACTGTTCAACAATGCATTCATTGTTTCCTTTAGGGATCGAATTTTTCCTTTCCGCCACACCATTTGATTGTGGTGTATAAGGAGTAGTTATTTGGTGAATGATACCAAACTCAGTATAAATTTCCTCAAAAGGAAATTCATATTTACCTCCTCTATCACTTTTTACCATTTTAATTTTATTATTTAACTGAGTTTCAACTTCAGATTTATAAGTTCTAAAAGCATTCACAGCCTTATCTTTACTACTAAGCAAATAAACATAATAATACTTTGAACAGTTATTTATAAATGTGATAAAATACTTATTATCACCTCTTGACGGTATTGATTTCATATCACATAAATCTGTGTGTGTTAAATCTAAAGATTTTGTAACTCTATTATCTACAGAATGGAAAGGAGGCTTAGAAAATTAAGATTCAACACACACTTGGCATTTCTCACTTGGACAGTCAAGCTTCGGCAATAGTCCTATATTCATTAATTTCTTTATCGACTTATAGTTAACGTGTCCTAGTCTAGCATGCCAAATATTAAAAGACTCAAGCACATAAGTAGAAGCAACTTTATTCAAATCATCCTTGGTTACAACAGTCATTACATTCAGCTTGAACAAACCATCACTCAGATAACCCTTTCTTACATACATCTCATTTTTGAAGAGTACAAACTTATCATATACAAAAACCAACTTGAAGCCATTCTTACTAAGGAGAGATCCAGACACTAAATTATTGCGAACATTTGGCACATGCAGAACATTATTTAGTGTCACAATCTTTCCATATGTCATCTTTAGAGCAATCTTTTCGACACCTTCAACCTTAGAGGTTGATGAATTACCCATATAAAGTTTTTCATCACCACCCACAGTTGTGTAGGACGAGAACATTAATCTATTTGCATAGATATGACAAGTTGCTCCAGTATCAATCCACCACTTCTTGGGGTTTCCCACCATATTACACTCAGAAATCATAGCAGTCCGATTAATATTATCAACACCATTGGAAATCTCTTTCACCACATTAACTTGAGTTTTTTGTCTCTTCTTGGCTCTGCAGTCTTTGGCTCGATGTCCAAACTTGCCACAGTTGAAGCATTTACCAATGAGCTTCTTCAAGCCTTGGGTGAATCCCTCTCTAGACTTGCTAGGCATTTTCCTCTTCTTGTTGGGTTTCGATCTTTTTTCAACAACATGGGCCTTTGAAACCTTTAGGTTCTTCCCAACTTTCTTCTCAGAAAGCCTATTGTCTTCCTCAATCCTCAACCGAATAATCAAGTCTTCAAGTGACAACTCCTTTCTCTTGTGTTTAAGATAATTTTTGAAATCTCTCTAGGATGGTAGAAGTTTTTCAATGAAGGTAGCCACTTGAAATGATTCACTTAGAGTCATTCCTTCAGCATGAATATCATGCATAATCACTTGAAGCTCTTGAACCTGACTTAAGACAGTCTTTGAATCAACCATCTTGAAGTCTAGAAATTTACCGACAATGAATTTCTTCAATCCGGCATCTTCGGTTTTGTATTTCTTGTCCAGACTATCCCATAACTCCTTAGCCGTTTTCAACGGAATATAGACGTTATAGAGAGTATTGTCCAGACCGTTGAGGACATAGTTGCGACACAGGAAGTTAGAATGCTTCCATGCATCCACAGCAGCAACCTTTTCTTTATTTGTCTCTTCAACGTCCAATTTAGGGCCATTCTCATTGAGGAATCTAGCCAAGTTGAAGGTCGTGAGATAAAACATCTTTTGTTGGCATCTCTTGAAATTCGTATCATTGAACTTTTTCGGCTTTTCTCCGTGATTCGGAATAGGGTTGATCGGAGTTGAGGTCGAAGCCATTTGTAAAATATGAAACATAACATATTCACGAACAGAATCGAAAATATATGACTACGAACAAAATCGTTTGTTCATGAGCAGAATTGAAAATTTTTAATATGAACATAAACGAAAATTTTGTTCACAAACAGAATTGAAAAATTGTAACAGGAGCAGAATGTATGTATGAACAGAATCGTATTCTGAATACGAAATTTCCGAATATTGTAATAGAATTTCGACACAGGCAGAATTGAACGATGTGATAGAAATTCGTCAAAAACTAAGCGAACTACATAACAAAATAATCCCAACAAAAATACTATACGAACTATGACAAGGAACTTACGAACTATACAGAATACTTGTATTAACTCAGAAGTATACGAACAACAAAGGTTCGACTTAAACAAATGCCAATGTAGATATTTGACAGAAAAAACTCAATGAACAACACATAAGAATAGGCAGACCATGCAAATCATTACATGAACAGAGCCGAAGATAATTGAAAACAAAATAACATTTCAACGAAATTCGTCTTAAGATTGTTGTCGGCTAAGTTCATATACTAGAAATTGAAATTAAATATCAGGAAAACTAACCTGAAAACAGTACAAATAAATAAATAGAATATTGATCTGAGCCCAACGAAGTAACATTGTGTCTTTAAGACGAATTTGGCCTCTTAATCAGTACCCGAGGATATTGGACAATCGTCTTCCAGGATAGAACAGATCTCATTCCTCTGAAGCGATACGTATTCAGAGAACTCTTTCAAACGTAATTTTGCATAGACAATCGCAGAGAATGAATGTGGTTTTTCAGAAATGTCAAAAATGAGAAGCTTCTCTTCTACTTTTTTTTTTTTTCAGAAAAAACCGACTACAATATATAGTCATAGTTTTTAAAAAAAAATGAAGAGTCACGAACGAACCGAATTGTCTCATTCAGTCATCTTAGAAAAGTCGGTTGATTTATTAATGAAGAGTCACGGAGCGAACAATTTTGTTTGGTTCAATTATACTCAGAACCCAAATCTACGAATAGACATATCTGTTCGAAACAAAAAGAATAAATTTGGGAAAAATAAAATCGACGGGAACCTGGGCTCGACCCGATCCGAGCTGGCCAGACGGCGACAGCGGGGAAACTGACCCAGCTTGGTGTAAGTCCCCTCTCTTCCACAAAAGTGGGATACTCCTTGGGGCCCAAACTTATTTGTGAAGTTCAACTATTTAAACCCATCTTCCATCTCTCTTCTATTCAATGTGGGACTCATCCATCCACACCTCTTATTCACTTTACAAGGGATTTGCACCCAAAATTCCAACATAGAGTACCAAATTGCTGGCATTCCCTTTTTGAGTCATCTGCATTGCTACTTGCATAAGTCAATTAAGCTTAGGTGGCACAAGGCAATAAAATTTTAGGCGTAGAAGTAGCAAAGCACTAGATAGAGAACAGGATTCACAATGCCAAGGAAACATCATACTGAACAAATGAAATCCCAATTTTCTAAATCGTGGGACATCCACTAAAGCTAGACATTTCGGATGCGAATGGTAACTATTCTGCTCCAAAAATCAAATTCTTGCCAGAAATTGATTTATAGATGAGAAATTTGTTTGGTAAAACATGACTAATTCTGCTCTAAAAATTGATTTCTAGAACAGAAATCTATTCTTAGTTTTTTATTTTTTTGGGCACTTAAAAATAAATAAATTTCACTCAAAGTGGGTGTCTAAAAGTATTTTAAGCCATTTTGTGAAGTTTTGAAATTTTAAATTTTTTGATTTTTTGGGCACCTAAAAAAAATTAAATTTCACTCAAAGTGAGTGCCCAAAGGTATTCTAAGCTATTTTGTGAAGTTTTGAAATATTTTTATATTTTTATTTTTTTGGCACCTCAAAAAAATTAAATTTCACTTATAGTGAATGCCCAAAGGTATTATAAGCCATTTTGTGAAGTTTTGAAATTTTTAATTTTTTTAGGCACCTCAAAAAAATTAAATTTCACTCAAAGTGGGTGCCCAAAGATATTCTAAGCTATTTTGTGAAGTTTTGAAATTTTTTATTTTTTTATTTTTTTAGGCACCTCAAAAAAATTAAATTTCACTGAAAGTGGGTGTTAAAAGGTATTCAAAGTCATTTTGTGAAGTTTTGAAATTGTTAATTTTTTATTTTTTTGGGCACATCAAAAAAATTAAATTTCACTTAAAGTGAGTGCCCAAAGGTATTCTAAGCCATTTTGTAAAGTTTTGAAAATTTTAATTTTTTATATTTTTTGAAAAAAATTCACCAAATTTCCTATTTTCCCAAAATCTAACTTTTTTATTTTCTGGAAATTTTTATGAATTTTTCTGGAATTTTTTCAATTTTTATACATTTTCTGAAAAAAAAAATTTAGTGAGAAAAAGAGAGAAAATAGGGAGAATGCATTCTAGAAGAAAGAAACTACAAAAAGTAGCTTCTTTTTTTCTTGCCCTCAACTCATTCTGAAATAAAAAATGAATTATGAAATCAAGAATGTATTATAGAATCAGGTATTTTTAACAAAAACATTTTTATTTCAAAATGCAAAAATTGCTCCAGATTGCATTCCAGAAATTTTTTAACAACGCATTTCTATTTCGAAATCCATTCTTCAGTAGAATTTCTACTCCAGAATGGATTCCATGCGCTCCCTTCCTATTCCCCGAAAAGACTGCTCTAAGCATCAATGAGCAGGAGTCTCTAGAGGATGAGTTAGAACATCAAGAGACAACACTAGACTCTTGAGTATAAACAGTTCAGGGACGAATAAACAAGAAGCTCAGCAATGACCCACAATCGGCATCAGGAGTCCCATCTCCTCAACGTATAAACAGTCCAATAGTCGAAATCAAAAGGGGACAACAATTTCCTTATCAACAACAAGAAACAATCGAAGCCCACAGAGCGAGAAATCAAGAATCAAACGCACCAACTAAAAATGAAAAGAAGAATGTGCCCAGAAGGGAGATTATCTACTAAAGTGAGCAACATTCTGAGCTTGAAGCCACCTTCAGATGCCAACCCCGGGTACACCTCAACCGCCATAGCGTCCACCACCTGCTTCAGCCTCCGGACGCTCGTCTCGCAACCTTCTTCGACCTCCCTCAACACCCCCAAAACCCTCCCCACCTCCACTTCCTCCTCCTCCTCACCCTCCGCCCCACCACGCTGCCGTCGCCACCCGGAGCCCCGCTACCGCGTTGAAGAGCCTGTCTTGGCTGTGGAAGCGACAGGCAGTGAGGACAGCAGTGGAAGTGGTGGTGCCTCTGAGTCGAAGTCAGGTCATGATAGCCATGGGATCTGAAATTTTGTAGAAAACATGAGGCGAGAGTGTCGGTAATACAGAAGAGGATAGAGGGCAGAGGATGCGGCTTCTGCGTTGTTGTTCTCCAAAGAGAAAAATGTCAAAAGCCAGAGAGTTTTAGGCGGGAGCGCATTTATCGTTGTTACTTGTGCTCAGTGCTTTGTCAGTCTGCCAGCTGAGGAGAGAGAAACGCACACCTTGTTTTTTTTATTTTTTTTATTTTTCAAGTCAGTCCACATCAGATAACACGTGTCACTCTTTTCCATGGAGCTGACTAAATAAATTTTTTGGGCTGACGACGTGTGTGTTTACTAATCACCCAATATTTTCACATTCAATTAGAATGTGAAGTAGGCGTGAAGAGAGAGAGAGAGAGAGAGAGGGGTTGCTCGGCATTTACGGTCTGAATGATAATCATTTTATTTTAGAAATTAATTTTTTGATAAAAATAAATTTTTTATTTTAATTTCCTGGATAAGTTTATAAGTAAAAATACATATTTGATAACAACACAAAATTCATTTTTTTAAAATAAAAATTTATTTGATAACAATACAAATTTTTTATCTTCTGGGTGCCGATAGGTGGATGGCGAGCAGGCGACGGAGGATGGCGACAGAAGGCGGCAGACGATGGATGGTGGAGGAAGGCATATGGCGGCAAGAGGCAGTCGACGATGGGAGGAGGGCGGCGGCCAATCGGCTAGCTAGTGAGTAGTGAGAACGAATGATGATAAGAATTTTTATTTTTTATTATTATTCTAGAAATAAAAAATGTAGCAGATATTTACTTTTTATTTATGTTTCAAACCTATTTTTGAAATCAAAATTTATTATAAAAAAAATTACATTACTAAATAGATTTTTATTTCAAATTTATTTTTAAAAATAAAAAATAAAAAATAAAATGATTATCGTGCGTACCGTTGAGATGACAACAACTTCGGCTTTTGCAATAAAAAGAGCAGGCATGTAGGCTGGAGCTGTATTTGTCTTGTCTTGGGGTTGGGGGAGATTTTTAATGCTTTTCTAAAGCTGCGAATGACATGAATTTGTGTCGGAACTAATAATTAATGTTCGGAGATGATCATATTGTGATTTTAATAATCTAATTGGCTTTTATGAGACAAGATTACAAATAAATACAAACAATAAATCACAATTAGTGAAACATCAATAGTCAAGTAAAGAATATTTCCAACAAATTGAAATACGAAATAATTTCTTTATATTCTGAGTAGCGTTTTAGGTGATTGGAAGTGTTTTTACGGGAAAAGTTTATCAAAAGTCCTAAACTTTCCTTTCGGAACAAGCCATTGAGCTCATAATCGTTGAGAGAGATTTGTCTCTATTTTTTCAATACAAGACTGAGTCACACAATTGATATAACAAACGATGTAAACGTGTAACACATTTATGCTGCATGTTAAATGACAAAAAATTTATCATATTCTTCGTCATGTATGATATATAACTAGCCGTTGATATGTATATGTTACATGAGAATATAAAATTCCTCAAAGCTTCACCGTTCTCGCATCATCTTTCTTGTAATGTATGCTGGTTTGAGGGCATGCGTGTGATTTGATTATCATAAATTTTTTACTGACTGAACAGTCAACTTTCATCTCGGCAACTATTTGACAAATAAACACAAAAAAAAAATCTTAAATTTTTCTTTTTTAATGACCTTTTGACCGTTCTCAATGTGTTTACACAAAGTTACCAGTATTACATGGATACTTTCAACAAAATTAATTTGCCCCTGGATTGGTGCCGTTGATCGGGCGTTGAGGGAATGTTCAGCTCAAGAATTGGATGTCGCATATATTCGAATTTCTCAAATTACGTGCAAACTGTATTCCGACAAAACCACCTACATAGAGCAAATGGCTTGATATTAACTAGTTCATGGGACTTGTTGGATATTCCACGGGCCTCTAGGAATCGATTTACATTTTTTGGTATTATCTAGCACGTGTGGAACGGACGACTCCCAAACTCGTGGTGCGAATGAAAACCATTTTCTTCCCTAACCCTATTTCGGGCTAGAAATAGAAAAATCTATTTCTATTCCATGTATAAGTTTCCGAGCAAAAAGTAGCGTTTGATAACTATATAAAATTTCTATTCCCAGAATAGAAGTTCGTTTGATAGGTTATTATTAAATTTCTGTTCCTAGTGAATGGCCGACGGTGCCACTAGCCAACAATGGTGGTGTGCAGTGGGCGGTGATGGTAGGGTGCAACGGTTGGCAAAGGGCAGGGGGGGGGGGGGGGGACAACGGCGATGGGGGGTGACAACAGGTGGCGAGGGTGAGCGATAAGAGAGTGGTTATTTGTATTTCTACTTTAGAAATAGGAAAGTAAAAAAAAATCTACTTCTCATTTTTATTCCAAATGTATTTTTGGGTTAAAAATTTATCCCGGAAATTAAAAAAACAATGAAGTTGTGTTGCCAAATGGATTTATGTTGAACAAAAAAATAAAAATAAAAATCAGGGAAACAAAATGATTATTATTCACCCTGTCAGTGAAAATTAACCGACTACTTGAAGAAACAAGAATACTTTGGTTGGTAATCACACTTGATAGGGATTAATCCAGCGTGCGAAGGAGGCAGTGGACATTCCATCGTAAATTGAAAAGAGTAATATAAAAAGAAATAAATAGAATCACCTAGCAACAACGCGTGATTGTAATATTATGAACTTGCCTGATTTGCACCCTCAAGATCCAAAGGAATAAATACTCCCAATTGTAGCAAATAGCTCATATTTCACCAGTAAACAACATATGTGATATCCATAGGGGATAAAACCATATAAGTTGGCAAATATGACAGGCCAAGCCCCAACACACAAATGACTAGCTAAAATGGATATGGAACATCCAGGCACTTCTATGAAGCACCCAAGTTTCCAGCAAATTATTCCTGCAATCAAACCTATTTGATGACAACATAAGTTGGCAAATATTTTCTCCTGTCCATATCAGTGTGGCGACTCGTGCCGAGCGGGACCAAGATGGACACAGCTTTGATGCAAGACGAGGCCATCCACTACCTGAAGTTCCTGAAGGACCCAGTGCAGTCTCTCGAGCCAGCCTCGGCCGATGCTGGATGGCAACGGCAGGGCTCGTAATGGGGTGAAATTCCCTGCGGCCGGGCTGGATGGGAGATACGGTGCTCCTGCGTACCAGCATTCGCATTGTGATGCTAATTCGAGATATGGAGGTGATGTTTAGAATGGAACGATAGCATCAATTGTTTAGCAGAAAAACCAAAAAATGAGAGAGTATTATTTGCCGAATTAACATTGAAATTGACTGATGTATTTATGTTGTGGTTCACATCATCATATTAATTTTAAATACACAGCCTATGTTTTTACGCAACCAACATCCATCACCATTATTAACATGAATAGTGGTCAATCGTCTTTCAAGTTATAACTACCCACGTCACTATTAATGTGTATTCTATAAAAAAAAAATCCATTGACTAAACTTATTAAATCAAGTCATTCTCATTTCACGTTGGATCCCACTAAAAAAACCACAAATTTTTTAAAGCCCAGATATTGTTTCGTCCCCTTCATCGTCTATCGATAAAGTCGACATAGAATTTTTCCATAGCAAGACTAGTCCATAGAGTCTGACATTATAAAGTGATTTGGCAAAACTGGGCTCTTCAATTTATTTACCTATATTTAAAATCTAATGAAAGTATGTTACTTGACTTCGTATAGGGATATTTTGTCAACCCCCATGTTAGCAAATCTCGATTTCAGGCTGCGCATGTCCCCGTCATTGTCCACGTCGCATTTAATTTCCATGTCACGACGTCAAAATGCCGACGAGAGAGAATTATAAGAACCATGTGAAGTTCTGACAACTAGGGGGGAAAATGTTCATGTAATTCGATTATTATCATATTGTTGACGAGAGAGGATTATAAATCCGTTCTAGGAATTTTGCATCTCTTTCAATTCACGTACGATCAGAGTGATCGCTAATTCTATTTCTTTTTCGGGTGAGAGCAACGATATAGGCATAATTAGAACTTACACCTGATCCTTAATTCACTCATAGCTGCACTAATCATTCTAAAACCATTTTATAGAATATTATTAAGAATAACATGTGTCCTACAAAGGGAATTTAGCAGGAACAGGTATATAAACAAGGCATATGATCTTACCCCGTCGCCATTGCATGCGTCCACAAATTTGATCAGTGTTATCAAAAAGCTAAAGAGGAAAGATAACCATGGGAAAAGGAATCAAAACTCAAGCATACCTCTCATTAGACAATGCTAGTTTTAGGCTTCACCAAGCTAATTATCAAAGGATAACTTTACAAATACTACATAACTCAAATTGTATCTTACTCCATCAACATTTCAGTAATTAGGAGTGAATGTTCATATGAAAGTCGAGACTCCTGCACCAAAGAAGGAAGCTAAGAAAGGGAAACAAATGGGACAAATGGGTCAAATTGGTTTACCATTGGCTGTCAGATGCTGGTGGTGTGGTGGCACATATATGCATTGGTTCCGTCCAAAGTGAAAAACTTACATTCACTGAACAATGGTTTATATTTAGATGACATTCCACTGCCAGCGCTCCCCTCTCTTTCTGAACATTTGATGAACATTTTTATGGATGGAAGATCTTGGATATCCTTCACAACTTCAACAACTTTACTCATCTGGGGATGAGCATATGGATCTAGGCTAAGGCAGCACGCAACCAACTTGAAAGAAATCTGGACACCTTCTGAGAACTCTTTAAGCCTTGGATCCATCAGTTTGTACAAATTTCTTTTCCTTCCTAGATGCAGCCGAATGTATTCAAAAGGTTATGTTGACCAGAATGTCGATTTTCATCTGTAAATCTCATTCCGGTCAGAATTTCCAAAAGAACCATGCCAAAACCATAGGCATTGCTCTCTAATGTGAAGCGCCCCAAAAATAGTTTATGTGTAGGCACTAGACAGGAATACGTAAAATAAGTACCGATTGGTCCCATTTAGATATAAATACAATCCATGAAGTTCCCACCAAGTGTCTCAACCACCTCTAGCAATCAAAACAGGTACTTTTTGACCTAAAAGGCTGAAACAATAACTTGGTTCCGTCTTTTCATCACTTCTTTTTTTTTTTTCCTTATGATTATACTAGGTAAGCACTCCGTAAGTTGGTGTGGAAAGAAAGCTATCAGTATTAGTCATAGAATAATCAAAGTAGTTAGTGGCTTAAAAGTGCACTAAAGCCCAAATTATGATACTATCGAAGATGGCAATTCCAAATACGATACGGTATCTCGTCATCATAGTATACTTCATTCATGGACCGTCATATGTCAAGGTATTTGCTTTGGTAAGGTAGTAATTGATAGAAGGACAGACATGAACTAACTAATTATTCAGTCAATCAACAATGATGCCTGTTATTAGAAATTGTCAAGTCATAATCATATCAATTTATGATAACACAGTGAATGCTTTCTAAGGCATTGCCTTCAATGAAATTTGTAAAGAACTGGGTAAATAGAACAAAAAAGATTAAAAGTTTTAAATCCTAATCAATTGATGTAAAAGATAAGTCATCCGCATTTTAAATGATTTCAAAGTTAAATTCGAGAGTTCAATCAACAACATTCAGTGCATTGATACCAAATTTTCAAAAGACGGAGTTGGTTTTATCTAAAAGATCGTTTTGCAACAGTTTCTATAATTTTCTAAGATAGTTATCGAAACTAACGGGGTATCAGTTCACTGGGGCTGGATTGTATTCTGAAGCATCTGGCCATCATGGTCCTCCATGGACTGCTCAGTGCCTGCTACTTGTAAATGTTAAATAGGAAAGTATATGAGAAAATTCACAAATCATGATGTACTACATGTAACCTAAAAGTGCGTAAAACAAAGGAAGAAATGATACCTAGTATGGATCTACGTTTTTCGGTAATTATCTAGTGCATGCAGGATGGAAAAACTATCACACTCAGCTAAAATTAACTGGCTACTCGGAGAAACCTATATACTCCATTCAGAACCAAGAACCCATAGGACATGTAGTGTCGAAGCACATAAAACACTTATCAAGAAACCCTGATAATAGATATGTGTTTTGGCGACAACTAGTTGTGCATCATATGAAAAAGCACCAGACTTGATGGGGATTAATCGGGTATTTATTTTAAGATCGTAACAATCCATGGATTATGGTACAAGGAGAGAATGAGTACGCCGATTAATTCAGATATTTTATCACTGTGATTTTGAAATATATTTAAATCCTTTTCAATTGTTTTTTTTTTGAAATTACGAATAGTAATTCAAGTCAACCAAACACCAAATATCCAAGGTTTCTCCCCATCGTTCCATGTTGTCCAATTATGTATGTTCAAAGAATATTTTATTTTTTCTTGTGCACTGGCACTGGAGTCTTGGGCCTAACCGTTGTGGACCCAAGCTCAGGCGGCTATGATCTATGCATGGGTACAAAGGTCCCGCATGCCCATTCTTTGTGGATCCAAAGCCGGGCACTGGGGACTTGCACATAGGCACTAGTGTCTCAAGCCTAACCTCAATGGACTAGGCTCGGCATTGGGGAACCAAGCACCCACACCAAAGTTCTAGGCTCGACTTGTACATCCAGGTTTGCTATCAAGGACCTGAGAACTAGTGTTGGGATTCCTATGACCATATATAGAGTCTTTGATTCAAGTATTGATGTCCAATCATAAACTTTAGTGAAGCCTGAAATCCTTGGATAACTCTTAACCCTTTTTCTTGGAGCTATTATGTCACGCTCCGACTCTACTAATGCTTTCGACACCTCATCATCGCGAGTCGAAAAGATGCGATATCCCAGGAATACGTCACCGACTCAATTCTTACGTCAGAGCTAATCGCGGGGGAAACAAATAATTACACCCAGACAATAAAATTGGAGAACACCAGAATAAATTAACACGTCAAACCGCTAACACTTAAAACATTACAATACCAAATATTTACAATATCCAACTGCATGCACACTCGTACCCTTCCATTGTAAACTTAGTCCACCCAGAAAACATACGTTATCACTATTAGACATAGCCGAAACACCTCAAAAGGGGTAGACACCCAACTCTCCAAAAATGGTACCTCTCAACAACTACTCCCAGCCTTCTGGTCAGCCCCGATGTCCTCGCGATGGCATCCACTCAGAATCAGACGCACTGTCACTTGAATCTGTTTCCTCTTTGATCATCGCTTTCACTGAGGATTCTGACTCAACTCCAATCTCAATCGGGTGGTCTATGTCACCCGACTCCCCTGAGGCCTCGTTCTTCTCTTCCTCGGCCGGTTCCTCGGCTAGCTCATCCTCTGGCATAAGTAGGGGTTGTAGTCGTACACTGGCACGCCCTCCTGTTTGCTCCCTAGTTCTGCTTCTCTGGTTCTACTTTTGGGTCATCCTGCGGCTCTGCTTCCAAATTTTCCTCTCCTCCTTCCTGGTCCTCCTTGGGATTTACCTCGAGATCCACATCCATTGGATCATATCTCACTTGAAATTCCTCTGGTTCCGGCTCATGCTCAGTTCCTGAGGGTTTCGGTACTGTAGGTGCAAGGTGGAGTCCAGACTGAGTCAGACTAGTCTCCAAACTAGTCAACTCACCATCAGGCAGGGGTATGGTCGATGGGTCCCAGTCCCCAACTCCATCGAAAGGAACATCAAAACCTCTGACAGGACCAAACTTATCAGGCCTATCTTTAAACGTCCATGCTGTGTAGGTGTGAGCCTACCAAGGGGGTTATCCTACATCTATCCATACTGTTGAGGTATGCTTGATCCAAGTGTACTGCTCATCCATTGGGTACTTTACAAAATTATTATCAGTGTGCATGATTATACCAAAACGCTCTGGCGGAGGTTGATTCATTGCTCAGACGGATGATCTAAAATGGTTTGGTTGAAGCAACCATGAGACATTTCTCAATAAGTTGCAACCTAAACCCTACCTCAGCTACCATGTAATTCCAGATATATTCAAACACGCAACCAACCAATCCATAAACAACAATCCACAAACAAACATACTTGGACTCACGGCACACGCAACCTGTACATTAGCCTATAATCATAACAAACAATCATTACGCGCAAACCACAACATACAAACTTTCCATATATCAATTCACGCATAAATCAAACCCCATTTCCAACCAACTCGTCGTTCCCACATTCACTCAAATACTTTCCCGGCCCGTGTATTCACGCCTCAGGTCCACTCGATCGCGCTCCGAGCATCACACGCCTTGGTCTGATTCCACATTTGCACTTTCCCGGCCTGCGTATTCATGCCTTGGCCCACTCGATCGTGCCCCGAGCATCACACGCCTCGGTTTGATCCCACTTTCACTTTCGTTCCTTAGCTCACGCCAAATGCGACAAGCCTACGTGATCGCAACTCGAGTTTTAGAACGTCTCGGCCCGATCCTATTCCCACCCGAGCTAATCATGCCTCAGGTCAATCTCATTTTCCACTTCCTCATTCCTCAGTCTGTGCCAAATGCAACAAGCCTACTTGATTGAGGCCCGAGTTTTTTAATGCCGAGGCCCGATCCCAATCTCACGCTCACACACAATCGTATAGAATTCTGTGCACATAATTGCACCTCACATCCCACAACAACACAATCACATCATAAACACACAATCACGCACAAATCAATATTTTTTTACACCCAAACATTTTCAAATCAATTCCAGTCCTTCACGGGACTTTCATAAAATTCCAAGACAGACTTAATGTTACCAACCACGCACCAAATGGCATCTCACAGCACATCACACGACACACCACAGCCAACAATTAGTCTTTTCCACACCTAAAATCACAATATCATACTTCTGGCTCTTCACGACATTTGCATGAAATTCCAAGCCGGACCTAACGGCGCAAGCTGCGTCCCAATCAGCACCACATAGCATACTGAACAAGCAATCATAGCCATCATTCGGTCCCAAATTTCCACCAAAATTTTCCACTTTCATTCCCAAGGCCCGTAATTCAATTCCACTCTTAAAACCGTGCCTAACCATGTCTAACTAGGTCTGAACTAACCTGATAGACTAGGTGAAGTTTAGATTGAACTTATTGAGCTCTAAACTAACACGGTTAGAGCAAAAGCGGTGGCAAAACCAAGATCTAACATTGGCTTGCGGTGGTAGTGGCGATCGGTGATGATCGTGAGGAATGCCGGGCGATGCTGGCTTGGGCGGCGGCTGGTGGGACTCACGGCCAAGAGAGACCGAGAGGGAGAGAGAAGGAATGACGGTGAGGGTGGCGTGAGGCTCGACAGACGGCGGTGCGACGACGACGGGTGGTGTGGCGTGGCAGAGGTCCGAGATGGCGGCGCGGTGGCGACACGGCGGAAGGGGGAGGCTCACGGTGAGGGGGAGAGTTCGGGAGGGAGAGAGAGATGGAGCTGAGAGGTAGAGAGAGAGGAATGAAGAGAGAGAGAGAAAAGTCTTGACTTATTAACCAAGTTTTGACCACTTTTTGTCAAATGACCAATATGTCCCTCTCTCTACTTTTCATCCGACGGTCTAGATTTGATCATATATTGAAATCGACAGCCCAGATCGAATCTCATCCAAAATATCCAAAGGCAATCTTGGAATTTCTCAAAAAGTTCAAGGGTAAAATTGTCTTTTCCAAATTTGAGGGTAAAATGACCAAAATGCTATTTTTCCATAAAACTAGCCTTTTAGAAATCCTTAAGGGTAAAATGGTCACTTTCCCATTTTCTTGCCCAAATTGAATTTTTCAGAAGGATTCGGGCACACCCAAAATTGCACGTTATAACCCCAACGCCGTCCTAACGTTCTGTCGTGATTTCCTAATTTTCCGATACCCAATTTAGTCTCAATTTAACAATTGAATTCTATGTAACTTGTGCGTATCTCAGACTAATGGGTGGCTTTTGGGGAAATTCGCAGAATCGACCAATGACTGATACTAAATCGAGTCACGTGTAAGTTCATTCAGATCGTGACGATCTCGGTTGTCAATAAAATCGTGAGGATCGATCACTGGCTCCTATGAGCACGATTGTTTGGTATAAGTTCTGGATCGTTCGTTAATTCATTTCATGGCCAAACGAAATCACCTGTAATCTACTAATATGACATTGGTGAATTGGTCCATACTATCCTAAGATCGGCTTATATTGGCTCAAAATGTCACCTCAATGATTTTCTGATCGACAATCGATTCACGACTGAATCTCTCTCTAGTTGTACGAATTTAAATCCTTAATTAACCTTTCCCTAATAGTTAGTATCTCGAGAATGATTAGTTCCGGGCGAAACTAGCTTCAAGTATATTAATAACTCAGTCATTTCATAAATCTCAAATGGGTGAAATTTCGAAATGTCACATATTAACATGAACGGCAAGGTAAGTACAGAGCCTCACTTTGTCACTACTTGATTCCACGAAACCAAAACCACAGTGTATGCAAAGTCTCTTGAAATGGCTAAAGCTTTTTGGGTTATGGTGGTGGGTCCCACTTGCTCCACATTGAAGAGGAGACTGAGAATGATTTTCTTTAGATTTACTGTCTTTGCACGCGAAATTTCAATTACGCCCTTAACATAGTGTTAAATATATTTGTAGGACGGGATAAAAAGGAAAGGAATGGGGATTAAACCTATATTTTGCTGGGAGAAGTACGGATTTGTCATTCTTAATCATTTCTGAGTTAAACAGTAATTTGTCAAACATTCG
This sequence comes from Syzygium aromaticum, assembly GCA_024500025.1. Classification (NCBI taxonomy): domain Eukaryota; kingdom Viridiplantae; phylum Streptophyta; class Magnoliopsida; order Myrtales; family Myrtaceae; genus Syzygium; species Syzygium aromaticum. The sequence goes on along the minus strand of CM044891.1, from coordinate 2,293,082 downwards.
CAAAAGGCAAAATGTTCGTGCTGCACTAATTGCACTCACTTTTTTCGGTGAGGGCCGTATTCATTGGAAAACGGTGCAAAGAAAAGAGACGACCTTTAATATGCCTTGCAACATAAAATTGCTAATTTCAGCCTGATAACATTTTTTGGATATAAATAATGGACCGAGCATATTTTTTTTTTGGTCGAAAAATGGACCGAACATATTAGAAATGTAAGTTTTTTGAATTTGTGAAACATTTTATCATTTGATAAGACGGATCTCAAACAATGCAAATGCAAATAACATGTTCAAAGTACTTAACGCTTAGCAAAAATTGAGACTTTCATCCAACTATTCCGGAGAAATAACTAAAGGAAGGGTATGGCCAAAAGAAAAAAAAACTAATGGAGGTTGTAGTTGATACCGAAAATTACGGATATAAGTTATGGATTTTGAAAAGTGGAGGCCCCAAATGCAATAGCACCTAACTCTAGAATTCAAAATTTTTTTTCCTTTCTGACCACTGAAAATGAAACTTACTTAGAAAAATTTTCTGAGTAGTATAGCTTAATTCTTTTAAAAATTACCAACTTTAATTCGGTCTCAATTTTATTGCAAATTTTCTTTTCTATCATAAAAAATAGGAAAATTTTCAATTAAAGGCTTGAAGTGTCATCATTTTCTCAAATAAGGCTTTGAAGTGGATATCATCTCAAATAAGGGCTTGAAATGGTCAAATCATTTCAAATAAGAACTTTTAGCTAGCCAGTGACTATTCCGTCATTAGAGAAGGGGTAGTTTAGTAAAAAAATTATAAGTACATATATATTTATTTTTTTTTACTTTTTTTTCCTTTTCATTCCCTTTCCTTCTTTCTTTTTCCTTTTTACTTCTTCCCTCTCCAGCCATTGTTGTGCTTGGCTGACAACCTTTACCAGCCTTGGGTGAGGGTTGCCCTCACTAGTGTCGGGTGAGGATTGCCTTGCCTGGTTGGGTAGGCAAGGGTGGCCCTCGCCCAAGGTTAGCAAGGGCCGGTGGAGGAAAGAGGAAAAAAAAAGAAAAGGAAACGAAAAAAATAGAAAAAGGAGAAATGAAAGAAAAAAAGGAAAAAAAATTAAAAAGTAAAAGACTAAAATGCCCTTCAGCCGGCAAGATCAAATCCTTATTTGAGATTGATATGGCCACTTCAAGCCCTTATTTGAAATTTTATGCTAACTTTAGCTCAAATCTCAATTTTGGCTCAATTTTTTGTAATACAAAAGAAGGTACTAACTTTAGCTCAGATTGCGAATTTTGGATTAAGTATTTTTTTATCATAAAAAAACGTCAAGTTTAAGTCGACTCAAATGCAATAGCAGCTAAATAAAGAATTCCAATTTTTTTCTTTATTTTTTTGTTTCTGAAAATGATACTTGCTTGGGAAAATCCCTGGGTGATAGACATGTGATATGCAAAAACAAACCAAAAAGATGAAAAAAAAAGAAAAGAAAAGAAAGAAAGATAGAGGTCTGTCCATTTCCACCGTAATTCTCATCTTATGATAGAAATGTCTCATATATCGAATAGTTTAAATAAAATACATCTCATCTTGCCATACATATTTCTTATTTTCTTAATAATCATTTCATGTATACGCCCAATCAATAAACGTGTGCCTCTTTTAGTTTTTTTTCTAATTGAAACAGATTCAAATTTTAATATTGTGTTAGATAAGTCACCTATTTAAAAAACCATTTGTTGTTAGAAAATGGGTCTGCAACGAGTCCTAAGCATTTACATTACCAAAGACAAAGTCAAACAACGATAGAAAATTCGTAAGAATGAATCAATAAATTCGTCCTCTATTAATATTTGCGGCCTAATACTCAAAAAAATCTCCAACTTTTGATTTTGTCCCAATTTTATCTTTTGTCTCATTAAAACCCTTCAACTTTAGATCATGTCCCAATTCTACTCTAAACTTTTTTTTGTCCTATAAAAAATCCCAAATTTTAGGTTATAACCTAGTTATACCCTAAACTTTTTTTGACTCATAAAAAACCCTCAACATTAGGTTCAGTACCAATTCTACCCTAAACATTTTTTGGTCTAATTAAAGAATCCCAATTTTAGCTTAGTATTAATTTCATTATAATTTTTTTGTCTTATAAAAGATCACCAATTTTTACTTGAGTTCCAAATCTGCTCTCCATTAACACTTCATTAAAATCACCATTAGGGATTTTGCGCTTGTCGATCTCTTGTGCTTACAGTCAAAGAGCTCACGCTCAAGATGCTCAAACAGCTTGTACTTGGAAGTTTTTCATCTCGCGATTGTCAACTAGAAATTTTGGATGGATGGCTAATGAGGGCAGATTTGTGACTCAAATAAAATTTTGTGATTTTTATGAAATTGAAAAAATTTTAGGGTAAAATTAAGACAAGATTTAAAGTTGAGGGTTTTTTATGAGACAAAAAAAATTAGGTTAAAATTGGGACGTGACCTAAAGTTTAAGGTAAAATTGGGACAAAAGCTAAAATCAGAGTTTTTTAGGGTATTAGGCCTAATATTTGCTCATATATGGTAAATTTCCAAAATTGGCAAATTCATATCGGTGAGTTGAATTCAAATTCCCATAAAAGGTAAGTCCCCCCGTCAGTTTTCCTTTCCGACTCTCCAAAAAAACACCGTCCACGTCATTCCTCGTTCAATTTTCGTTACCTCTAAGAAACGCGCCCAGTCAATATCATTTCTCAGTTTCATTTTTGTTTTATCCACTAATACAATAGACAAGGAGATGATAGAGGGACACCGAATGACCATCGATAAATCTATGTCGATGCCTTAAAATTATTACTGTGCAAAATATCTGAAAGTTGAAAAATTTATTCTTCAAGCTTCCCGTTTATGACAATCGCTGTGGGCAAATTGAATGAAAGGAAAAATTGCACACCTAACCATCATTGGTTGCAGGTTTGGAGAGGCTAAGGTACAAATCTTTCCTTTTTTAGATACTTTTATGCTTTAACTCAGAAAGCTTGTGAAGAGAGCATTTCAACGAGCTCATTATTGATTGGCCAAAATTAAAGATCACGCAGGTCAGAGGCTTCAATCCAAGTCTAAATCACATGGTCAGGTCTATGGATTCGTGTTGCCTAGGTGTTTTAAGATTAATAAAAACTGCCATTCACCATAACTAAGAGGTATGAAAACTTTCGTTTGATTCGGAGATCTCTAAGTTTGTGTTTGAATATGCAAATATTAAACAACGCTTTAATCTAATAGCTCAAATCTTTAGAATAATTAATTGTGATCCTTTTAAAATCTCACATGGTAATCATAGTAGGAGCATTGAGTTTAAATTTTTCTAGATCCTTAAGTCAAAGTCCAACTTATGTGATAGGGAAGTGTTAGAATATTAAAATATTAGGGCAATGGAACTTCCTTTTTTTTGTCGAAGTGAGCAATGGAACTTCGATATGGGAAAAATTTGGTCAAAGTTTCATCGGTGATATCTTCCTCACCAATTTTCTTCATGTCGGAATGTTTGTGACTTCTGGTTTCGCGATGTTTGTTCAAAATCAAGCACTTGCAAATTTTTCGACAATGCGAAAAACGAGTAATTAGTTGTAGAAAGTCATGAATTGGCCATCGAATTTAAGTGACAATATAAGTATCAAAAGACTTATCTTGTTGAGTGCAACCCGTTGTGCATATTGTAAACATGCTTTGTGTCCCATATCCCGTCGATCAAACCTTGGTCAATTTTTTTGTCAATCCTAGATCAATTGAAAAATCTCTGTGTCAACAATTTTCACGGCCGAATCTCTTTCATTTTCTTTCCTCCTTTCTCTTTTACCTTGATTACCTTAGATAAGTTGAACGAACCTCCCATTGAGAGGTAGATACGCTCTTCCTTAATCGAATTATTAATAAACAGTCAATGTCCTTTAGAAAATTAGCTCTCTTTCTTTTGTTGATTTATAAAAGGTTATGTTTTTAATGTGATTAATTTACTACGTTAACAATCATCAAGTTTTCATTGTGATCTTCGATGCATGTGCAAATATTTCTACTTTGTTTTCACCTCATACAATATAAAGCTAATTATTTAGTTAAACAGAAATACTTCGATGCTATTATCAAATGTCTTCATATAGTGAAATTTTCTTTCTTGCAATGGACAAAATTAAAATTTTATTACGAAGTACCTTTTCACCATCAAATATGGATGCATTTGAGTTTACCTTGTGTTATTGTCCTAACTTCAATGATATATAATGGAACTTCCAAAAATTTATTGTTTCTTTGAAGAAAGACAATGATGTTGAATAATATACTAGCTGAAAAGTGTGTCACATAGAATATTTAGTTTTCTCTGCGTCATCATGCAATTGCAATTGGTATGCCAGAATGGAATAGAGTCATGGAATGAATTGCAGAAGGATTGGAGTGATGATAATGTCTTTTGTGTGGTGAATTATGGAAATGGCATAGAAATTATTGTGTTTGGTTGTAAGGATAATTTCTGATATGAAACGATCCGTTTTATCATGATTATATTATAAATTCAAAAGTGATACGAAGTAACACAAATCTAAATCACAAGGTCAGGTCTATGGATTCGTGTTGCCTAGGTGTTTTAAGATTAATAAAAACAACCATTCACCATAACTAAGAGGTATGAAGACTTCCATTTGATTATGAGATCTCTAAGTTTGTGTTTGAATAAGAAAATATCAAACAATGCTTTCATCTAATAGCTTAAATTTTTAGAATAATTGATTATGGTCCCATAAAATCTCATATGGTAATCATAGCAAGAGTTTTGAGTTTAAATTTTTCTAGATCCTTATCTACCTCCCTAATTACAAATTTTCATGTTTTAGGCTTTGGTCAAAGTCTAGCTTATGTGATAGGGAAGTGTTAGAATATTCAAATATTAGGGCAATTGAACTTTTTTTTTGGTTGAAGTGGGCAATGGAACTTTGATATGGGAAAAATTTGGCCGAAATTTCATTGGTGATATCTTCCTCGCCAATTTTCGTCGTGTCAAAATGCTTGTGACTTCTAGTTTCGCAATATTTGTTCAAAATCAAGCTATCGTAAATTTTCCGACAATGCAAAAAAACGGGTAATTAGTAGCAGAGAGTCATGAATTGGCCATCAAATTTAAGTGACAATAAAAGTATCAAAAGACTTATCTTGTTGAGTGTAACCCGTCGTGGATATTGAAAACATGCTTTGTGTCCCATATTCCGTCGATCAAACCTTGGTCAATTTTTTTGTCAATCCTAGATCAATTAAAAAATCTCGGTGTCAGCAATTTTCACGGCCGAATCTCTTGCGTTTTCTTTCGTCCTCTCTTTTACCTTGATTACCTTAGATAAGTTGAACGAGCCTCCCATTGAGAGGTAGATACACTCTTCCTTAATCGAATTATTGATAAACAGTCGATGTCCTTTAGAAAACTAGTTCTCTTTCTTTTGTGGATTTATGTAAGGTTATGTTTTTAATGTGATTAATTGCTAACTGTTCTAAAAACTTAAATTATTAGATAAATGTGTGGTTTAATATTTAATTATTCTATCAATAATAACACGTGCAAGTCACATGCCTCTAATTTGTGGTGCTCGGGCTCGGGCTTGGGCTCATTTCCGCATGCCAAGGTGCACTACGGAGACGCTTGGATGGCGGTCACGCTCATCTTACTGGTTACGACTCCACACATCATCAATTTCATCAAGCTTGTGTTGCGACTTGTGGGGATGTGTCGCGGAGCTGGACCGCCACTGGTCTGGATTGAACGCCACAGAGAATCGCTTGAAGCAGCTTATACAGTTGGTTGGTCTCCCTAAAAAAAAGCACGGGCAGAAGGCAGAGAAGAAGAAGAATGGAGATTGGAGTAGTGCCCACGGGAGACGCTGCGGGTACGCCATTCTCGCCACAATGCATTTTCTTTTGTTCACGAGTGTTATCATTACGATTTCCATGATGTTGGCTAGTTGTCGCCAGGTCAAGTGTAAAGTGTATTCAAGCCTGAGGCCTTTCTTTGCCAAGCTTGTGTACCTGGTCGTCTTTGGAGCATTATATTATGTATTGAGATTCAAACAACTTTGGATCTAGAACAACTTGTTTGTGTCAGTTTTTAAAAGTGTTTCAACAGGTCATGCGCTGTATTGATGGGGATCGAGATTACTCAAAAATTATTGCTTTAGTCTACTGAGTTTCACTAGTTCAAAAAGCAAGTCATGGTGAATTAGTTCTGTTTTGTTTGAATGCACATACATTAGATTGAGGTTTTATTGAGGATCCTAAGTTTGAAATATAGTGAATATTTAATATCAGCTTGTAACATTAAAAAGAACCCCAAGATTGACTATCGATTCAAAAAATAGGATGAATGGTACTTTCGATCGTCATGTGAGTATTACAGTTGTCCGCTGCTAAATTCATGCTTTTCACACTTAGTGTCACTCTCTTGTTTTTAACTTTGTTTCTCAGGCCTTTGTGGCCTGGTTTAGACATCGCTATCGGACATCTTACATCTTAATGTTGAAATGTGCAATTTGTTCATCATTTTTTTTTTAAAGTTTTCAATCTTTTCACTAGTTGAATTTATTAGATCGGAGTGGGACTCACATCACAATAAATTAAGGGATAAGTATATTGCAAGTCCTAAAACTTGTCACAAAAGTATAATTAAGTTCTAAAAATTTTAAAAAGTGCAATCAAATCATAAAAATTGTCACGACAGTGTATAGAGTCCTAAAACTTTCAAAAAAATGCAATCAAGTCCTAAAACTTATCAAATTAGTCTAATCAAACCCGTCAGTTGATTGCACTTTTTGAAAATTTTAGGACTCAATTGTATTTTCATGACAAGTTTTATGACTTGTAATGCACTTATCCTATATATTAATTAATTGATAAAAAATCTAGGAGAGGGATGAATGTGGCGGTATTAGAGTCTATTCAATCTTTTATGGAATTGGTGGGTAGACAGTAGGGATAGAGAAAAGAGCAAGGATTGAAAAACTCGATTCATGTGTGTTGACACCTATTTTTTAATTTGCCCAAAATCAATTATACAAAATTTAGGAATTAAATTCCTTTAATTCCTAAGACAAAAAATAATTCTATTAAGTGCATTGCATATAGAAATTAGGCATATTTGCATTAATATGATCTTTTTAAAAATAAAAAAAAAAATTTCGCTCAAGTTGGGCCAGGTCGGGGCCGGGTCAACCTGGTCCATTTCTCATTTTTCTTTTTCTTTTTCCCCGGGCACGGGCCCCCCGGCCCCTTTCCTTTTCTTCTCCTTCCCGTGGGCCCAGGCCCAGCTTCTTCCTTCTCCTCCTCTCCCCCCCACGCGAGCCTAGCCCCGGTCCAGCTTCCCCTTCTCCTTCTCCAGACGTCCCTTTCGCCTCCCCTGTTTTCCCCTGTGCGCTGCGTCGACGTGACGTCGCCGGAGTAGCCACACTGCCGTTGCCAGCTGGCTAGAGGAGAGCCAGGTAGGCAAGCTGCTGTTGCCCTCAGATTCCCGGGCTCTCCCCCTCTCTCCCTTCCTTCCTCTCAGCCGCAGCAGACTGGCCCCCCACTTTGCACCGGCTTATGGTCGCGGGATTCGCGGGGTATAGGTCGGTGCAGGCCGTTGTCAGCCGACGTTGGGGAGCCGAATAGTGGCTCGAGGCCACTATAAACCAGAGAAAGAGAGACAGAGAGAACGGGTCGGCCACAGAGAGAGAAATAGAGAGAAACAGAGAGAGAGAAATAGAGAGAACTGAAAGAGAGAGAGAGAGGAAGAGCCGAGCATCCGCCAGAGTGAGGAAAACAATCAGCAGCATCACTGTCACCCACGGAGTAGCCGGAAAGCCATCCTGAGCGTCGTCGACCGGTGAGTTCCCCCCCCGGCCGAGTATCCCCTGTTTTGCTTTGTTTTTTAGGCACGATTTGGCCGGGACTCACGCCGGCCATGTCGTGCGAGTCCTGGCCCATACCATCGTTCCCCACAGCCCCTAGCCCCAGCCAGAATTGAGCCTTAGCCGTCGGAGTCGGCCTGATGATCGGAATCGGCCCGATTTCCACACACCCGCCAAGTGTTTGATAATATACCTCAGTGAGGCCGATTCGGATTTGGCCATCGGTCGGCATGCTGGCGGTCCGACGGCGACCTAGGAGGGCGGCAGAGCTTGGTGGTAGCCCCGGGGGGCAATTCGAGAGCAGCGCCAGTCTGGGTCGACCGGTGGACGGCCAATTTTGGCCCCGCCGGTGTCCCTTTCCCGCAGGTTTGTAAATTTGGGTCGGATTTGACTTGAATCAGCAGATCCGACCCCGGTCAATGCCCGGGTCAGATCCGTTGACTCGGGTCGGTTCCGACTGACCCAGATCAGTCGATCCGACCCGAGTCAATGCTCGGGTCGGATCCGTTAACTCGGGTCGGTTTCGATCGACCTGGATCAACCGACTCAACCCGAGTCAATGCCTGGGTCAAATCTGTTGACTCAAGTCGAACCGGGCCGACCCAAATCTGGCGACCCGACCCGGTTTAATATTATATTTTTTTAAACAATAATTTTTTAATAAAAAAATTTGTAAATTTTTTTTTTCAACTTATATATATTTTTTAGGGAAATTTTTTTTAAAAGTTTTTTTTATGTGGTTTATCTAATTGTTTTAATTTATTGTTGAATTATTATGCATGTTATTTTAATTGCATAAATTACCATATTTTAATTAGATAAACCTATAGGATTATGTACTGTTGTAATCATGCATGCCTTTAATTAAATTTTAATTGCATGAACTGCCGTGTTTTGAATGTCATTTGACTTAGTTAGGATTAGAACCTTAGGCTGCATATCTACTTTGACTGCTATCGCTTTTGATTATGCACTCACTCGATCACTTCACATGTTAGGAGAAAGATCCTAAAATCAATTCAAATTACCTGACAAATGTTTTCAAAAAATGAATAGGGTGAAATGGTATTGAAAGGGCATTAATTATCCAACCAATGTAACCAAGTCCCCGAACTCAGTCAATCTCTGATTCGTAGGAATAGAGTGATTCTCTCATCATCTTGTTTGGGTTTCTAATTGACCCACCAAAATCGATTAGTAGCGACTTTTTGATATAAACCATTTGCATGTTAAATACTTAAACCCTAAGTCGCGATATGGTATGGGCTTGGGAGGGCCCGAGTTAAGTCCCAAATTTAGACTTAGCACGTACTAGGCGAACCCCCTCGTTTTTTGAGCATGTTAAAAAACCCTGGGAGGTCGGTCATGACATAATGGCGACTCCGTTGGGGACCTTTTTTTAAAAAGTGGACTTAAGCCAAAAATTTTGTCCTGTTCAAAATATTTTGTTTGGCAACAAGGACTCCAGGTATGATCCTAACATTAAGGTGTTATTTGTTCTTGCTGGTTCAAATTGATTGATTTTAAATTGTTGTGCGTGCTGTAATAATTTAGCACTACATTGTTACACACACAACTACGCTGCCAGACCTGGGCCGCGATAGGACATTCTAAGATGGTGTTAAGAAAAATATGACCTTGAACGCGAGTCCGTGACGTAGAGGTTGCCTTTCTTTTTCTCGAAATTCATTTCTAAAAATCGAAAAGAAATATCTTTAGCCGCTATTCGCATGACTATAAGATATTCCTTTCGATTTGGCCGAAGTTAAAAGGACTTGACACTAACGCGAGACTGCGACGGTCAGACACCCTTTTAATTCCATTTTGTTGAACCAGTCTAAAAGAGAAATTGAACCTCACTCTTCATGTGCATGTTATTGTGATCGCCATGATTCAAGGAAAGGTATATATTCTACCCCCTTCTTATTTTATTATGCGGTTTACTTATTCAATTAATTTGTTATAGTTTGGCCACCCATTGATTGCATTCTATATGCGATGGGAAGAGCTGATATCTAATTCATCCCTGCTCCTAAGAAGTTTCTGGCATGGTGAGACCAACGAGACGAAGGATACGCTTATTGCGAAACTTGTCCGTGAAAATAAAAGACTTCGAGAGACTGTAGTTTCCCCATCGTTTATAAAATGAGCATCCGAGAAAGGCTCCCTTTTGTTAAAAGCCCATGTCGTTTATATTTCATAGTATTTATGTTTAGGGGTTTTGATTATCTTCTTTAAGAGTGTTTATAGGTTGTAATATTGTAAATATAATTGAACCGTTTTTATTCTTTATATAATTTTTTTCGCAACTTCATGACACCACCACGGCCATTGGCCCATTGGTATCCAAGTGTAAAGCCGAACGGTCCGAGGCGACCGGGGTTCGAACCCCGGGGACGCCGTCTGTAATGTTGATATTAATAAAAACCTTTTTTTTTTTCATTTTTTCTTTGCAAATAAAGAAAATATGTAATAATATCATGATTAGGTCATGGAATGATTCTTTAATTGGCATTATACTCTTTCATTTCAGCATTTTCACAGATAGTTACAAAAAATGACCGAAAAAAACGCTTCCCTTGATAATATGGAAAGGGAAATGAAAATGGTTTTCAACATGCTGGAAAATCTCACCAAGCAAATAGAATGGCAAGCTCACGCCTGCGCCTGCAGCAATTGAGGTGATGTTACCACCATCGTCCACCGGAAAAAACAAAACTTCCGCCAGCGATAGTAAAATGCCCCTGTTAGAAGACGATCCGTTTCCCCTGGCTGTTAGAAAAGCTGAACCTGAAAGCACTCCAGTGACAGAGCATGACAAACGTCTTGCAAAAGTTGAGGAGATGCTGAAACAGCTACAAGGCCCGTAGTATGCTGTCCCACTTGACTTGTCTATATATAAGCAGGTCAAAGTACCAGAAAAATTCAAGATGCTAGAGTTCGAAAAGTATGATGGCACTTCATGCCCCATATATCATTTGCACATGTATCATGTGCAGATGACTTAGTATGTGGATAATGAGCCTCTCATGATTCAAACATTTCAAGCCAACCTGACGAGACCAGCTTTGACATGGTATATGTCAAAAGACGTGGACACTTTCAAATCTTGGGATGACGCCGCCGATGCATTCCTCAAGCAGTACCAATTCATTCTCGATGTCACATTTACTCGGGATGATTTGGAACGCACCGAAAAGAAGAAGGGTGAGTCCTTCAAAGAGTATGCCACCAGATGGAGAAATTTGACCGTTCAGATTACCCCACAACTCACTGAGCATGAACAAGTAAAGTTGTTCATTAAGTCTTTTCCATATGAATACAGACACCGCCTGGTTGGTGCTACGGCCGAATCCCTTACTCGTCTTGTTCCTGTGGGTAAACGAATCGAAATGGGATTGTGTAATGAATGGTTTACGGACCCTGCTTCCACCAGTAGGAGGCTCAACATGAGAAAGGAGAAAGAAACCCTAGCAGACGCAAACATTGCATACATCCAGACCGTTCAGCCTCCTCGAACAGTCAAGGTGAATAGTGAACAGCAACCAACCTCAAGTCGCCAATCTCCGAAGCGATATGATAAAAGGCAATTCACTATGTTGCCCAGATCTCCCTCTCAGGTCCTGGCCATAATCCAAAAGAAAAACCTGCTGTTTATTGAGCCGAAACGTCCTAACACAGAAAGCTTCTCTAATTACGATCTATCCAAGAAGTGTGACTATCACATGGGCGAGATAGGACATTCGACGGACGACTGCTATACTCTTAAAAACCGAATCCAAAATCTGCTTGACACCAAAGCCTTTTCGTTCCAAACATCCAGGCTAAATGTTCAAAACAACCCATTACCCGAACATGAAAACAGTGTCAATGCTGTATCCACTTTCGACCCTTGTCGAATTAAGAGTGAGAATGTGTGTATTGGTGACATCTATAATGCTCTGGTGAAAGCGGGGTATTATTCTACTTGTGAAGTACTACCTTTGTCCTTAATGAAAGAAAGGGTTGCAAGCATGGCGAAAGCAGGTGTGATTATGTGTGTCAAGCACACCGGTATAGTGGCCACTATCTCCGAGATTATCATTAATTGGGACGAAGAACTTTCAACCTTGAATGCCGAAACAAATACATCCAGCCCCATACTTCTAAACGAACCTTCGTCCGATAACCCAGATGATGAAAAAGAGTTAACGATTGAGGTACCCTTAACCGAGGGGTATATATTGATTGAGGTATCTCAACCTTACTGATACGAGAGTGACAAAGCAGTCCCATGGTCCTACGAACTGGAAGCTGACCTAGTTACCAAGTCCGGACGAACGTATGCTCAAGCCGACGCGTAGCCTCCGAAGCCTGTCACTGATGAAGAAGCCAAAGAATTCCTGGCTATCATCAAAACCAGTGAATATAGTGTGGCGGACCAATTGCGCAAGTTTCCCATCCAGATCTCTTTGTTGGAACTACTTTAAACGTCCATGAAGCATGAGAAGTTCCTGATGAAAGTACTCAACGAAGTAAACGTACCAGAGTCAATTGAACATGACAAGTTGGAAGCATTTGTAGGGTCCATCCTTTTGAAAGATCAGATAACATTCTCGGAAGATGAGTTTCCCGCTGAAGGAAGGAGGCATACCAAGGGTTTCTACATCTCCGTCAAATGTAGAAACTCCTATGTAACTCGAGTTCTTATAGACAATGGATCAGCGTTGAATATCTGCCTACTGGTAACCCTGCACCGCCTCAATGTGGACACGTCCAAACTCTGTGCCTCCAAAACATTAATCCGGATGTTTGACGGAATGAAGAAGGACACCGTAGGTGAGATCAACCTTGATGTCCAGATCGGCCCAACAGTATTCAACATTCTGTTTCAAGTAATGAACATCCCCACTGCATTCAGCTTTCTACTGAGCCATCCCTGGATTCATTCCGCTAGAGCCGTACCGTCAAGTCTTCACCAAAGTGTGAAATTTGTGGCCCAAGGAAAGTTGATCACAGTTCTTGGGGAGAAGGACCATTGAATCTACCAAGAAACCGCCATCTCGTATGTTGAGCCAAGCGGTAAAGTGGAATCTAGCTTCAGTCAATTGAGCTCGTGTCAACCGTGCACGGGTATCGATGAACTTCTCCCCCTGCCCCTAATGTGTCAAAAGCCTCGATCATGGTAAGGAAGGTTATGGTTAGAAATGGCTTCACTCCAGGCTAAGGACTCGGCAAAGGAGGTCGGGGCATCCGGGAACCTATTCAAACCGCCAGGAATCATCATACGGCTGGCCTAGGGTATCACAGGGGAAACCTACAGGTTAACAAGGGGCACGCAAATGGTCAAACTGGCTTGTCATTTCCCTATATTCGGGAGACCTTCCCGCCATTTGCTAAATTGTTACAAGTCGAGAAAATTTATCTAAATCGCTCAGGAGAATCCGGTGAGGGGTTCAAGCAGCCGATCGAATGTTCAAGTCACCCGAGCTCCTCGACTCTTCCTGTAAATGTAGCTGTTGACTAACATCGAAACTCAAATAAGCTCCCGATTGAAGGAGATTGTGGATGAAAAGAAGCGGTTGATAGTGTGGTCGCCCTATTTGACGATATCTTTATAGGGGCCATACACGAGGACTCAACCTCAGAAACAAGTGCCTACCTGCTTGATTTGTTTGCACGTTTGCGGTATCAGTTAGGCGAGCTACAGGATTTACTGACATCCTTAATGGATACCATCCGCCAAATCTCGGACATGTCACCATCGTCATTCGATCAGGAGTAGGTCATCCAAGGAAATGGATCCGGAGGAAATACACCGTTAGGGTTTGTTCCTGACACGATTTGGCGAGACATCCAACTTTTACAGTGGTAGAACAATGTATGACGATACTCGCCAGTTCCTAAATCCATGGAGGTGATATTCCCTATTCTTTTACAAAAAAGGCTAATTGCAAGGAGGCTAAAACACCATACTCCTGAGTACTTTATCAACTATGACTCCTCCAAGTCCTGTGATTATCATTCAGGAGAGGTCGGGCACTCACTGGATGATTGTGACGCTCTGAAGAATAGAATCTAAGACCTACTGGACCCTAGGGCATTCATTTTTCGTGCCCTATAGTTGTGTCATGATGAGGATGATCTCTTGGTTGTACCTAGCCTCCGTGCCGCTGCTCCTGAGCTTTTTGATGCGGTGCGTAAAGGAAAGACGATTGTGGATATTCTAGGCCAACCCAGTGGTAAGTTCGACTATTACGTTGACTACCGGTTGCCATCAAGTTTTTATGAAGACCAGCAAAATAGCATTCCTAGCGGATGAGATGACATTGAAAAGCTGACACCATTAAAGAGAAGGGCCGAGAAGCTGGATTCTTGGAACGATACTATCGAGAATTTCTTCGTCGGGGCGATAGACGAAGGACTGGTTGAGGGAATGGGCGCAAGCCCGCTTGAGTAGAGTTCCTCTCCTATCTTTTGCATGAATCCTTGGAAAATGGGCTATCATTGTGTTTTGTTTTTGTTATCATGCCGTCATTTCCATTGGAAGAAATGTCTTTTTCGAATTTCTCCCCCTCTGTGGAGGTTGTAAATCTATGTATTGTAAATAAATAATATTTTGAGGGCATAAGGTAGTATCCCAAAACAGCCCGTTGATGATAACCAGCCATGAAAAGGAATGTATTCTGAGGCCCGGGCTATCTCATGTTTCATCGTCTATAAAACTTTTTGAAAATTAAAGGCTTCTCCACTATTCCTAAAAATGTTCTAAGAGAGAAAGGATAATCCATATCCTCATTTGTTTTTCTAATTAAATTACCCTATGTTCCAGGCGTGATCTTGCTACTTGCGAGGGAGTTAGTATGGTCTAGCCTGACGATGTAGATACTCATAGCAGCGATTCAAACAATTCAAGCGATGATCCTGCGGAAATCCAAAGAAATTGGGAACAGTATGAACAATTCAAACCCCTCACAACCGAGGACACTGTTACTATCAATTTGAGCGGTACTCAAGATCCAAAAGAAGTAAAGATTGGGGCTAACCTTCATGAAGAGAAAGCTATGCATTTAGTTGCTCTTCTCAAGGATTATCAAGATGTCTTCGCATAGTCTTACTCGGATATGTTAGGATTAGACCCTCGGATTGTTGAGCACGGTTTGCCTACCAACCTCGACATGCCTCTCAAAAAGCTAAGGTTACGAGGAACTAAACCCGAGTTGTCGAAAAAGATCGAAGAAGAGGTGATGAAGTTGTTGAAAGTAGGATTCATTGAGGTTTCATAATACCATGATTGGGTAGCAAACATCGTGCCAGTAAATAAAAAGGATGGTCGAATTCGAGTCTGTGTTGATTATCGCGACTTGAATAAGGCCAGTGTAAAAGAAGACTTTCCATTCCCTCACATAGATGTCCTTAGAGATAGCACTGCTGGATTCGAATTATTTTCTTTCATAGATGGATTCTCCGGGTACAACCAAATAAGGATGAATGAGAAGGACAAGGAGAAGACGACGTTCATCACTCCATGGGGGACCTTTCACTACAGGGTTATGCCTTTTGATTTGAAAAATGTCGGGGCAACAAATCTAACGTGCTATGGTCACTCTCTTTCATGACCTGATGCACAAAGAAATTGAAGTCTATGTTGATGACATGATCGCCAAGACCAGACGCGGAGAGGACCACATTGAAGCCTTGAAGAAGCTATTCAGTCGGTTGCGCGAGTTCAAATTACGCCTGAACCCTGCAAAATGCATACTTGGGGCAACCTCTAGTAAGTTACTCGGGTTCATCGTGAGTAGAAAGGGAATCGAGGTCGACCCCTCAAAAGTCAAAGCCATTTGTGAATTGCAACCCTCATCCACAGTCATGGAGGTCAGAAGCCTTTTAGGAAGGTCGAATTACATCGCTTGATTCATCTCCCAACTCTCTGAGACTGTACGGCCTTTCTTCAAACTCCTCAAGAAGGATGCCCAGATTAATTGGGATGAGGACTGTCGAGAAGCATTTGAAAAACCGAAGTAGTATTTGATTAATCCCTAGGTATTAGTGCCACTAGTCCTGAGACATCCTTTGACTCTCTATTTAATGATTCACAGTAAATTGTTAGGAGCCCTATTGGCCCAGAGCCACCTTGATGATGGAAAAGAATGAGCCATCTACTATCTGAGTAAGAAATTCACCATTTTAGAACAAAATTATTCCGAATAAAAAAAAACTTGTGTCACACTGGTTTGGGTGTTGCATAGGCTCCAACAATATACTCTACACCACCAGACATTTCTTGTAATTGAAAATGACCATATCCGGTATTTGCTTAACTGACTGGCGTTAGTGGGAAAATTAACCAAATGGCAAATCCTGATTTTAGAATTTGACATCCAAACATCATCGCAAAAATCGGTGAAAGGTCGGGTGATCGCGTATATGTTAGTTGAATGCCCTGAGGAAATACATGAAGATGATCTAGATGACCGTATTTTATCAACGGAGGAACACACGTGGACCATATTCTTCGATGGAGCATTAAACTTGTCTGGTTTTGGCATCGGGGCAGTCTTGATATCCTCAGATGGGCAGCATTATTCGGTAGCCGCAAAATTGATGTTTTCTTGCACCAACAATATTGCCGAATATGAAGCATGTATTCTCGGCTTATAAGCAGCAATTGACATGAAAATAGCCAAACTAAAAGTATTCGGCGACTCTGCATTAATCATACTCTAGACTATGGGTGAATGGAAGACTAGGGATGCTAAACTAGTACCCTATCATGACTATTTGGAAGAGTTGATTTCAGTATTTGATGAGATTTCATTTGAATATTTATCTAGGTCTCACAACCAATTCGCCGATGCATTGGCTACATTGTCGTCCATGTTACAAGTTACCAATGGTTTGGAAATAGAACATCTGAAGATTGAAGTCCTGACCAGACTAGCCCATTGCATGATTGTGATCAAAGAATCCGATGGTAAACCATGGTATTATGATATCATGAATTACATTAAGGAACAGCAATTCCCTGAGGGAGTAGCCCTGCAGATAGGAGATACATAATGAAGATGGCAACAAAGTTCTTTGCTGAGGGTGAGAACTTGTACAAGAAATCCTACGATTCTGTTTTGTTAAGATGCGTGGACATGACCGAAGCAACACATATCATGCAAGAGTTGCACGAGGGAGTATGCGGCTTGCACATGAATGGGCACATGTTGGCCAGGAAAATAACAAGATTGGGTTATTACTGGCTTTCCTTAGAAGGTGATTGCATCCGACATGTTCGAAATTGTCACTGTTGTCAGATCCATGAAAATAAAATAAATGCCCCTCCAACAGAATTACACCAGTTGTCTGAGGCATGGCCATTTTCAATGTGGGGCATCGATGTAATCGATCCAATCAATCCAAAAGCATCAAATGGACATCGTTTCATCTTGGTCGCAATTGATTATTTCTCTAAGTGGATCGAGGCTGCGTCATATACCAATGTTATCGCTTGGAATATGATGAAATTCATCAAGCGAGACATAATTGCCCGTTATGGTGTCCCTAAGGCTATCATTATAGATAACGGGACAAATCTGAATAACAAGCTTGTTGATGATTTACTCAGTAAATTTGAGATCCGTTATCTGAATTCATCTTCCTATCGTCCTCAAATGAATGGGGCTGTTGAAGCTGCCAATAAAAACATCAAGAAAATCTTAGCAAAAACTGCTGAGAATTATTGAAATTGGCATGAAAGATTACCTTTTGCGTTAATGGCAAACTGAACATTAATTTGGACACCTTACCAAAAAAAAAAACATTAATTTGGACATCTACTGGGGCAACCCCTTTTCCTTAGTGTATGACATGGAAGTAGTCCTGCTTGTCGAGGTGGAAATCCCTTCACTACGGGTATTGTCCCAAGTGAAACTGTTTGAGGCGGAATGGAAGCAACAAAGACTAGAGCAGCTAAATAAGATCGATGAAAAGCTATTGAAGGCTTTTTATCATGGGCAATGTTATCAACAGAGGGTAGCCAGATCATTCAACCAAAAGGTACGCCCAAGACACTTCGAAGCAGGCGATCTCGTCTCGAGGAAAGTGCTACCACTACCTCCTGAGCTCGGAGGTAAGTTCGCTCCAAACTACATTGGTCTCTATGTTGTGAAAAAGGCACTCCCCGAAGGGGATCTAATTCTAACTGAGATAGATGGGTGCCAATTCTCTGACCAATCAACTCTGATGCACTGAAGAAGTACTATTCTTGAAACAATTTCTATGTTCTTATTGATGACAAGGGAATTGGCAGAAAAGTTATTGATAAGGACACTCTTGCGGTAAATCTAACTGAAAAGAACTTCGCATCGGACAAAGTAATGTCAAAGCTAATCCTGGCAACCATGGAAGTATCAATGGTAGACATGCCCACATTTGTCAAAGACCTTTAAAATAGATATTAGCTTTGCTGCAAAGTTCCCCATGCAAGCAGTTGCATATGACCTGTGTAGCTAGGAATCAGAGTATCCATGAGAAACCGTTCAACATGCTGGAATTGCATTGACATAGCCTTCGCTGACAATAAAACCTTCTATTCGGGAGCACCCCTAGTTATAGAGGATTTCATTTGAGCTTCGAGACTAAGAGTATGGAGGAGTAGGCTAGGACAGAGAAGACTGAACAAAGTAAAGAGGAGAAAAGACTCTGCTAGCTGTGAAGACAAAATAGAAGAAGGGTAATTTCTATCGTTTTTAATTTACTCTCAAGCATCTCATTGCTAACATAAGCTCATGTTTTGATAGAAGGGAATTATTGACATCCGAGAAAACTCAATGAATTGTCAATTTGGCCTCAAATAAAGGGAACCATGAAGAGTAATGTTGTATCGTTCCCAATTTCTGTCCCTCAAAGAGCTATTCATTAACATGGTCTTTCTTATTACCTAGCAGGTTTGCCTTGCCATTGCAGCATAGGTAAGTATCTCATTCCTTACAATCTTTTCACTTGAGAGTAGAAAGAAACAAGAAGAAAGAAACAGATCAAAACAAATAAGTGCTTAACCTCCTCTAAGTGCGTCACATATCTTTTGAGAAGAACTTTGCACGGTAATTTTACCTGTTTAATTCACCAATTCACTGTGAAAACCTTGACAATTTGACGAATGGTGTCAAACTGCTCAGATGTTTTGAACGAGAGGTGTTAGAGTGATGAAAGAAAATCCTTAGTCTATACACATTCTCACGTACCAAATCCTTGCATGATGAGCGAGAAGGTTTCATTTCTACAAGGTAAAGAGATTTCGCGCAAAAGGTACAGTAGCCAAAGTGATGAGAGGCAATTTATTTTCTGCCCCATACACCACCATTGATCCTTTGCTTGACTATTTTTGAGCCCACACACTTGAAAATTCATTTTAAATCACCCCTGTCAAGAACCACCCCACATCGGGGTTGCTTAAGATAAATTAACATCACATGAAGGATTCAAACTTAGAGGAAGCAAGAAAAGTGTCCCTCCCTTTCGATCATCGCCCCATGGCTTTGGCTTCATCACTTTTATAGATCCGATGGTCCTCAACAAGGTCCTCTATGACAAGCACTCCATCGACGGCCAGACGGTCGAGGCTAAGAGGACTTTGTCAAAAGAGAAGCAGCAAACTAATTAGAACATGTCCAAAATACCATCATGTCATTGATAACAGTGATGTTCTCACCTAGTGGCTGAGCAAGACAAGAAGGATGAAGAGTTTGTAATTTCTAAAATTTTCTGTGATTATCAGCCGCAGCAACTCGCACAAGGTGAAAAGATGAATATAAATTTTCTTGCTCTCACTTACATTAATCTTTGATTGTTATTATTACAGGTGAACTCTTGTGATAATTTAAGTGCCCTAGGATGACGAAGAGCAATTCTTTTTTTATCCCATACACTTATATCCCCTGCTAGCCCAATTGAGCCGACGATTTCATTTCGTACAAATCCAGTTGGTGATCATCCCCCACGCTGAGGCAAAGCAAAAGTCATCACAGTTTGAGCATCAACGTCCAAAGTACCGAATGAAGATGAATATTCCAAGAGCCTAATAATGTTGTTCTGTTCAAATTTGTTTAGGCTAGTCCTGAAAATACCAAAAAGAATAGTAAAAATGCTGAAAACTAGGGACATGAAAAAGCAATATGCCTGGTAAAAACAAGGCCAATGCCCATGAATAAAAAAATAAAGAAAAAGAAAAATGAGAAGAAGAAAAATGATGAAAAAGATGAATAGAAGACCCCAAAGGGTTTAAACTTGAGTTCTTCTTCGATACAAATCTCAATTTTAGGAACTCTATCTTGACAAAGATCTGTCATAATGGATGAAGATGAACCTATTCTGGAGAAAGCAATTAAGATAGAGATAGAATGGTATCCAGGAAAATGCTTAACGTAGAAGCTCCTTAAGAAAAAGTTGTCAAAGAAACTAAAGGACGGGATTTCCCAGGGAGTTTTCCAAAAGGATCCTGACGGCTGAGAAAAGACTGATGGCAATGCCTAGATGATCACCAATTCTCACCCCTTACACACATTTTTTGAGCCCAATGATCATTTCGTTCCTCAACCTGTGAACCAAGCTCACGTTACATCCCTCATAAAGTCTCTTTTGATTAGAGCATTTGGAATAACGTGGAATTTCAAAGGTTTATAAATAACGCTTGAGGAAGTGTGAGCAATATTACTTTTATCTTGTTTTGCAGGGTTTTTGACTTGAAAACCCGAAAATAATTGTAGGATGTTTTCTTTCACGGCCTTGACTTGGATAGTCACCTTTTGTTAAGCCATTAACCAAGTCAGCATTACGACCTTGAAAAAGACCTCTCAGATTAGCAGCATCATACCGCTTGCGAGAAAACTCAGACCCTTCCGATGTGATAACGGTTAGATTGAGTGTTTTCGATGTTCCCACCTCAATGGACGGGACAAATAACCATTTTCAATGAGAGTGAGTGGAAAGTCCTTTCTGACTAAAGGTCTCTTGTTCAGTATCTCGATAAATCCACCTTGGGAGTGAGAATTGTCTTGATTGACCCTTGGTGGATGTTTAGTGATGTAAACATGGCAAAATCATCTTGCATAAATACACATTTTGGAATAGCCCGACTTGTCTATCCCTGATGAAGGCATGCATGTTTGTGCTAATCGTCTTTGATAGTTTAAAGCTCTAATCCCTAGTGAAAGAACACGAAAATTCGGGCATTGAAGAAGCCCTCATTGTCACCCTTAAAGAGATGCCCTGAAAAAGGTCAGTTATTCAGCAGATGATGCATTAAACCTTTGGGTAAGAAACATTAGATATTTCATCAGATTTCTTTTCAAACTATCCAGAGAATAAATCAGGTGTTGCTTTGAAAATGAAATGCATATTGACTTGCAATCAAGATATTTCATATGATATTCTAGAATAGTCTTAATTGTCTATTTTTCTGATGAATACATATATCTTTGTATAAAATTTACTTGTCTGACAAGAGACATGCCCTTAAGAGGTTGGAACGTGCCCAGGTAAGTATTATCTACCCCTACCTGGTTCCAAAAAGATCTATGTACCTACAATTGTTATGGTATCTTTCAAACATTGGACTGACCCCTTTGTTCACCCTCCTGAGCATGGGATGGACCTCCCTTTGTTCACATCAAACCATCGGGCAAGGACCCCCATGTGCTCATTGTTTGAATCTTTTCAAGACTAGCTGGCAAGGACCCACCAGGCAAACTATCAAATCCTCGAGCGAGGACTCCCAGGTGCTCATTGTTTGAGTCTTCTTAAGACCTGCTGGCGAGGACCCACTAGGCAAACCATCAAATCCTTGGGCGAGGACCTCCAGGTGCTTATTGTTTGAGTCTTCCCAAGACCTGCTGGTGAGGACCCACCAGGCAAATCATTAAATCCTCAGGCGAGAACCCCTAGGTACCCCTTGAACATTAGATTGTTCCTCTGTTCACCAAAGCTGTTAAGCGCACCAGTCAAGGCAATAGAAGAAAAGTTTGGATCATAGACAAGCAGTTTCCCTTGTTAAGGCGATTGAAGAAAGGTTCGGGTCCTGGACGAAGCAAAATCCAGTTGAGGCGATCGAAGATAGGTTTGGGTCCACAATGAATGAAATCCAGCTAGCGACCGAAGAAAAGTTTGGGTCATGTGCAAGCAATTTCCCCCCAGTCCCGGCAACCGAAGATAGGTTCGGGTTTGCGACAAATGAAATCCAATTGGCGACCGAAGAAAAGTTCGGGTCCTGTGCAAGTGATTTCCCCCTAGTCACGGCAACCGAAGGTAGGTTCGGGTCTGCGACAATTGAAATCCAGCTAGCAATCGAAGAAAAGTTCGGGTCCTGTGTAAGTGGTTTCCCCCCAGTCACGGCAACCGAAGGTAGGTTCGAGTCCGCGACAAACGAAATCGAATTGATGACCGAAGATAGGTTCAGGTCCTGTGCAAACGATTTCTCCCAGTCAAGGCGACCGAAGAAAGGCTCGGGTTCTCGACAAACGAAATCCAGTCAAAGGGACCGAAGATAGGTTCGGGTCCTAGGCAAGCGATTTCCCCCAGTCAAGGCGACCGAAGAAAAGTTCGGATCCTAGACAAACAATTTCCTTCGTCAAGGTAATCAAAGATAGGTTCGAGCCCTAGATGAAGAAAATTCAATCGAGGCAACCAAAGATAGGTTCGAGTCCTCGACACCTGATACTAACTATCTGGAATTACTCTACCCTTCAACAAGGTAAGTAGCTTAAGGTATGTTTTTATTTGTTTTAACACGCATCATCTTATTGCATAAAAAATGAGACTCACAGTCTCGCTAAAATAGCATCCATTGAGCACGCATGGGCCAAATAGGTGTCATTTTATCTTTGAACGTAATCTTTGCGAGTTCAATCTCTATGAGATCACCTCCAAAGAGGGGCAGTTGTTGACACCTATTTTTAATTTGCCCAAAATCAATTATACAAAATTTAGGAATTAAATTCCTTTAATTCCTAAGACAAAAAATATTTCTATTAAGTGCATTGCATATAGAAATTAGACATATTTGGGTTAGGCCAATCGGGGCCGGGTCGACCCAGCCCATTTCTCCTTTTTCTTTTTCATTTTCCCCCGGCCCCTTTCCTTTTCTTTTCCTTCCTCTTCTCCCCGCGGGCCTAGGCCCAGCTTCTTCCTTCTCCTCTTCTCCCCCCTGCGCGAGCCTAGCTCCGGCCCAGCTTCCCTTTCTCCTTCTGTGGACGTCCCTTTCGCCTCCCTTGTTTTCCCTTGTGCATTGCGTCTACGTGACGTCACTGGAGCAGCCACGCTACCGTCGCCAGTTGGCCAGAGGAGAGCCAAGCGGGCATGCCAACGGGACTAGCCTTAATGGTCAGTCCCATTGCCCCCGGATTCTCGGGCTCTCCCCCTCTTCGTTCCTTCTTCTCAGCTACAGCAGACTAGCCCCCCCTCTGAACCGGCGTATGGCCGTGGGATTCGCGGGGCATAAGCCGGTGCAGGCCGTTGTCAGTCAACATCGGGGAGCCGAACAGTGTCCTGAGGCCACTATAAACCAAAGAAAGTGGGAGAGAGAGAATGGGTCGGCCATAGAGAGAGAAATAGAGAGAAATAGAGAGAACTGAGAGAGAGAGAGAGAGAGAGAGAGAGAGAGAGAGAGAGAGAGAGAGTGAGAAAGAGCCGAGCATCTGCCGGAGTGAGGAAAACAACCAGCAGCATCACCGTCGCCCACGGAGTAGCTGAAAAGCCGTCCCGAGCGTCGTCGACCAGTGAGTTCCCTCCCTCGGCCGAGTATCCCCTGTCTTGCTCTGATTTTTAGGTACGGTCTAGCCGGGACTCGCGCCGGCCGTGTCGTGTGAGTCCCGGCCCATATCGTCGCTCCCCACAACCCCTAGTCCCAGTCGAAACCGAGCTTTAGCCGTTAGAGTCGACCTGATCGCTGGAGGAGGTTGGGATCCCCTCTTTTTTCCACGCGCCCGCCAAGTGTTTGATAATATGCCTCAGTGAAGCTGATTTGGATTTGTCCGCCGGCCAACGTGCTGGTGGTCCGATGGCGACCCAGGAGGGCGGCGGAGCTCGGTGGTGGCCCCAGGGGGCGATTCGAGGGTGGCACCGGTCTAGGTCGGTCGGCGGACGGCCAATTTTGGCCCCGCCGGCGTCCCCTTCCCACGGGTCTGCAAGTTCGGGTCGGTTCTGACCGACCCAGATCAGCCGATCTAACCCAAGTCAACGCGCGAGTCGGATCCGTTGACTCGAGTCGGTTTCGACTGACCCGAATCAGTCGACCCGACCAGGGTCAACGCCTGGGTCGAATTCGTTGACTGGGATCAGATAGGGCCGACCCGAATCCGGCGATCCTAACCGGTTTAATATTATATTATTATTTTATTTTTTTAAAAATAATTTTTTATAAAAAAATTTAAAAAATTTGTAATTGTTTTTTACCTTATATATATTTTTCCAAAAAAAAAATTTAAAAAAGTTTTTTTATGTGGTTTATCTAATTGTTTTAATTTATTGTTGAATTATTATGCATGTTATTTTAATTGCATAAATTGACATGTTTTAATTAGGTAAACCTATAGGATCATATACTGTTGTAATCATGCATGCCTTTAATTAAATTTTAATTGCATGAACTGCTGTATTTTAAATGTCATTTGACTTAGTTAGGACTAGAACTTTATGTTGCATATTTACTTGTACTGCTAATCGCTTCTGATTATGCACTCGCTCGATCACCTCACATGTTAGGAGAAAAGTCCTAAAATCAATCCAAATTGCTTGACAAATGTTTTTAAAAAATGAACAGGGTAAAAAGGTATCGAAAGGGCATTAGTTATCCAACTAATGTAACCAAGTCCCCGAGCTCGGTCAATCTCTAGTTCGTAGGAATAGAGTGATTCTCTCATCATCCTGTTTTGGTTTCTAATCGACCCACCCAAATCGATTAGTGGCGACTCCTTGATATAAACCATTTGTATGTTAAACACTTAAACCCTAAGTCGCGATATGATATGGGTTTGGGAGGGCCCGAGTTAAGTCCCAAATTTAGACTTAGCACGTACCAGGCGAACCTTCTCGTTTTTTGAGCATGTTCAAAAAACCCCGAGAGGTCGATCGCGACAATGTGAGTCAAAAACTTGATTCATGTAGTCGTTATGAGAAGTATGAAGGAGAAAAAGAGATGATCAATAAATAACAACGTGAAGAAGGAGAAGAAGAGAGAGAGGCTCTGCTAAAATAGGTGCGGTTTTTACCTCCTCTCACAAAATATATTAATAAAATGAAAAAAAAAGTCATGATTGGACAATAATTGGTTGTTTTCATTGGAAATGGAAAATGAAAAAGGTAAGTTAGTCATGTTGTGCCTAGTCGGCCATACTCTTAAGTGCTTTTCAAGAATTCCCAATTTGTCAAAATCAAAGGTCATCATCTTAATATATAAGATCTTTTAATCACGTTCAATTGTGAGGTGTCACAAATTTTATAACTTAGCCTTAATTTCACTACAAGGAACAAGTCACAAGCTTTTCAACACTGTACAAATCTCTGTGATTAAATTTTTAATGGAGAAAATAACATAACTTTTCACCACGGTAGTCCGATTGACCCGATTCCTTGAAATCTGCGATTCCGACACTTTTTGAAGATCAAATCGTATCTCGAAAAACTTTAGGTCACAAGCTTTCTATTAAGGTAAAAATTGAGCGAATCAAGGATAGGATAGAAAAATTATATCCGGCCAAAATATGGTCAAATTTGTGTAAAAATATGGGTTAATATCACAAAAAACTCCAAACTGGTACACTTGTGACAAATTTACTTTATACTAACTTTTTTACAACAAAAAACTCTAAACTAGTACACTTGTGACAATTTTACCTCGAACTATTTTTTTGACCATAAAAAACTCCACACTGGTATACCTGTGATAATTTTACCTCAAAACTAATTTTTTGGCCACAAAAAACTCCAAACTGGTACACATGTGATAAATTTACCCTCCATTAGTTTCCTTTAAATTTTACTGTCAAATTGCTAAGTTTAATGACACGTGGTAACTGACATGTGTACCGGTTTTGGATTTTAGCCTTCTGTTTGTCACAAGTTTACAAATTTGTAATTTTTTGTGATATTAATATAATTTAACGGACACTAACGGAGGGTAAATTTGTCACAAATGTATCAGTTTGGAGTTTTTAGTGGTAAAAAAATTAGTTCGGTGGTAAAATTATCACAGGTGTACCAGTGTGGGGTTTTTGGTGGTCATAAAAATAGTTCAGGATAAAATTATCACAAACGTACCAGTTTGGGGTTTTTGGTGGTCAAAAAAATAGTTCGGGGTAAATTTGTCACAGGTGTACCAGATTTGGGTTTTTTGTGATCAAAAAAATAGTTCGGGATAAAATTGTTATAGATATACTAGTTTAAGATTTTTCGTGATATTAACCCTAAAAATAAATTATGAATCACTAATGGTGCATCATTATTGAGGACAGTAAAATCCGAAGAAATAGTGCTTTAATCTTGCAAACTACAAGCACATAGCTCTAAAACAACAATCCCGGATTCCTGTAATAGGTTACTCCATGATTATGTACAACATTTCTATGTGGATGCCCAAAAAAGAAATTGAGAATGTTTTCATTTACACCAACATGAGCACGGAAAATCTTTTCAAGGCAACAAAATCATCCTGATAGCAGCCTTAAGGACCGTGGTCCCATTTTGCCCTTTGTCGATTTCCTTTGAGACTTTGACACTCGACAAATCCATAATCAAGGCATCGTAATAAGTGACATCCTCGAAATCCGTGATTCCGACACTCTTTTAAAATCAAATTGCTTTTCGGAAAAGTGTGGTTGCGAGCTTTCCGTTGCGGTAAAAATCGAGTGAATCAAGGATATGACGAAAAGGTTATATCCAATCAAAGTATGGTCAAATTTGTGTAAAAATAAATTATGAATTACTAATGGAGCTTTATTATCGAAGACAATGAAATCCGAAGAAGGCCATAGTGCAGATACTGGCGTTACGTACCAATTATCTACTCTGTATCTCAATGATAACTACAATACCATCATCATTATGTGGTATGGTGTGACATTTCGAAATTTCACCCATTTGGGATTTATGAAATAACTGAGTTTATTAATGTACTTGTAGTCAGTTTCGCTCGGAACTGATCATTTCTAGGATACTAACTATTAGGGAAAGGCTAATTAGGGATTTAAATTCGTACGATTAGAGAGATTCAGTCGTGAATCGGCTTTCGATCAGAAAATCGTCAGGGTGACATTTTGAGCAAATGTAGGCCGATCTTAGGATAGTATGGACCAATTTACCAATGTCACATTAGTAGATTACGGGTGATTTCGTTTGATCACGAAATGAACTGACGAACGATCCAGAACCTATACCGAACAATTGTACTCATCAGAACTAGCGATCGATCCTCGCGATTTTATTGACAACCGAGTTCGTCACGATCTGAATGAACTTGCACGTGACTTGATTTAATATCAGTCACGGGTCGATTTTGTGAATTTTCCCAAAAGTCGTCCGTTAGTCTGAGATACGTACAAGTTACATTATATAGAATTCTATTATTAAATTGAGATCAAATTGGGTATCAAAAAATTAGGAAGTCACGATAGAACGTTAGGACGATGTTGCGGTTGTAACGTGCAATTTTGGATGTGCCCGAATCCTTCAGAAAAATTTAATTTCGGCAAGAAAATGGGAAAGTGACCATTTTATCCTTGGAAATTTCTAAAGGGTTAGCTTTATAGGGCAAAGGCATTTTGGTAATTTTTCCCTAAAATTTGGAAAAGACACTTTTCCCCTTAGATTTTTTGAGAAATTCCAAGATTGCCTTTAGATAGTTTAGATGAGATTCGATTTGGGCCATCGATTTCAAGATAAGATCGAATCTGGACCATCGGATGAAAAGATTAGAGAATGGCATTTTGGTAATTTGCCAATTTGAGTCAAAATTTAACTTCCAAGTCTTGACTCTCTCTCTCTCTCTCTCTCTCTCTCTCTCTCTCTCTCCTCATTTCTCTCTCTCTCTCCAACTCAGCTCCATCTTTCTCTCTCCCTCCCGATCTCTCTCTCGCCGTGAACTTCCCCTCCTGCCGTGTTGCCGTCAATCGTCGCCGTCTGGGCGCCATTTGCCGCATCGCCACTCCACCGCTGTCCCCGCCGAGCCCCACGCCGCCGTTCCCTCTCTCTCTCCCTCTCGGTTTCCCTTCCTTGGCCGTGAATCGGTCCAAGCCGCAAGCCGCCGCCACTCACTGTCATTCGTCGATCACCCATCCACCGCTTGTCGTACGTCGCCGTCATCGCACACCACTGCCGATCGATGCTTGTTTCACTCTATCCGCGTGAGTCTAAAGTTGAGTAAGTTCAATCTAAACCTCGCCTAATTTATCGGGTAAATTTGGACTCGTTTAGATGCGGTTTGATAGAAATTAGGGACTAAACGGAATAACGGGCCGCAGGAATTGATTTCGAGAATTTTCGAAGGAATTTTAAAGGTCGAGAGATGGCTGTGTTAGTCTGTTTGATGGGCTGTAGGGTGCTGTTGGGTGCGTGGATGGTACCGTTAGGTCAGGCTCGGGATTTTATGAAAGTGCCGTGAACAGCCGGGAGTGAATTATTGAAGTTTTGGGTGAGAAAAAGACTAATCGATGGTTGTGATGTGATGTTTTATGTGCTGTGGGGTGCTGTTTGTTGCGCGGTTGGTATCGTTAGATCCGGCTCGAGATTTCGTAAAAGAGCCGTGAAGGGCCTGATTGATTTGATAGCATTTGGGTGTGGAAAAATTTCAATTTGTGTGTTGATTGCGTGTTTATGATGTGACTGTATTGTTGTGGTATATCGGGTGCAATTGTATGCATGGAATTTATGCGAACGCGTGTGAGTGAGAGATTGGGATTGGGCCGAGGCATTATAAGCTCAGGTCGCGATCACGTAGGCCTGTCGCATTTGGTGCAAGTTGAGGATTGAGAAAGTGGGAAATGAGATTAGCCTGAGGCATGAATAGCTCGGGTGGGAATAGGATCGGGCCGAGACATTCTAAAACTCGGGTCGCGATCACGTAGATCTGTCACATTTGGTGCGGGCTGAGGAAAGAAAGTGTGAATGTGGAATTGAATTGAGACGTGTGATGCTCGGGGCGCGATCAAGTGGGCCAAAGTGTGTTGACACGAGCTGGGAAAGTGTTTGAGAATAAGGCGTGTGGTACGGAAAGTGTAAATGTGGGATCAGACTGAGGTGTGTGATGCTCAGGGTGCGATCGAGTGGGCTAAGGCGTGTATATGCGGGTTGAGAAGGTGATTGAGTGAACGTGGGTACGACGAGTAGGTTAAAATGTGGTGTGATTGACGTGTGAATTAATATGTAGAAAGTTTGTATGTTGTGGCATGTGCATGAGGATTGTTTGTTATGATTGTGGACTAATGTGCAGGTTGCGTGTACTGAGAGTCCAGATATGTGTGATTGTGGATTGTTGTTTGTGTAGATTGATTGTGTATCTAAATGTATCTAGAATTACGTGGTAGCCTAGGTAGAGTTTAGGTTGCAACTTATTGAGAAGTGTCTTATGGTTACTTCAACCAAACCATTTCAGATCACTCACCTGAGCAATGAATCCGTCGCTGCTGCTAGAGCGTTTTGGTATAGTCATGCATACCAACAATAATTTTGTAGAGTACCCAGTAGATGAGCATTACACTTGGATCAAGCATACCTCGACAGTATGGGCAGATGTAGGACTACCTCCTTGGTAGGCATATACATATACTGCGTGGACGTTTAGAGACGGGATTGATGAGTTCAGCCCTGTTCAAGGCTTTAACGTCCCCTTTGATGGAGTTGGGGACTGGGGCCCATCAGCCATACTCCCGCCTGATGGTGAGCTGACTAGCTTGGAGACTAATCTGGCTCAGTCTGGACTTCACCCTGTGTCTGCAATACCTGAACTCTCAGAAGCTGAGCATGAGCCGGAACAAGAGGAATCTCAAGCGGGATACAATCCGATGGACATGGATCTTGAGGTAATTCCTGAGGAGGGCTAGGAAGGAGAAGAGGAAAACCCAGAAGCAGAGCCACAGGAGGGCCCAGAAGCAGAGCTAGAGAGTGAACAAGAGGACGTACCCGTGTACGATTACAACCCCTATTATGTGCTAGAGGATGAGCCAGTCGAGGAAGAACGGGATGAGATACTAGGAGAGTCGGGTGACATAGACCACTCGATAGAGATTGGAGCTGAGTCAGAGTCCTCAGTAGAAGCGACGATCCAAGAGGAGTCAGATCCGAGCGCTAGCGAGTTGAATTCAAAGTGGACGCCGTCTCGAGGGCGCTGGGGTTAGTGAGGAGGTTGGGAGTTAATTTTGAAGGGTACCATTTTTAAAAAATAGGGTGTATGAGTGATCTACCCTATTTGAGGTGTTGATGTTGTAAGGATTAGATAGTGGGTATGCATGTAAGTTTGTAGACGGACAAGCTGGTGGCAAAGTTTGAGTTTGTTGTAAATGGATGTTGTATATATTACTATCGAGGCATAGTATGGTGTAGTTGTTGTGGCAATCTATTGTATTATGGTGTTTTCCAAAAATTTTATTGTCTGGATTTAACTATTTGTTTATGCCGCGATTAGCTCTAACGTGAGAATTGAGTCAGCGACGTATTCTTGAGATGTCGCACCTAATCGACTCGTGATAGTGGGATGTCGCAAACTTTAAGGAGTTCGGGGCATGACACATGGAATCGGGGGATTTGAATCTTGCCAATAATAACCTATCTAGCAGTATTCCAAATTGTTGGAAGGGTTTTTTTAGCTTACTTGACTTTGTCATTTAATAAGTTAGCATTCCCCGAGCCCCAGCCCCATTAGCATTCCCCGAAACCCTAGCCCCATTAGCATTATCATTCTCCAGATTCACGTCATCACCACTATTATCATTTGCAGGATTCACATCATCACCAGCATTAGCCACAGGAAGCGGTTCATCCAAAAGGTAATATTCACTGTACATAATAAATAAAGCTAATTATTTAAACATTCACAGAGTCACAAATAAAAGCACAAAATTAAAGAAAACTTACTGCAAAATCATGCAGGAAAGTGCTGAAACAGAACGCTCGAAAATTTTTTAGTAGGCTTTATTATCCATGTGGAGAACAGAGACTTATGGCTCTAGTAGTAGGGCACCTTCACACAGTAAGCAAATGACCTATATCATATATGGTAATGCTTATCATTCTAATACTACTGGCCTTCAGGATAGCCCGAGAGAAATCCTAGGACATGCAATTATAGTTCAATGATTCGATTCCAAAATTCTTGCAACATGGCCATTAGACAATATACTCCTGTGATTTGATGTCTATCTTGTCATAGCATCCTACTATCTGTGTGTCATGAAACAGATCAGATCTTGCAAACTACAAGCACATAGCTCTAGAATAAGAAACCCAGATTCCCTGCAGTAGGTTACTCTGCAATTATGTACCACATTCGGATGTGGAAGCCTGGGTAAGAAACTGAGAGTGTTTTCATTTACATCAACGTGAGGAATCTCTTCAAGACTGGTCCCATTTCGCCCTAGCCCGATTTCCTCTAAGACTTTAACACTTGAGAAGTCCATAATCAAGGCATCATCAGTTGCAACATGTTACGCTCCGAACCTCCGTCGAACCCTGTGAACATCCCGCCTCTGGTCGAACAGTTGCGACGTCCCAGGTTGTTGCCGACCTCATTAAAACATTAGAGGTTTAATTGCGCACATGGAAACCATAAAACACTCGGACTAAATTAAATTGGGGAAACATTGGGAGAATATATACATTTCCATTTCTTGTTCAACTTGTACCACAATATTTACAAAATACAAACCTTAGTTTACCAGTGCACACATTACTAACCCTCCAAAAGTAAGAACAAAATCCGATGATTTGCCATCCAACTCGTAACAACCTTTAACACCCCTTGCTTGTCGTCCACTCAGAATCTAAGTCCACATTATTCCATCTCCCATTTGAAACTCTGCTGTCTCATATTCTGTATGCACTGGAACTCCAAAACGTACTGAGGGTGGTGGTGGTGAAGGATTCATCGATCGGGTCTGGGTTTTGAAATTATTTGGTTTATACAACCATGATGTTACATCTTAGCAAGTATACTTCTAAACCCAATCTAGGTTATCACGTACCTCCAAATAATTACACAATCACACACATTCACGTACACCAATATCACAAAACAGGTACATCAATTAAGACTGTCAGGCTCAATAATACACACATTCGCACTCAATCACGATCACATCGTATGCAACACACGTATGTGCCAATTCTCATCCCACTCTTCCCTCTATTCTCATTTTCCACTTTCTTAATCCTCGCCAGTGGTCCGTGTTGAAGTACACGTCTTAGGCACATTGCGATTATTCATCAGATCACTTCTGGCCCAAGTACTCGTTCATGCCTTAGACCTCGATCGTGACCTGAGTATCATATGCCCCAGGCCCGTTCCCAACTCAGCCCATGCCAAATGTGACAGGCCTACATGATTGAAACCCAACTCAGCCTACGCCAAATGCAACAGGCCTACGTGATTAGAACCCAACTCAGCCCACGCCAAATGCGACAGGCCTATATGATTAGAACCCGAGCTTATGATACCTCGGTCCAATCCCGGTCTCACCCGAGCTAATCGTGCCTCGGAACGATTCTCATACATGCTTTTTCAAGCCTCAACCTGTGCCAAATGCAACAGACCTACGTGATCGTTGCCCGAGTTTACGATACTCGGCCCGATCCCATTCTCGTTCTATCACGCCTTCACATACTTTCCCACAATCACTTGTCACATCACACTTCTCCTTACTCATGCACATGCTCGATATGCATTTATCACATGCGATTAACCCATCACACGTGATCCGTGTATGCATCGAGTTACAGGCAGACAGAGCATACTCAACAATTCACATGGGCAATATCAACAATTAATTTAATCAACTCACGTGTGCACTTGACAAGCATAATCAGTCACTCAATTACACAACAACACTCTCAATTAAATCACCACAATTTATAAATAAATCAAACACGCCTCAAATACGGTAATTGCCATTTTTCTCCAACCAAATGGCGTCGGATTAATTCCGATCCTTCACGGGACTTTCTCGCCATTAAATACCGGTTCTAAAATTCCAACTTGCGTCCTGAACTGAGCATCACGGCCTCGTGAACAGTGAATCACAGCTCGTGAACACTGATTCGCAGCTTGTGAACAGTGATTCACAGCTTGAAATTCTCTCAAATCGTCCTCCAAAATTTCCAAATTAATTCCTTAAGGCCCGCCATACATTCCCGGTCTAAAGCCCCAACATTTTGCACCCGCACAAGTCCAATTTCACCCAAAATCAAATTATTCGGTGATACCCAAAATCCTAAATTGGGATTATGAAGCGATTTACCGCGTTCTAGGCTAAAACGGCTAGAATGGAAAGCGGCGGCGCTCTACGGTGAAGGCGAACAACTCACGGTGGCTTTCAACTTGCACGGCGGCGGCCCGGCGGCGGTGTGGTCTTGCACGGCCTGAAATGGGTAATGGCAAGAGAGAGAGAAAGAGAGGGGAACGGTGAGGTTGAAAGGTGGCACGGCGACGGCAAGGTGGCGGTCCGGCGGTGTGGCAAGCGGCGGCGCCGGCAATGGAGAGAAATGGCCAAAGGGACTCATGGCCAAGAAGAAAAAAAAATGAAAGGGGGAGGGCTTCACAGGAGAGGGGCTCACGGCAATTGGGGAAAGAGGAGAATAGAGAGAGAGAGTTGACAATTTGGAACTAAATAGTGAAGTTGGACCAAAGGTGGAAAGACCAAATTACCCTTGTCTCATAATTTTAATCCAACGGTCCAGATTCGATCTTATCTTGATCCGATGGCCGAGATCGATTCTTGCACAAAAAAAACCAAGGGCATACTTGTAATTTTCCAAAAACCCAAGGGTAAAATTGTCCAAGAAAAATTTTGGAGCAAAATTACCAAAATGCCCTTTACCCTTAAAACATACCCTCTAATAACCTTTAGCGGTATTTTGGTCACTATCTTCGTTTCTTGTCCAAATTGAGCTTTTCCGAAGGATTTGAGCGTACCAAAAATTTACACGTGTCACATGCAACGTGGTCCTAGCGTTCCGTCGCGACTTCCTAATTTTCCGATGTCCAATTTAGGCAAAAAATCCAATAATTAAATTCTATTAAATGCAACTCGAGCGTTTCTCGAACTAACGGGCAGCTTGCTGAGGAATTTCACATAATCGACTCGTGACTAATACTAAATCGAGTCACATGCAAGTCCGTTCGGTACGTGACGACCTCGGTTGTCATTAAAATCGCGAAAATTAATCACTTGATCCGAGAAGTACGATCGTTCGGTATAATTTCGGAATCATTCGTCAAGTCGTTTCGTGGCTCTACAGAATCACCCGCGATCCACTACTAGGACAGTGGCGAATTGACCCCTAACTATCCTTGAATCGGCCAACAATGGCTCAAAATATCACTTCCGCGATTTAATGGTCGAAATCCAATCACGATCGAATTTCCTTTAGCCGCGCGAATTTAATTTTCCCTATTAGTCTTTTCCTAATGGTTAGCATTCCCAGGAATGATCAGTTCCAGGCAAGAACTTACTGCGAGCACATATAATAAAACTCAATTATTCAATAAATTTCAATTAGTGGAAATTTCAGAATTTCACGCAACATCCTCGAAATCTGCTATTCCGACACTTTTTTAAGATTGAATTGCATTTTGAAAAAGTTTAGGCAGCGGGCTTTTTGTGGGGGTAAAAGTCGAGTGAATCGAGGATACGATGAAAAAGTTATATCCGGTCAAAGTATGGTCAAATTTGTGTAAAAAAAAATTACTGGTGGTGCATCATTATCGAAGACAGTGAAATTCAAAGAAGGCACATAGCTCTAGAACAACAATACCGGATTCCTATGTTAATAGGTTACTCCGTGATTATGCACAACATTTTTATGGGATGCTTGAATAAGAAATTGAGAATGGTTTCATTTGCACCAACGTGACCACGGGTAAGCTTTTCAGGGCAATAAAATCACCCTGATAGCAGCCTTAAGGATCGTCTTATAATGATTTTTCTCCTTCTACGATTAATTGTGAACAATGTAATTCAGATCTATTTCGTCATTCACAAATTTTAAGAAAACTTATGCACAATACATAGATAGATGTCTGGTAATAATCTATTCACAACATGATATTCACATATACTATTAAATTAACACCACTTAACTACACAAATATATCTCACAGATTACCCTCGCGACAATAATTGCCCAAAATGCTTCACAATCTTAGGTTTGTCAACCGTGTAGAATTTACTAGCTGATTATTATCATTTATTTATGTTGAAAAAACAAAGCTTCTTTATTATTATATTATATTTATAATTTCCTTGGATGACTGTCATACTACGTAATGAAGGCATAAAAATTTCAAATATCAAATCAGATTTTTGAAAAATTCGGGTTGCGAGCTTTCCATTGACATAAAAATCAAGTGAAATAGACATTAGATGAAAAATTAAACCTAGTCAAAGTTTGATCAATTTAAGTCTAAGTTTATCGTGCATGAATGATTAATGACATGTGACATGCAATTTATATGACCTAATTCTAATGACATGTAAAATTAATATGAGCTATTCTAACATGACCCTAAACATGTAATCACTAATGACACGGAAATTATGACCAATCATGTGGCAATGATGACATGGCAATAATGACATGGCATTGATGACATGGCAATGTGATGACATAGAATAGATGCAACTAATTCTATATGATAGATGCATGTTATTTCTGTGATTTTTTAAAAGATAAAATAGAAAACTACATAGCGATTACGTAATTTAAATAAGGAAACATTCAATTAAATCCTATTCTAAATTAGTAAATTTCCTAAATTACTACATTAATCTAAATATGCAATTCTAAACTAAGAATACCACCCACCTGGGTGGCGTTTCTGGTTCGCGCACTCTTCTTCTCGCAAAAGGTTGAGTGTTCGAATCCAGCGCGCCGCAGGGTGACTTAACTGGTGGCACATGTGTGGTGGCTAGCACGTGTCGCCCCCAGGGTTTACCCTCCAGCTGCCGGCCGTGCAGGGGTTCCCTGGGTTATCAAAAAAAAAAAAAAAAACTAAGAAACTAACCCATGCAATGCAATTTTTTTTATTCTTTTCAAAATAGGAATATTTCTTAAAATAAACTCAAGCAATATAACAAACCCATACAATTAATCTATTCACAACAAATCAAAATAACCAAATATCGATCTAAGGTTTCACAGCTCGAATTCTTGATTATTGAGATTTTTAATGTGAGAATTTTCCTAATTGGGGTATGCCTAAAAATATATAAAAAAAATCATTGTAGAATCTCAATATACACAATTTAGGAAATTAAATATTTGAATTGAGTATGGCTTATATAAGTACCTAAATCGGGCTTCGATTCCAACAAGATCCACAACGAGACGTTCGGCATTGACTCCTGCTTGTGGAGCTGCGTCGGGAGGCTCACAGTTACCGGCGAGGGCATTGACTGAAACTTGATGGACTCAGCCGGGAAGTGGAACTACTGGACAAGTAGCGGGGGACAACTGGATGGCTACCAAAGAACCTGCAAAGTCTAAAAAACTAGATTGAGGCAGGCGTCAAAGCTTGTAGGCGACTTGGTTGGGCAGCAAGGGGACGCCAGAGAACTCGGACCGGATCGAGCGAAGCACAGCAAGGATTGGAGCTCGTCGGCTACCGGTTTTGCTACAGGAATCGGTGAAGGTGTTGTCGATGGCTCGCTGGAGTTCGCAGTTGCTGCTGTCCTCAACGTAAGTGCTGCAAGGAATCCAAAGCACTAGCTGGTGGTAGTCGGATAGTGACCGCAGAGCATCAGGATGCGACGGGAGCCCACCAGGTGGTGGTCGATGTTGATATGACTCGCGGTGGATTGGGGGAGCACAGCTAGTCATGGCCACGGGCCGGTTTCGGCCTGGAACCGGCCCGGTCAAACCCGGGCCCGCGGTTCGGAACCGGAACCGGCCCGTGCCCTACGAGCCCGGTTTCGGTTCCAGAAATTTTGGAACCGGCCCGGAACCGGCAGTTTTGGGCCCGGTTCAAAAAAAAAAAAACACTTGTAGCAGGGCCTGCATATCTGTAGGCCTTGCTGCACTTTTGGCTGCCCTGACAACGGGCAAAATTTTTTATTAAAAAAAAAAAAACACATGCAGCAGGGCCTGCACGTCTGCAGGCCCTGTTGTGGAAAAAAAAGAGATAACCGTTTGCAACGGTTATCTAGTTTTTTTTTTAATCCTAAATTTTCTTCTAATTATTTTCTTATAAATTCTCTCAATTTTCTCAATCCGTGCAATTCTCTCTTAATTCTTCCAATCAATCCGCTCAATTCTCTCAATTCGCTCGAAAAATGGCAAGTGAAAGTCGAGTGCCAACTGGCAAAGGTAAGAATATCATGATGGAATCCCATTATTTTTTTTATCATTGTGATTATGCAGATTTTCAAAATGATGAAATCAACATTTTTTCCAATGTGGAGCGTGTCTCAACACAAGAAAGTTTTCATCCTCCTGCCGAAATATCTACAACAAAGGAGGCGGAACAGGAATTTACATCTGACATTTGGAATCACTTCACGAAAATGGAAATGTTTGATATTGATTAAAAAATGTATGATATAATTTGTAAATATTGTGGGAAAATATATAAATATACAGGTGGACAAAGATATGGAACATTCAAACAACATTTTAGGAGTAAATATCCAACCGAAACGGGAATCGATATCGGGCCACCTTTTCATTTGTTGGAATGCCACCTTTTGTTTGTATAACTGTTCGAATACACATGTCTTGTGTTTTTACGTCTTTTGGGATTCTATGGGTCATTTATATTGTTTTCTAGGGAGATCTTTGGGTGTGAATAAAAGTCTTTTCCATTGTGATGTACCTATGGATTTATGATATATATGTGTTTGATCTGTGACTAGACTCATGTCATGCCCTAAACCCTCAAGCGTGCGAACATCCTTCCTGATCGTGAAATTACGATATCCCAGGACGCAATGTCGACCCATCCATTTTCACTTTAGATCATGCACAAGCGGAAGCGTGTAACTCCAGACAACAATTGGGATAGACAGGAAAATATACAACATATATGTACACATCATCAGTAGTATATCGGGGATTAATATATTACCAGTCCACCACGCCAACCTTCCCGATTACAACCACAATGGAATAGGGGTTTAATCTAGCTCCTCTATCTACGAGGACAACCTCAACAGGTATTTCCCCCTCGACATAACCGTATTACAAGGAACGCAACGCATACTCATACCTGAGCACCTGAAAAGATGGTTAACAATAATGAATGTGATAAAATCTCAGTAAGTTAACGACCTAAATCTCGACTAGGAGGTCAACTCATCTCGGATGCATCTAAAACATGCAGCAACCTATCAATGACAGATCAATAGCAAAACAACCCCTGTTTTGCCCTAACTATTCACATGAGCAGGCTATCTAGCCCAACATAAATATACATGCCATTAAACAATTGCAAACACTCTTACCTTACCTTGGCACACATGCCCTGCACGTTATAAATTATCATATACAATCATAATGCAACAAGCATATAATGTAATTAGAATATGTAACAACTTTCCCATGCATAATGCATCCACGCGTGCTCTGATTATAAGGTGAAATCGTTTCAGCCTGTCCCATACCGTGCCTCATAATTTCATCCTATAATCAAGTGCAATGCCACCACAATCTTTCATACTTATTTTGATTACTACAGTCACACAGGGCATGGCACAACTCGTGTTATTCGCATCAGGTTGGTGGTCTTCCAGCATAACCGGACATCTTCTCGCTTCGTCGAGCACGGCATCGTCTCACTCGACTATAATGACGGCATATCCCACAAATGGTTTCATTTCGAATCCGATTCGTGAATGACTACGTCTCCCCTAATACCAGCTACGGCTTCTAATTACCAAATTGGAGACACCTGTTAGGGCCACGGCCAAACCCTAGGTTGCAGTCACTTGATATACGATTTTCCGATATAACCGGCCACGAAAGGAACCTTTAGGTAATCATCCACATATAGCAACACTCAGGTTTCATAATTATAATTTTCAATAGCCGATGCAAATATAATCCGTGCTAACACGTTGAAATATCGCAACTTCCACACATAAAATTGTACTAAATTATTCACACATAATTATGCACATATCAATAAATTCCCAAACTTGGCATGCTTCCATATTCAAGTAACCACAACATATTTATCACATAAAACTTAACAAATAAACTCGACACCTTAGGGTTTATTAATTAAATACCCGTAATTCTATATTTCACTATAACCAAACAATTCAATTTGGCATACAAACCAATATATAAGGCAAATTCTAGCTTAGGCATCACAATTTAAGCCTAAAATAAGCACAATTTAATTTCGAAATTTCCACAAAAAATATTAATAAAATAATAATATTTTTAATTCCGAAAATTAATAAAATATTATTATTTAATTCCCAAAAATTAATATAATATTCCAACAGCTTAACAACTAATTCCTAATTAATTAACACTAATCATAATTGACTTAAACTAATCCGTTCTAATCAAATTTAACCTACTAAGCAAGGGATTAGGGCGATAACTCATTCGATTGAAAATCTGAAGACATTGGCACGTCGGCGACGGCGAGGGCTACATGTGTCATGGTCCAACAATGACACGGAACGACAATGGTGGCTGGGTCTCAGCTGGACAGCAGCTTCGGCTGCTTGGTGGGGGGCTAAACAGGCGGCTACGGGTGGTGCATGGTGGTCCGACAGCAAGGGGGCGGCTACGGGTGGCTTGGGGGTGAAGATAGGTGAACAGCAGCTAAAAACAAGGAAAAAGAAGAGAAAAGAGAGAGAAAAGGGGGCTGCCAAGGGGGAAAACGAATATTAGAGAGAGAGAGAGACAATAGAGAAAAAGAGGGAGAGAGAAAGCCAAGGCTTGTCACTTCCAACAAGGCCACTAGGTCTTGAAATATCTCATATTAATGCTTGCCCCTAAAGTCCTCTTCCATCATCACAAGACACCAAAGTCTTCTCTCTAAATATCCTTTTGTTTCTAGGACATAAATGCTTGAAGGGCATTTTGGTAAATTCACCCTTGACACTATTCACTGTTACTATTCACATGGGCTCAGGCTCGAGCAAGCAACTTGGTTCGAGCTTGAATGGGCCCAATTGGAAGCGAAATGGACTTGAAAAGCTTAATGGGCTTTCCTTGGGCTTTGGTCTTGGGTGTGAGGCCCATTGGGCTTTTTTCTCGGTCCACTCCCTTGTGGGCTTCCATTCTCGGCCCACTAATTCCTTTGTCCAAAGTTTCGGGGCCCAAAACTATTCCTGAGTTTTACCGCGTTTAACTTGTACCGGAAAGTCTCGAAACAATCCTTAATTGAAAACCTATAATCGGATCAAGGCTTGTGGCTAAACTTCAATGGGAAGTGTCTCTAATACGGCCTATTCAAGTTAGGTGGCCTCTTGGGGTGTCGCTAGCATGACTTATGGTTGATTCGTCAATCAATCCATATTCGACTCTCGTTAATCCATGGATCATTCTCGGTTATCATGTAATTGTGTGAAATTGACTTATTTACTCGGGACACGTGGTATGGTGAAATCAACTTAAGATCATTTGGGTTTAGTATAATGATCGTGCGGAATCACTTGCAATATGACTATGTATACTTTCGTCGAATCAATTCCTAACCTTTTACTGATTGAACCGTGATGTCAAAATGTCATCCCGCATCGATCCTTATGGTCGAGCTATTTTCCATGGTCGAGTACTCTAGTCGATCGCATTGTCAAACCCTCAATTGCCTTTCCTAATTGAATTGTTGATCCATGAATGATTTGTGAATCGACTCATGGCCTAATCCTGCTGTTAGAGCATTGACAGTTTAAGCCACTTCACTTGCCGAATTAGGTTCCGAATCGAGGATGTCACAACTCACATTTTGTTATGTTTTTTCCATCTTCCAAACTCATTGTTACGTGCAGTACAATCAATTTGATTTATGAGGAGAAGATTCAAATAGAAAAGCAACTTAACCAAAAACTGCTACATCTATATTGAATTGACATCGTTCCTCAGCCTGTCTCTTCCACATTCACATAAAATGGTGTATTACTTACATGTGTTTGTGCCCTATCGAACATTTTATAAAGGCTGCTTTTAGCTAGATAATCAAATGGAGTTGATTTCTTTGTGTAATTTGGAAGTCCATCACTGTTAACAGCATTTTTAAGGACTTAAAAGATGGATACGATTGATTGGAATTTATGGAGAGCAGTGTGTTTTCTCCCTGATTGATTGGTTTTTTTGGTGGGTTCATTTGCCAAGCAATTTGCTGGAGATCTTCGAAATGTCATTCCACATTGTTTCGGATGAATTTGCAGTAACATAAATTTCGGGTGTGGATCCTCCATCCTACGGAGCTCCTTTTTGTTACTCGAAAAATCATGAATTTATAAAAGTGAGGTTTTGATCAACGGCGGCTGAAATACATCGAGACACAAAGAGGAGTACCATACGGACTTGAGGATGGTCCCCCCAAATTTTGATGGCAATTCTAGTTGGGGTAAAGACACAATTTGTTCTTCAACCCTTTCTAATTGCTTAAGGAGAACACTAAGGATTTTTATGTGAAATTGAGTCCTTGCACCATATATTTGGTTTACGTAGCTCATTCTATTAAATACACTAAGGAAACTGTTTCGCAATGCTGGCATCATCTGTGGTAGTTACATACTTCAAATTTTTAAAAAAATAGAGGAGAAAAAAAACTTCAATGAAATGTCACTAACATATTTATCGTCGTTTCCATATGACGTCAAACATGCTAGACTTATGCAGTTGCATGGTCACATGTTTCAATGAACATAAACTTATCTTCGTATTTTAGGCTCCATTCGGTTGTTGAAGTCCCACAAGTTTCAACTTCTTGATCCGACGGCCGAGATCAATCCTTGTACAAAAATATCCAAGGGCATACTTGTAATTTTCCAAAAATCTAAGGGTAAAATTGTCCAATCAAAATTTTAGGGCAAAATTACCAAAATGCCCTTTACCCTTAAAACTTACCCTTTAATAACCTTTAGGGGTATTTTGGTCACTTTCTCCGTTTCTTGTCCTAATCGAGTTTTTCCAAAGGATTTGAGAGCACCAAAAATTCACACGTGTCATGTACAACGTCGTCCTAACGTTCTGTCGCGACTTCCTAGTTTTCTAGTATCCAATTTGGGCAAAAAGTCCAATAATTAAATTCTATTAAACGCAACTCGAGCGTTTCTCGAGCTAATGGGCAGCTTGCTGGGGAAATTCGCAGAATCGACTCGTGACTGATACTGAATCGAGTCACGTGCAAATTCGTTCGGTGCGTGATAACCTCGGTTGTCATTAAAATCGCGAAGATTAATCACTTGATCCGAGGGGTACGATCGTTCGGTATAATTTCAGAATCATTCGTAAAGCCATTTCGTGGTCCTAAGGAATCACCAGCGATTCACTACTAGGACAGTGGCGAACTGACCCCTAACTATCCTTGAATTGGCCAACAGTGGCTCAAAATATTACTTTTGTGATTTAATAGTCGAAATCCATTTACGATTGAATTTTCTTTAGTCACGCGAATTTAATTTCCCTAATAGCCTTTCCCTAATGGTTAACATTCCCATGAATGATCAGTTCCGGACGAGAATTTATCGCGAGCACATCTCATAAAACTTAATTATTCAATAAATTCCAATTGGTGGAAATTTCAGAATGTCACAGGAAATATATGTATTGTACTATCTGAATGAAAGGATTACAAGAATACATGTTGTCACATCCTCAATTTCAGTCCCTGGGAAATGGCTATAGTTTAAGTTTGGTGGTTTTCCAATCAGAACTAAATTTTTACTCTTGTTTTGGAAAACCCAGTTCCGATCCCTTGTACCCCTTCATTTTGTTATTTTTGGGGAGACTTGTGTGATCCGAATTTCTAAACCCTTTCTTCTTGAAAGTTGTTTCAAACATCTTGAAGTTTTACATACTTTAATTTCAGAATTTTTGGAGTTGATTTGAGTTGGACGACAGCCTGATTTTTGGACCGTGCAAAACTGCCAAGATTGGGTATTTCGGTGATGGTCATACCGTCTTTATT
This sequence comes from Syzygium aromaticum, assembly GCA_024500025.1. Classification (NCBI taxonomy): domain Eukaryota; kingdom Viridiplantae; phylum Streptophyta; class Magnoliopsida; order Myrtales; family Myrtaceae; genus Syzygium; species Syzygium aromaticum. The sequence goes on along the minus strand of CM044891.1, from coordinate 2,249,878 downwards.
TTCTATAAGATTTTCTGGGCCTATTTTGGAAAAGTTTCCTTGATAAAAGTTGTTGAGAACGTCCTTTTATATAACGTGTATAAATTTGGGAATTTTTTGAGATCATTTGGATTCTGGACAGAGTTTAATTTTAGAAACCAGAATCCTGTTTCAGCGAACTGTTTTTAGTCTGTTTTTGAGCTACCAAAAATGGTGCTTACAGAAAGATTCTGAATTTTATTTCTTCACGAAAAAATGTTTGTTAAGGTCTTGTTTATAACATATTCAAAATTGAGAATTTTCGGAGTTCATTTACTATGATTTCAAGACCGATTTCGTGAACAGTGCAAAACTGTCCGGTTTTGACAGATTTCAAAGATTTAGCATTTTCTATATGAGAATGTTGGAATTTCGACTTGGTGTCTTCTGATGATTTAAAGTACACATTCTTAGATTTCAAATGAGATATTTTATGCTTTGATTGGAGGTCAGACCAATGGAAAACGAATTTAGCCAAGTCAAGGGCTGAATCTTCTTGTAGAAGCCACATTTATTGGTCCTTCATCATGGCTTGTATTGATTGCTTGGACTTTGGGGTTTCTCATGATGTCTTGCAATTAATGGTCATATGAGGTAAGCAATGACCTCATCCTACACATGACATATGCCATGACCTCATTCTAAACTTTGGCCCCAAGTTTTGTGGTTCTACAAATAGAGCGAGGCCATTCGGCCAAGAGGAAGAGAGAGAGAGAGAAGCCGTGAGGAAGACACAGAGAGAGAGAGAGAGAGAGAGAGAGAAAGAGAGAGAGAGAGAGGACCAATGAGATTGAGATAAGCCTTGGCCCTTCATCATTTTAGTTCATTAAGAGCATTTAATGTCATTAAATGCATGCTATGATGACACTTGACTTTGAAACCCTTTATAATGGCCATCTAGCTTCTTGGGCAAGCTTGGATTGGCAACTTGGTGAGCAAGTTTGGAGTTCTATAAATAAAGGAAGTCGTGTCCGAGGCCCGAGTGTTCGTGTTCAAGCCTGAGAATCGTCCGAGAATTGCCAAGACTCGCTTTTAATTCGAGTTTGGTTGGTTGAGTAAGTGAATTCCCTAATACCGGGAAAGGATGTTGAAATGCGTTGTGACGTGGTTTGCTTGGACCGTTTCTCGGTCGTTTAGTTGGTCGTAGTTGGTTAATTTCCTTGGTTTGATCATATTTCATGCTTGATGTTGTTTTGAGATGGAATCGAGACTTGAATGGCAAGGTGCACATGTTATAGCCATGCTTGATGTTCTCCGGTTGAACTTTGCTATTGATCTGTCATCGATGTGGGTGCGGTAAGAGCCGACTTATGTTAACGGCGATCGATATATCCTCGCTTAATATTAGTGTTTTCACTTGCTGAGTCTCCTCGACTCATCCCCCGTTTTTCCCTCTCAGGTCCATGGGATGGTCGAAAGGACGGCGGCGACATGGGGAGTTTGAGCCATGTTAGAGTTCGGGGAAAGCGAGGAGCAAGAAGCAGTAGTGGGCTTAAGACACCCAAGCCATAATGTTTTGTTGTGTATAAATGACTAAAGTCGGTTAAGTTGGCTTATAAAATATGTTTGCATAAGGTTTGCTCATGATGCTGTTTGTCTTATTTCCGCTGTGTGAATTAATTGTGATTGTCCCGAGAAATGCTTTCGCTTGTGATAATAATGAACGGGACATCACGTGAATGACCCCGAGGTTTGGGGCGTTACAGTCTAATTTGGTATCAGAACAGGTTCCCCTCCAGTAAGTGCAAGTTCGGTGTTAAGCCAAGAAAAGGCTGTGGAATCCTGAAAAGACTCAATCCGATGAAGATAGGGAGTGAACGCCGAGGTAGAACCTGATCAAAGGGTGGCTCTTGGCTATGAAGTGGACACCGGGGCATGAGGCCTGATCAAGATGCGGCTTCTAGCAAGAGTGGTCGCCGGGGTTGAAGACCTGAACAATGTGCGGCTCCTGGCATTCTTCTAGGATGATGGGTAAGAGAGGAAGAAACCGAACTATGCACTGAACGGGGGAGAACGATTCTGAAATCTAAAAGGAAATAAAGACCTGGAGTGATAAGGTGCACTGAAGTTGGGGTAGTTAGCTAGGAAACACCCCTGCACATGTGAATGATTGATTATGGTTGAATAGGTTAAGTGCTCATGTTTGTTTGTGATCACTAACCTATTTTTGTGTTGTAGAAAGTCTTGTTAGGCTATTGATAGCAAAATAAGTGTTCACGACCAGGCTGCGACCGCTGAGGAAAAAGGAAAGTCTCAGTAAGACGCCACGACCTCGAAAGAGAAGTCTAAACAGGTTCCCCTATAGTAAGTTGCAGTTCAGTGTTGAGCCAGGAGAAGGCTGCTGAATTTTGACAAAACCCGATCCGATGAGGGCGGGGAGTGATCGCCAGGGCAGAACCTGATTAATGAGCGGTTCTTGGCTATGAAGTGGACGCTGGAGCAAGAAACCTGATCAAGGTGCGGCTTCTAGCAAGAGTGGTCGCCAAGGTTAAAGACCTGAACAAGGTGCGACTCCTGGCAAGCTTCTAGGATGGCGGGTAAGAAAAGGAATAAACCAAACTAGGTACTGAATTGAAAGTAAGATGGGAACTGCTACTTGAAATGATAAGTATGATCTTCGTGATTGTTATAAGTGAGTAAACTATGTTTGAGGAAGATTTTATCAGAATAGCGCAGCGGAAGCGTGGTCAAGCTTGCTGCACTATAGTATGTTGGAACAAGGTCGAGGAAAGAAAGGTCGCTGGTCCAGAGCTAGTCCACATTACAGTGGATGCTGTAAAGGTACTAAGGTAAGATAAGACCCAGGTATGTAGGATTTTTTGAAATTCGAGAATGAAAAGGGAATTGGCCTATCAGTTGGCATTGCCATCGAAACTTACTCAAGTACATGTTGTATTGATATTGTGAAAGTGTGATCTCGATCTGGCACGCGTGCCGAATTTTTTGACGAGGTCGAAGTGGACAGCATAGTGTCCTATTCTAAGGAGCAGGTGCAGATCGTGGATTGTAAGGAGCAAGTATTGAGAGGTAAGGTCATTCTCTTAGTTAAGGTCCTACAGTGTCACCAGGGCATAAAAGAAGCCACCCGGGAGAGTGAGGAATTGAGGAAAAATAAGTTAAATACTAGGTATGTTTTAAATTTCGAGGACGAAATTCTTTTAGAGGGGAAGAATTGTCACATCCTCAATTTCAGTCCCTGGGAAATGGCTATGGTTAAAGTTTGGTAGTTTTCCAATCAGAACTAAATTTTTACTCTTGTTTTGGAAAACCCAGTTCGGATCCCTTATACCCCTTCATTTTGTTATTTTTAGGGAGACTTGTGTGATCCGAATTTCTAAACGCTTTCTTCTTGAAAGTTGTTCCAAACATCTTGACGTTTTACATACTTTAATTTCAGAATTTTTGGAGTTGATTTGGGTTGGACGACAGCCTGATTTCTGGACCGTGCAAAACTGCCCAGATTGGGTATTTCGGTGATGTTCATACCGTCTTTATTTTCTATAAGCTTTTCTGGGCCCATTTTGGAAAAGTTTCCTTGACAAAAGTTGTTGAGAACGTCCTTTTCTATAACGTGTATAAATTTGGAAATTTTTCGAGATCATTTGGATTCTGGACAGAGTTTAATTTTAGAAACCAGAATCCTGTTTCAGCGAACTGTTTTTAGTCTGTTTTTGAGCTACCAAAAATGGTGCTTACAGAAAGATTCTGAATTTTATTTCTTCATGAAAAAATGTTTGTTAAGGTCTTGTTTATAACATATTCAAAATTGAGAATTTTCGGAGTTCATTTACTATGATTTCAAGACCGATTTCGTGAACAGTGCAAAACTGTCCGGTTTTGACAGATTTCAAAGATTTAGCATTTTCTATATGAGAATGTTGGAATTTCGACTTGGTGTCTTCTGATGATTTAAAGTACACATTCTTAGATTTCAAATGAGATATTTTATGCTTTGATTGGAGGTCAGACCAATGGAAAACGAATTTAGCCAAGTCAAGGGCTGAATCTTCTTGTAGAAGCCACATTTATTGGTCCTTCATCATGGCTTGTATTGATTGCTTGGACTTTGGGGTTTCTCATGATGTCTTGCAATTAATGGTCATATGAGGTAAGCAATGACCTCATCCTACACATGACATATGCCATGGCCTTATTCTAAACTTTGGCCCCAAGTTTTGTGGTTCTACAAATAGAGCGAGGCCATTCGGCCAAGAGGAAGAGAGAGAGAGAGAAGCCGTGAGGAAGAAAGAGAGAGAGAGAGAGAGAGAGAGAGAGAGAGAAAGAGAGAGAGAGAGAGGACCAATGAGATTGAGATAAGCCTTGGCCCTTCATCATTTTAGTTCATTAAGAGCATTTAATGTCATTAAATGCATGCTATGATGACACTTGACTTTGAAACCCTTCATAATGGCCATCTAGCTTCTTGGGCAAGCTTGGATTGGCAACTTAATGAGCAAGTTTGGAGTTCTATAAATAGAGGAAGTCGTGTCCGAGGCCCGAGTGTTCGTGTTCAAGCCTGAGAATCGTCCGAGAATTGCCAAGACTCGCTTTTAAGTCGAGTTTGGTTGGTTGAGTAAGTGAATTCCCTAATACCGGGAAAAGATGTTGAAATGCGTTGTGATGTGGTTTGCTTGGACCGTTTCTCGGTCGTTTAGTTGGTCGTAGTTGGTTAATTTCCTTGGTTTGATCATATTTCATGCTTGATGTTGTTTTGAGATGGAATCAAGACTTGAATGGCAAGGTGCACATGTTATAGCCATGCTTGATGTTCTCCGGTTGAACTTTGCTATTGATCTATCATCGATGCGGGTGCGGTAAGAGCCGACTTATGTTAACGGGGATCGATATATCCTCGCTTGATATTAGTGTTTTCACTTGCTGAGTCTTCCCGACTCATCTCCCGTTTTTCCCTCTCAGGTCCATGGGATGGTCGAAAGGACGGCGGCGACAGGGGGAGTTTGAGCCATGTTAGAGTTCGGGGAAAGCGAGGAGCAAGAAGCAGTAGTGGGCTTAGGACACCCAAGCCATAATGTTTTGTTGTGTATAAATGACTAAAGTCGGTTAAGTTGGCTTATAAATTATATTTGCATAAGGTTTGCTCATGATGCTGTTTGTCTTATTTCCGCTGTGTGAATTAATTGTGATTGTCCCGAGAAATGCTTCCGCTTGTGATAATAATGAACAGGACGTTACGTGAATGACCCCGAGATTTGGGGCATTACACATGTAATATATATGTGTAACCCTCTCGATATAAAATAACTTTTGACTGTTTTACCCTTATTATTATTTCCTAACACTTCCCCTCAAGTTGAGACGTAGATATCAAACAATCCCAACTTGTTACATAAAAAATTCACTCTATTCCCTCGTAAAGACTTGGTAAAGATATCTACAAGCTGATCCTCTGTCCTTGTAGGTTAAAGAGTGATCTCTCCTTTCTGAACTTTTTCTAGTATAAAGTGACAATCAACCTCAATGTGCTTGGTTCGCTCATGGAAGACAGGATTATTTGCAATATGAATAGCCGATTGATTGTCACAATATAATATCGATGGTTCTGATGTTGATAACCCAATTTCTGACAATAACATCCTTAACCAGAGCAGTTCACCTGTCACATGTGCCATCGCTCTATATTCTACTTTAGCACTTGATCGAGAAACCACATGTTGTTTCTTGCTTTTCCATGCAATTAAATTACCTCCAAGAAAAACACAATAACTCGATGTAGATCTTCTACTAGTGGGGCATCCAGCCCAATCTGCATCAGAGAAACCTGTGGTATTGAGATGGCCATAATTCTTGAAAATTAGTCATTTACCCGATGCTCCTTTCAAGTATTTGATAATTCGAAGCACAACATCCCAGTAAGTAGTCCGAGGAGAACTCATGAATTGGCTAACAACACTAATAGCAAAGGATATGTCAGGTCTCGTGATAGTAAGATAATTCAACTTATCAACTACTCTTCGATATTTCACTAGGTCATGTAACATTTCTTCATGTTCTGCATCAAGTTTCACATTGGGTTCTATAGGAGTATCAACCGGTTTTGCTCCAATATGTCCAACCTCATTAAGAATGTCAAGAACATATTTTCGTTGAGTTAAGTTGATACTTGTATGTGAGTAGGCAATCTTGATACCTAGGAAATACCGCAAACGTCCCATATCCTTAGTACTAAACTGTATATGCAGAAACTGTTTGATTCGTTGAATACCATCTGAATCACTACCAGTAATGATAATACCATCCACATATACCACCAAAAGAATATAACCAGCTGATGAGACAGAACTGAAGACCGAATGATCTGCTTGACACCGTTTTAATCCAAACTTGATAACGGCATCACTAAACTTACCAAACCAAGCACGAGGAGATTGATTGAGTCCATACAAAGCCTTATGCAAGTGACATACCAGATTCTCCCCCTGAGCAACAAATCCCGGTGGTTGTTCCATATACACCTCTTCAGCCAATCACCATGTAAGAACGCATTTTTAATATCTAATTGATGAAGAAACCATCCAAAACGCGCTGCCAGAGAAATAAAAACACGAACAGATGGAATTTTGGCTACAGGGGAAAATGTGTCATCATAATCAACACCATATGTTTGAGTATATCCTTTGGCAACCAACCGTGCCTTCAATCGATCTATGGTGCCATCAGGGTGGACCTTAACAGTGAAAACCCAATGGCAACCAACAGGTTGTTTCCTTGCAGGTAAGGTAGTGAGCTCCCAAGTGTGATTCTCAATGAGTGCCTTCATTTCATCCTTCATGGCTTGTCGCCAACCAGGATGAGCAAGAGTTTCAGTAACACTGCTAGGCACAGAAAAAAAGGACGAGGACAAGATAAAGGTAAAGAAGGTGGGAGATAAACGATCATATGACATAAAATTGGCAATATGATGATGAGTACGAAGACAATCAGATAGACCGGAGTAGAGTGTATAACGATCCACAGGTCGTCCAACATAAGAACGCGTACCTTTTCGAGTAGCAATGGGTGGATTAGGATCAGGATCGGAGGATGGCACAGTAACCAATGAGGGAACAGATGAATCAAGTGATGGCTGTACTACTGTAGTGGGAGTTGTTCCTTGTCTATGGTAAGTGCGATCAGCAAACTGAAATCCTGTTGACGATGCTGGAGGAAGTGAGATAGGTGGAAGAGTCGGTAAGACATACTCAATATCGTCGAGGGGTACTGTAGGGACCGTTTGAGTAGTAAAGTATGGCTGGTCTTCAAAAAATGTCACATATGCTGATACAATCACACGATGACTAGTAGGATTGTAACATTTATAACCCTTCTGAGTTTGAGAATACCCAATAAAGACACATTTTTTAGCACGAGGGTCTAGCTTATCAAGACTTGGAGTTAAAGAATGGACGAAACAAACACAACCAAAGACACGTAGATGTAATGCAAAGGGAGGACGATTTGGATGTAAAATAGAAAAAGGTGGCTCCCCCTGAAGAATAGAAGTCGGAAGTCGATTAATTAAGAAGCAAGCTGTAAGGACAGCATGGCCCCAGAAGGTTTTCAGTAGATGCATGTGAAACATAAGACAACGAGCAACATCAAGAAGATGACGATTTTTATGTTCAGCAACACCTTTTTGTTGTAGTGTATATGAACAGGAAGTTTGATGAATAATGCCATGAGAATAAAGAAAAGGGTGAAAACCAGAGGCAACAGCAAGATATTCTTTTGCATTATTGGACCGTAGTGTTTTGACAGAAGTATTGCATTGATTCAACACCCTAAAGTAGAGTTGACGAAAGTAATGAAAAATCTCAATACGATCTTTTATTAAGAATAACCAAGTCATTCGGAAAAAATCATCTATGAATGTAACAAAATGCCGGAAGCCAAATGTATCTGAAACACGACACGGACCCCATACATATGAGTGAACTAGCTCAAAGGGACTAGACACACGACTCTGAAAGCGAGAAGGAAAAGAAACTCTATGGTGTTTTCCAAACTGACAGCTTCACACTCAAAAGTACTCACAGACTCAGACTTAGGAAATAATTGTCGAAGGATGTTCGGTGGTGGATGACCAGCATGACAATGCATGCGATACACATCAGTGGATGTGCGCTTCACAGCTACTGCAGCTAGCACCTTCTTGTCTAGATAGTATAGGCCATTTGATTCATGTCCCCCACCAATCATCTGTCTGGTCTTAAGATCCTGAAAGACACAATGAGAATCAGAAAATGTTACGGAACAATTTAGTTCCTTCATTAGTGAACTAACAGAAATCAAATTATAGGGAGATTTGAGATGAAGGATAGATGATAAGGAAAGCGAGGGACTCAAATGTGCGTCTCCAGTACCAGTAACTTGGGAAATGGAACCGTCAGCTAATGTAACAGAGTTGGACACCCCAGGAACTGTGGAATGTAACGAAGACAATAATGTAAATTACCAGCTATATGATGAGTAGCTCCAAAATCTATAATCGAGGAGTCTGACAGGGTAGAAAGTAAACATGATGAACTACCTTTTGAGCTATGTGCCAAAGTTGCAGTGGGAGCTGAAGGTCCTATCACCTGTTGGGAGCGAATCCAAGCCTCATAGTCAACATGTGTCAATGTAACCGAATCTCTTATATTCTGCACAGTAGTAGGTTCCGGTTGTGCTAATGAGAAAGAATCGTCCACTTCAGCAAATGCAGTAAGTGTAGGTCGAAGCTTTAGATGAAGCGTGTAGCAGTAAGCTTCTGTATGTCCAGCCCTCCGACAATGATTACAATAACGAGAGCCACGGCTACCAATACTTCTATCACGACTCCCACGACTTCCACTTTGAATAGATCTACGTCCATGTCCCTGATAACCACAACCACGAGTTCCACGTCCATGTCCCTAATAACCACGACCACGAGTTACACGTCCATTAGAGCCATGAGAGATCATGGCACTTGTCTCTAAAGTTGTACTTGAGATCTTGGCAGTAGGTGTCGAGCGAAGGGCTCGGGAGAAAACTTCATCAACTGTAGGAAGAGAGCTTTCAGATGTAATCTGCTGACGAAGGAAAGAATATTTGGGCCCTAGTGATTTAAGAAATAGTATTACTCGAAGATCCTCCTGGCGTTTGACTAAAACATTTGGATCAGTTGAAGCTGGAAGATAAGCATCTAGTTGGTGGCAAAGTGTAGTGAAACGAGCATAATATTCAGATAGAGGTTGATCTCCACGCTGAAGATCAAATAGAGCCTCCCACGTGTCACACACTCGTATTATATTGTTCTGGCCAAAATAAAGTAATGCACATTTCTCCCAAACTTCCTTAGTAGAAGTACACTGAATGAAGTGAGGGCTACTCTTAGGATCCATACTATTCCATAACAGTGTGCGGATCATTGTATCTCCTGCAACTCAATCATCTATCTTACTCTTATTCGAGGGGATTGTAGACATAAGATAATTATTCTGTCTAGTGGCGGTAAGATAAACTTCTACAGCTTTGACCACAAGGGATAATTAGTTCCATCCAGCTTGACAAATGTCAATTGAAAATGTGTAAGACCAGTAGATGATCCAGAAGCCGAAGCCATCAGTATTAACTCCACTGAATTCCAATAATGCAATTACCCGAACAAATTGAACACAAGATATGATTGAACCCAATAATAGTGTCACAATAATCAAGCACTGAACTTTAGTTGTGCAATTAGCCACAAAATAACAAACACAAATGAGGGTTCAATCGGTTCACCACAGAGTCAAGAAGCTGTACTGAGAGGCCATAAAATCATATATTTGGTATCAAAGAATCATGGAAAACCATCCAACCTTCCGAGCATACACCGAACAATACTTCAAGTATCGATATACAGCAATGAGAAGCCACATAAGTACACTGGACAACATCCTCTCATGATCTCAGTTTGATTTTTTTTTGGGAGAAACACTAGCAGAACCGAACGAACTGAGGTCGTCTCAAGACATACGAAATCTTAGCAGAACTGAACAATGGGATGTGAATCACTTCGAACATGGGAGAAGGTTGAGTAAACACCAATTCCGTTACACCCAGAAGCAGTCGCTAGATGGGCTTCAGTGAGCAGACCTGGAGAGCAGATCTGGTTAGATCTGGAGAGCAGACACCAGTGAGAGTCGATGCCAACGAGAGGAGCGATGCGTCTGGTTAGATTTGGAGAGTAGACGCCAGTGAGAGTTGGCGACGATGAGAACAGGAGCCGGTGAGGAGCAATCGGTGCTTCTAGCCAGATCTGAGCAGATCTTGATCCGGTGAGTGGACAACAATGGTGGTGGACAGATCTGAATCTGGTGGTGAGTGGTGGTGGTGGGGTTGAAGACTACGGGGGTTGAAGACTACGGTAGGCTATGGTGGTGGTGGGGTTGAAGACTACAGTTGTTGAAGAAAGAATACGGTGGGCTTTGATACCATGTTGAGAGATAAGGAAATACATGTATTGTATTATCTGAATAAACGGATTACAAGAATACATGTAATATATATATATATATATATTACTCTTTCGATAAAAAATAACTTTTGACTGTTTTACCCTTATTATTATTTCCTAACAGTCCATAACCATGAACGAGGACATGAGTAAGTTGCAGTGAGTGGGCCATAGTTACTTGCTTTCTCAGCCTTGTCCCCATCGCTCCCACTTTGGTCTCACCACTTTGGTTATGCTGGACTTTGAAGTCTGAAGTAATGACAATTTTGCAGGATGTTGTTGCTTTTGAAGCTTGTGTAAGAAGCTTGAGCATGCCAACATAATTTGAGCACCTTTACTAGTGACCAATGCACTTGGAGTGTGTGTGTGCCTTTCTCGCATGTGTCTACATTGAGGCACACACGACTTTCAAAAAGTTGGATGATATGGAACTTTAGTCTGTCTATTAAATGCAATTTGCATGTGGTTTAGAAAATTGGTTTGTTTTTCATGTTTCTCATTTGTTTTTGAGCTTGCAATTTGTTAACGATTCTTTTTTATGCCTATAGGTTGAAATAGGGAGTTTCTGTTAGGGTCTTTCCAGGCTGTGGCCTCTGGTAACTCATTTTTTATGCTTCAGCATTTGCTTTGAGTAAGTTTAGTTTTCAATGAATGCCATGAAGAAGAATAAAGGTGGACTTAGCATCTGCTGGTAATGCGGGTGTTGCTATAATCTCTGTGAAATGTACTTGGCAATTGAACCTGGAATTGCCTTCGTGTAAGCCTGGTTTTATACAGTTTGTCCTCCTTTTGATTGCAGAATTACTTTGAGTTTGAACTAAGGAACTGGATGACTGTCCAACTAAAAGAGCTACCTCATGGGTCGAATTTGGTAAGTGGAGAGTTTTGCTTTGGCTTTCTGCATTTTGGTTGGGTGTATTGGCCCTTTCGCTCCCCTCTCTCCCTCCCTCTCTCTCTGAATATATCCATGCCTTATTGAATGTTTTATCATTCTATTATGTTGCTTCCTGAGTAGATCATGGGGCTAAATCCTCCTTTCGGCGTTAGAGCAGCTTTGGTGAACAAGTTTATTGATAAAGCTCTTGAATTCAAACCAAAGCTCCTTATTCTGATTGTGCCATCCGAAACTGAAAGGTAACTACTTTACTTTGAGCCCGCTCTTTTTCCTTTGCAAATACTTAAATCTAGTGGTGCGTTGCAGATTAGATGAGAAAATGTTTCGGTATGATCTGGTGTGGGAAGACGATCGATTCTTGTCTGGAAAGGTGAAATGGTACATCCTGTTCATCCTTCTGATCATATGTTTGCATCTGATGGCTTAACTGTAACCCTTTCATTTTCAGTCATTTTACTTGCCAGGGTCCATTGACGTGGAGGATAAACAAATTGAACAGTGGAACAACAAGCCACCGTTGCTATATCTATGGAGCCGTCGAGATTGGACTGCAAAACACAGGACCATAGCCCAAAAGCAGGGTCACTTGCCAACGAAGAGAAAGAGGCCACTGTCAAGTGATGATCGCAATGGATCACTGGATCTTCATTATCCGAAAGATGACCGGACCTTTTACGTCGATACTTCGTCACTTACAAATGATATACAGGCCTGAAGAAACCAAAGACAGAGTCGATCCAGCTGAAGGTCAGAAAGGGTGTTTTTCTCGAAATGACAGTGGAAGAGCAAGCAGGGAGAGCCAGTCTACTGGGACTTCTACGGGGAAGGCCAATGGTTTAGGAACGAGTGGAAGAGAAATTTATGAGAAGTCACCTGCAGAAGAAACACCTCATCATCCCTCGCTTAAGTTGACAGACGGGAAGTTGTCATTCAATGATTGGTCCTCTAAGCAAAAGGCCGATGCCAGCGGAGCACACGGCAGAGAGATTGGTGAGAAGGATCTACCTCGTTGTCCCTCGCCCAATTGGACGAATGGGGAGTCTTCGTTCAATGATTGGTCCACTAGGGGAAAGGCAGGTGGTAGAGGAATACGCGGAAGAGAAATTGATGAGGAGCTGCCGGCAAAGGTAACCTCTCGTCGTCCCTCACCCGAGTCGTCTGTCAATGATCGATCCTCAAGATCACGTGAAGTTCTCTTTGAGAAGGATGCCCGCGGCGACATGAATTATCAACACGCTGGCTTGAGCATGTCTATGTCACTTGCTGAGAACTTTTATGGTGGGCAAGGATCCACTCTCTCTGATGATGCCAGCAGCATGTATGGACTGAACAACAATGAACATTGTTCAACTCAGAGATGGTCAAGTGGTGGTGGCCCTCTTACCATTCATGGGGTACGAAACTTGGAGAGACCGCATATAGCTTATATGAAGGACACTGATAATTGCAGACTCAATGTCTCTTAACCCTACTGTAGGGACCTAGAGATGCGTTCGCTGGTCCGTCTGTATGGTCAGCAAGATCCAAATGTATCTCAAAGAAATTACATGGCAAGTCATGATCCCGGGTATGACCAGCCAGGGCCCTTGACATCTACCTATGGACTCCCGGGTTCCATTGCCGAATCATCCCAGCAAGCGAACATGTCAGCGATGGAACAATATGCTCCCCATTTGGATGAACAGAATCCGATGAGAACAAACAATGTGAGGCCCGAGGGAACCGTGATTCGTGGAAAGAGGTGTCTTGATCCTAACAGGGGACCGCAATTTGGATACCAATGCGATTCTTTTGGCTTTGCTACCGGTCCTCGTTGGCCATGCTCTCAACAGAATACTTCTGGCTAGCTTGATGAATAGGTGCTTGGATGTTACTTCCCGTTTTTCCTCTTTCTACATGTTTTGAAAATGTTTTGGATTGTTAATTCGTATTCTCAACCCCGATCTATGTAATTTTAGTTCGGAGAAGAGGTCGAGTTTTTACAGCACGGTTATGATATTTCACTTTCTACTTGAAATTTGCGGATGCCTTTCTTAATCGGGAGTGCAGTGTGTCAGGTTGAGTTTTTAATTGTCGGAGGTTATAATTTCTATTAAGTTAATTAATTTTTTTTTTGCGCTACTAGATTGAGTTAGTACAATGTCAAATTAAAAAGCCAATAGCATGAGTAGCATGGTATTGGACGAGTTAGGGCCTTGGACGTGGATGCACTTTGTGCATGGGTTGGTCATTGGGGTGCAGATCTGCCGTCCTCACTAGTGTACCCTTTTCGCGGGATTTTACTACGTGTCCGACCTATTTTAAATTCTGTCGCAATTGATTATTTCCCTACAAAATAGTGTAGGGCAAAATCAATTCTCCCCCAATTCCTCCAACGCCCCGGTCCTCCTGTCTGCCCAAAATCCAACTCCGCCACCCCTTTGACCAATGTAGTTGCCGCCGCAGCAAGTGTCACGTCGGCGACATGATTTTACCTGGATCTATTGTTCCTAGGCATGATTGAAAACACATTCTCCAATGTCCGTCTCCTCTATGGTTGTCGTGCTCGACATTGCCGGTGTCGAGCTTGTCACCATCGACGGTGAACAGCCTTCAGATTCGCCGATCACACCTCCAGATCTGGAGGCCTCTTCATCACCATGATGACGGAGATCTGGAGGTTAAAAGAAATCGAACATGTGGCATGGTCTTGTGAGCAAGAAAGCAGGCGTATCCATCGAATGAGAAGGCGAATCTACACCCTGATCAATAAAATTGGCTCTAGTTGCTTAATTTGTCGCGCCCTGAAACCTACCAGGATGGAGATGACACGACCGTCCTTCTAATCCAAGGACGCCGCCTCAAACACCTAAAATCTCCCATGACGTCGCTCTCGCTCTATTAGCTACAAACCAAAGGACCTGAAAAGATTGGAAAAAGAGAGGGGTGAACAACTACAGCTCAGTAAGCTGTGTATATCTCTTCTAAGCAGATCGAACAACCACTATGCATGAATACATAAAGCCATACTAGAAATTTCAGAAGCCAAATTCAAGATATAAAATACATATCGAGTCACTTAAGAGTTGTTTCATTTTAACAAGGCTTTATACAATTCAGAAAATACTCATTTTAAATAATCATAAACATCAACGGTCATGTCCATTGATCAATTTCTATTAAAAACCACGTCAATAGTCAATTCCATTGACTAATCTCAAATCACACATCAATGGTTTATTCCATTAATGAATCTCATCAAAAGCATATGTCGATAGTCTATTCCATTAGCTAATCTCATATCACATCACATCGATGGTCCATTCCATTGACCAATTTATTACTCAATATCTAACCATGATCACGACATAAAGTTTTGTGACAACGCTACCAAAATTCCCCCATTGGTAAGGTCTCCACCTACAAAGCCAATGGCTCGGTCCAGAAGGATATCTTAAACTCAGTATGCATACCTCCAAAGCCCCTCAATGGACTCATAGCGATATTGAGCACAAAACACACATCCTCCAATAATCCACAATATCAAATTCATAATAAATCTCATAATCCATAATTATTATCATCCAATTTTAGAAATCCAATCCAGAATACGTTTTACAATCCAAACAAATAACTTTCTCACAACACAGCTCAACTTGTTGGAAATACATTTCGTAGAGCATTTCTTAAATCATTTTCGAGCACATTTCATAAACTAGTTCATAACAAAATATGCATATGTATCCTTTCACAATACATTTCCAAAACGATTCTCAAATCATTTCACGATAATCAAAATAGCCATTTCCAAAAATGCTTTACCATGCCATTTTCAAATAATCAACAGGGTAGTAAATGTCCGATCCGAGCTTTTATGCAATAACAATGCTATTTAACTCATAACATATACGATTCATATCGCTTTTGAAATATGAGTTTATAAACTTAAAGAAGAGATAGCATCACTCATCTGGAATTCCCAAAAATCAAACAACGACACTCACTTGAACCGATGATCTCGTAATCCTAACAATTAAACGAGAATCGATGTCAAAATCAAGTAAAATACTACGATAACTATGAAATGGCTAAACGACGCTTAAATGTTAACAAGACAACTCAAAGGTACCCATAAATCGCTTGTCCGAAGCGATTATCCAAAACCTTCCGCAGCGCGAAGCTTGATCGCATCATAAATTCCTCCACCGAAACCTGTTTCAAGCGAGTTTATAGTCAATAGAAAGCCCATTTAGAGCACTACAAAAACCCCAACTTGGCCATCTCAAAATCGAGCCGAAAACCAACGAAAATCAGCCTAAAAGCCGCTGGTCGTGTACTGTTCATATTGCGAGGCAAACTTCAAAAATTCATATCTAGCATCCCGTAAGTCCAAATCGAGTTTCGTAAAATCCCACGCCTCCATGACACCCTAAACTACCAATTCCATATATGTACGCAGCTCAACGATTCAAAAATCGGATTTCGCCGCTCAAATAACACATAATTCCGAAATATGAGTCCTAACCTGGAAAATACTCCGATTGAATGAACAAGAGACACGAGCACTTACTAGGTGTTACATTAAGAAGTTGAATCGGCTTGACGAGACCTCATGACACCAAACCCTCTCTCTCTTCTTTCTTCTTCTTCTTCTTCTTTCTCTTTTCCTCTCTTTCTTTCTTTTCCTTTCTCTCTGTCTCGGCCGAGCAAGCTCTCGGCTTAAATGAGAAAAAGAAAGCATCACTGTAGCAACTTTTGACTTTCTGACATTTTGATTTTTTTTTTGGACTGGGTCAAAACCCATATATTACATAATTTAACTTCTTTAACTTCAAGATTATTCAGTCCAAGTTAACAGCGGATCCAATTATTAGCAACTCGCTTTCGCTTTGACTTCGTTAGCTCATTTGTGCATAGTTGTATTTGCTTTTAGGATTATTCTATGGTATAGACTTATCTCAATTGTACAGCGATGTTCTCTGTTTGACAAGTTACCATTGGATTGATAAAGAGTCGAGAGAGGTAATTATGCTGATCGGATAAGTAATGCAATTGGGCTGACAACTTAAGCTCGGAAAAATTTATGCAAACACAGATTAGTAGGAAAATTGTCTTAAAAATCTCAAATTTAGGCTCCGATTGTTTTGAAGAAAATGTAATGTTTCTAGAAAATATTTTTCTAAAAGTCAACAATATTTTCCGAAGCTTAACTGAGACATAAAAATGATATGGAAAATATTTTCCACTGTTTGGTATCCGATTTGACTTTCTAGGGAAAATTATCAAGAAAGTTCGAATTTTTAATTATTTTAATTATTTTTACTTTTTCTTTTTTCTTTTTTTTCCTTTTCTTTTTCTTTGCCTTCTTTATTTCGCCAGTCGCCAGCCATAGCAACGGCCAATGACTGGCCATAGGCATGCTCGAGCCTCGCCAGACATCTATGGAAAATGTTTTCTACTTTTTCACCATACACTAAATATTTTCTTCACTTTTGAAGGTATTTTTTTTATTAGTGAAAAATATTTTCCATGAAACAAATGCCAAAAATTCTGGAAAATATTTTTCCAGAAATTATTTTCTTTAAAATAAACGGAACTTAAGTCCACTTAGAAACCATACCACCTTTCTTGCACCAGAGGTTTCCACGAGGTCCAAGGAAAAACTGCATCAACTCCAACAATCCCAATCTGATCTTACGTATTTGGATCAGGAAAATGCATATATATTCCATATAGGAGGAATAACGCGCTCATGACGTGCTTAATGTGTGACATTCTGAAATTTGTTCATTTGAGATTTAGTAAATACTGAGTTTTATGAAATGTACTCGTAGTAAATGCTCACCCGAAACTGATCATTTTTGGGATGCTAATCAATAGGGAAAGGTTAATAGGGGAATTAAATTCGCTTGACTAAAGAAAGTTCGATCGCGAATTGATTTTCGACCATGAAATCGCTGAAGTGATATTTTAAGCCACTGTTGGCCAATTTAAGGATAGTCAGGGGTCAGTTTGCCACCGTTCTACTAGTGGATCGCGGGTGATTCCGTTGGACCACGAACTAACATGACGAATGATCCTGAACTTATACCAAATGATCGTACCCCTCGGAGCTAGTGATTGATCTTCGCGATTTTAATGACAACCGGGGTTGTCATATACCGAACGAACTTGCACGTGACTTGATTTAGTATTGGTCCCGTTAGTTTGTGAAACGCTCGAGTTGCATTTAATAAAATTTAATTATGTAATTTTAACCCAAATTGAATATCGGAAAATTAGAAAGTCACAACGGGACGTAGGACGACGTTGCTGAGGACACGTGCAATTTTTAGGTGTGCCTGAATCCTTCAGAAAAATTCGATTTGGGCAAGAAACGGAGAAAGTGACCATTTTACCCTTGGGAATTAATAAATGGTTAGTTTTATGAGGCAAGGGTGTTTTGGTCATTTTGCCCTCAATTTTTGGAAAAGACACAATGCCCTTGGATTTTTTTTTCAAGCAAGATTCAATCCTAACCGTTGGATAAAAAAGGTGAGACAAGGGCAAGATGGTCATTTTGACCTCAATTATTGGTTTGACCCATTTAAACCCAAGACCACTCTCTCTCTCCTCACTCTCTCTCCATCTCTTTTGGCTCATCTCTCCTTCTCTTGATCGCTCTCCCTCTCCCTTGCCCGTCCACCGTCACCGCCGATCGCCGGCCACCGCCCGTCCGCCCGCCTGGCCGCGCCGTCCACACTGCCATACCATCGCCACCACCCCTCATCACCGTCTGCCTCTTTCTCTCTTTCCTTCTCCTTGTCATGAGATGGTCGGCCAAGGGAAGCCGCGCCACCGCCGAAGCACGCCGCGCCATCACCACCAAGCCGCTCCGCTATATCGCCACCGTCCCCGCCGTTTCCGATTGAGTGCCGCCGCTTTCCGTTCTAGCCGATTTAGTCTAAAACTTAGTAAGTTTCGCCTAAACCCGATTTAGGACATTGGGTATCAACAGATGAGTTATTTTTGGGTAAAATCGGGTTTATTTGAGTGCAGAAATTGTACGTTTTATGAACAGGATTGATTAGCGGGCCTAAGATTTAATCCGGGAAATTTTAATAGAAGTTTTGAGGATGATAGTGGGTTGTGAATGTCTGTTCATAGGGCTGTCATGGGCCGATCGGGACGCGAGTTGGATTTTTAGAACCGGCAATTAATGGTGAGAAAGTGTTGTGAAGGACCGGAATTGATTCAACACCATTTGGTTGGAGAAAAATGGCAATTTGTGTGTTTGATGCGTATTTGAATTATTACTGAATTGTGGTGATAGAATTAAGTACATGGTTGTGTAATTATATAATTGAAATATGCCTATTGGGTGCACGCGTGGGCCAGAATGATTTAATTATTGAAATTGGCCATGTTAAATGCTAAGTGAGCATGGTGTTGTGTGTGATTTGATGCGTGCATGGGCTACGTGTAATGAGCCAGTAGAGTGTGGTAAATGCGTATCGAGCATGTGTATAAGTAAGAAAGTGATTGTGTGTGGCATGACATGTAATCGTGGGAATTGTGCCGTCCTGAGGTGTGTACTTCCATGCGGGACGATGCTTGGTATTACCGGAAGACTGTCAGCCTGAGGCGTATACTTCAACGTGGGTTGCGCAGTAAGTGGTAGGTGTTGAGCCTGAGGCGTGTACGTTTACACGGGCAAGAATCATGGCCTGAGACTAACGTGCAAGTAGAACGCATGATAGACTCTGGCAAGGTTATTTGATGTGCCTGCTATATGTAGATTTGGTGTGTGTGATTGTGTTTGTGATTGTCTGGAGGTACGTGATAACTTAGGTGGGGTTTAGGGGTGTACTTACTGAGATGTAGTCTCATGATTGTTTCAACCAACATTTTCAGAACCCTAACCTGAGCCATGAATCCTCTACCACCTCTACCAAAGCATTTTGGAGTACCAGTGCACACCGAATATGAGGTCGCGGAATTTCCTATGGGTGATGGCATGACTTGGATTAAGCATACTACAACCGTTTATGTAGAGGTAGGACTACCTTTATGGGAGACCCATGTATATACCACTTGGTATTTTCGGGACACAGCCGGGGATGAGTTCGGTCCTGTTAGAGATTTTGATATTCCATTTGATTTGGTTGAGGATTGGGATCCTTCTGCTATACGCCCGATAGATGGGGAGTTGACCAGTGCAGAAGTTAGTTTAGCTCAGTCTAGATTGCATCCAAAACCCGCAGGACAAGGATCTTCAGAAGCTAAGCATGAACTCGAGCCCGACGAATCACAGGTAGCAAATGACCCGATGAATATAGATTTAGAACTGATCCCCGAGGAAGAACCAGGTGAGGTGGTGCCCGAAATAGAATCTGAGAATAATCTCGACGAGTCTGAGGAGCCTGAGGGAGAACCAGAGTATATACTCCCATTTGAGCAGTACATGGATCCCAATTTTGTGCCTGAGTTTAATTTCTTTGATGTACTAGCTGAGGAAGATTAGGACGAAGTTCTAGCGGAATCGGGTGACATCAATCACCCGATTGTCACCCGATTGAGAATGAGGCAAAGCCGGAGTCCTCGGAGGAGCAGATGGTTCAAGGGGATTCGGATTCGAGTGATGAAGAGTCAGACTCAGAATGGATGTAGAGTAAGGGGTGTAGGGGTTAGCAGGTTGAATGGGCAGTAGGATTTTTGGAAGAGTACCATTTTTTAGGGTAGAACGCCAGGTCATAGATCCTTTTGATCTCGATGGTTTAATACGGTGTGCACTTATATATTAGGGTTTGTAATATTGTGAATATTGTGGCAAAAGTTTGAATGAGAAATGTATATTCTCCCTATTCTCCCCAGTTTTTAATTGTCAAGTTGAGTTTGTGGTTTCCGCTGTTGGATTAAATCTCTGATGATTATAATGAGGTCGGCGATACCCTGGGATGTCGCACTCTTTCGACCAGGAGTGAGATGTCGCGGGCTCGACGGGGGTTTGGAACGTGACATCCGCGTTTGAATTGGTATCAAAGCAAGGTCAGCTCGATATAAAATTGGTCGAAATTTAGAGTGATAAGGAATCGAGACCTTGGGGTAGCATTTAAGGATATCTTAGTGAGCCATAGGACGGAATGAGCTACACATGCTTCTAAATTGTTTGCTGTGATTGTTTGAGTGAATTATTGTGGTGATTATTGAAATGCAGGTGTGTCTGAACCTGAGGTAAGTGGTCAGACTCTTATGAATGTGACTTCATGATTGATAGTGAGGGATTGTTTGTTGAGTGAGCTTTTGTGTTAATTCACTGCTTAGAATCAGATTGATCTAGTTGGCGTAGATCGTTAATTCCTGAGTGGAATTATAGCAAGTAGGAGAGTGGTAGAATTATGACAATGAGCAACGAAGGAAGAGGCGTAGGAAGAGTACCAAGAAAGGGTGCAAGTAGAGGATCAAGGGGTAGAGGTCGTGCTCGAGCTAAAGCTGTAGAGGATTTTGGAATAGGTGCAGGAGCAATAGGAAATCTTGGGGTTGATGCTGGAGCGGCAGTGGACCCCCGAGTGGAAGTTAGACCTGTTGAGGATCCTAGAATGGAAACGGTCATGAGGACCCTAGAGCATATTGGTAACATAATAGGATAACAGACTCAGGAGCGAGCTGCTATGACTGCCCAAGCTGTCGAGGCTGCTGCGACTATCAATAATAATGAGAATCAAGGGCGGGGGCAAGTGGTTGTGAATAGACCGTTGCATCAATTGGTAAAACAGTTTATAAAGTTAAAACCACCCAAGTTTTCTGGAAAAGGTGACCCTGAGATTGCACCTCGATGGGTAGAGGAGCTCAAGAAGGCTTTTGAGGTGCTAAAAGCAATGAACATGAGAAGGTGACTTTGGCAGTATATCAATTGCAAGACAATGCGAATAATTGGTGGAAAGCCATCAGAGATAGGGTTTTTCCGGAAGGTACAGTTTGGACTTGGGCTACTTTTACTGAAAGCTTTTATGAGAAATATTTTTCGGCTAGTGCCAGGGTAAGGAAGTTAGCAGAGTTTATAAGACTCCGCTAGGGCCAGATGACGGTAGATCAAAATGAGGCAGAATTTGCGAGACTGTCTAAGTTTGCGCCAAGAATGGTGGAACATCTCGATGACAAGGTGCGAAGATTTCAGGATGGATTGAAAGCTGATATTCGCAGCTAGTTGTTACTGGTAAATCTGAGGACGTATAAGGAAATATTTGATAGGGCCCAGATTCTAGAGTGTAACCAGATGGATAGGGCCGTCGCTTCTAGGTCGATATTTGTCTAGGATTGGAACAATCGTAATCCTGGGAAGAGGCCAATGGTTGATAGTTGGCGTTTTACACCGCCAGTTAAAAGAAATATTGGGAAGCCAGTCTAGATCTTGAATGGTCCGTGTCGGATTTGTGGAGGTAGACATGGAAATGGACCCTATTTAAACCAGGGCGGAGCATATTTTGGATGTGGAGGATTTGGTCACCACATAAGGAATTGTCCCAATCCCAGGCAGAATAGGCCGCTTGCATTGCCGCTACCTTAGAATGGGAATAAGACTGGAATGGCCCAGGCAGCAAACCAGAATAGGCCTCAAGCGCAAGGACGAGTGTATGCTATGGCCAGACGAGAGGCTGAGAACACACTAGGGGTTGTCACAGGTACGATTTTTCTGTGTAACCATGCTGCGTATGCTTTATTTGACCCTAGGGCGTCACATTCTTTTATATCGAAATAGTTTGTTGAGTTAATTGGAATAGAACCACAATTGCTTGATGTTGTGCTATGTGTGACGACTCCCTTGAATGATAAGATGTTAATTTCGTTGAGTTGTCCAAACTGTGAGATTGTGATTGGGAATAGGGAGGAAATGATTGATTTGGCGGTCCTAGACATGTATGACTTTTGATGTGATAGTGGGTATGGATTGGTTGTCTAAATAAAAGGCTGTAATGGAATGCAATAGTAGAGTGATCCAATTTAATCCTGTGGGACGTCCGGAATTTAAATTTGTGGGAAGTTGAGGAGAACCCTCGATTCCATGGATTTCCTTAGTGGAAATGACGAAACTGTTGAATGAAGGGTGTCAAGAATTCTTAGCGACGGTAATTGATTCAACGGCTAAGAAGCCGAGGCTTGAGGATATAGCGGTAGTATGTGAGTATCCCAATGTGTTTCCACAAGAATTGCCAGGTTGCTGCCGAAAAGAGAAGTAGAGTTTGTAATTGAGTTGGCACCTAGAACTGAACCAATTTCGAAGGCACCCTATAGGATGTCGTTGTCGGAATTGAAGGAATTAAAGATGCAAATGCAAGAATTGTTAGACAATTCGTCCCAGTGCGTCTCCGTAGGGAGCGCTGGTATTATTTGTAAGAAAAAAAATAAATCATTGAGATTGTATATAGATTACAAGCAGCTAAATCAGGTGACGGTTAGAAATAAATATCCTTTGCCAATGATTGATGATTTCTTTGATCAGTTATAGGGGCTTCAGTGTTCTCTAAAATTGATTTGAGGAAAGGGTATCATCAGTTGAGGATTAGGAAGGAGGATATACTGAAGACGGTATTTAGGACGAGATACGGACATTATGAATTTACAGTGATGCCATTTGGATTAACGAACGCCCCTGCTGCCTTGATGGATATGATGAATCGAGTGTTTAAGGAATTTTTAGACCAGTTCATGATTGTATTTATAGACAACATACTGGTATACTCAAAGAGCGTAGAGGAGCATGAAATTCATTTGAACCGTGTGTTGTAAACTTTAAGGGAGAATGCATTGTACACTAAGTTTAGCAAATGCAAATTTTGGCTCAGTCGAGTAGAATTTCTCGGTCATGTGATTTTCGGAGAAGGAATTTCTGTGGATCCATCGAAGATTGAGGCTGTGATGAAGTGGCCTAGACCGACAACGGTAATAGAGGTTCGGAGTTTTCTGGGTTTGGTAGGATATTATCGTCGTTTTATGGAAAGATTTTCGGCAATAACAATGTTGTTGACCCATTTATTGAAAAATGAGACAGGTTTTGAATGGACTGATATATGTGAAAGGAGTTTTTAGGAGTTGAAGCATAGATTGACCACAGCACCGGTGTTGACGATTCCATCAGGACCTAGAGGATATGAGATATACAGTAATGCGTCATTGAAAGGATTATGATGTGTACTCATGCAACATGGACAGGTAGTGGTCTATGCGTCAAGACAGTTAAGGCCGCATGAGTTGAATTATCCGACGTATGACTTGGAATTGGCTGCCATAGTATTCGCCCTAAAAATTTGGCGACATTATTTATGCGGAGAGAAGTTTCAGATATATACCGATCATCAGAGTCTTAAATATTTGTTTTCTCAGAAGGAATTAAACATGAGGCAGCGTTGGTGGATGGAGTTATTGAAGGATTATGACTGTGATATTCTATAACATCCTGGAAAGGCAAACCGGGTAGCGGATGCGTTGAGTCGGAAATCAAGCATCGCTTATTTGATGGTCAAGGAATGGATACTATTAGAAAAAGTACGAGACTCGGAGTTTAAATTCGAAGTAAGTCAAGTCTCAAGTTTGTTGACTACACTTAGAATTGAACCGGAAATTTAGGTTAAAATCAAAATGTTGCAATCTGTGGACCCAGAAATTCGAAGAATTTTAGAATTGGAGGAGGCCAAGAGAAAGTCGGATTTTCAGGTTTCTGAAGATGGGATATTGAAGTTCCGAGGACGGTTATATGTGCCAGATGATGTGGAAGTTAAGGAAGAAATTTTATTAGAAGCGCATCGTAGCAGTTATAGTATCCACCCAGGCAGTACTAAAATGTATAGAAATTTGAGGCAATATTACTGGTGGAACGGTATGCAGGCAGATATCGCTAAACACGTGGCTAAGAGCCTGACGTGTCACCAAGTGAAAGCGCAACATTGTAAACCGGGAGGATTATTGCAACCATTGGAAATATTAGAGTGGAAATGGGAGCACATAACTATGAATTTTGTTACAGGATTGCCAAGAAGCCAAAGAGGCCATGACACTATTTGGGTGATTGTCGACAGACTAACCAAGTCGGCACACTTTTTGGCTGTGCGAAAGGATTTCACGTTAGATCCGTATGCTGAGTTGTACATGTAGTAGATAGTTTGTCTACATGGGGTACCGGTGTCGATAACTTCAGATCGTGATCCTTGGTTTACCGCCAAGTTTTGGAAAAGTCTGCAGACAGCATTAGGATCCAAGTTACAGTTTAGTACGGCTTACCATCCTCAGACAGATGGCTAGTCTGAGAGGACAATTTAGACCCTAGAGGATATGTTCAGGGCATGTATACTAGATTTCCGGGGTAAGTGGGAAGAACAACTGCTCTTAACGGAGTTTGCTTATAATAATAGTTTCCAATAGAGCATTGGAATGACGCCCTTTGAAGTACTATATGGCAAGGCTTGTAGGATATCCGTGTGCTGGAACGAAGTGGGAGAAAGGACTATAACAGGGCCAGAGTTAGTTGAGCAATCGATTGAGGTGGTTAAGCGCAAAGCCGTCAAAAGAGTTATGCAGACAGAAGGCAATGACCTTTGGAGTTTCAAGTGAGAGATCACGTATTTCTTAAGGTGTCACCTATGAGAGGACTTTCTAGATTTGGTAAGAAATGAAAGTTGAGTCCAAGATACGTAGGACCTTTTGAGGCTTTAGAAAAAGTCGAGAACTTAGCATATCGACTTGCACTTCTGCCGAATTTATCGCAGGTGCATAATGTGTTCCACGTATCAATGTTAAGAAAATATGAACCGAACCCGATGCATGTGCTAAATTATGAAGAAATAGAAGTGGATGATAAAGTGTCTTATGTTAAGAGACTGGTAAGGATCGAAGATCGGAAGGAACGGATTTTGAGGAACAAGACAATCCCGATAGTCAAGGTTATCTGAGAGTACCACGGGACTGAAAGCACAACTTGGGAAAGCGAAAAGATGATGCAATGTCAGTACCCTCAGTTGTTTGAGCAGTAGTAGGGTTTGTAAATTTTAGATAGTGATGAGATTTATAAATTTCGAGGACGAAATTTTTGTAAAGGGGGAGAGTTGTGACTTCCTGAAAATTTATCCATTTGGGATTTATAAAATACTGAGTTTTTTAAAATGTACTCATAGTAAATTCTTACCCGGAACTGATCATTTATAGGATGCTAATCAATATGGAAAGGCTAATAGGGAAATCAAATTCGCTCGACTAAAGAAAATTCGATCGTGAATTGATTTTCGACCATGAAATCGCTGAAGTGATATTTTGAACCACTGTTGGCCGATCTAAGGATAGTCATGGGTTAGTTTGCCACTGTCCTACTAGTGGATCGCGGATGATTCCGTTAGACCACGAAATAACTTAACGAATGATCCTAAATCTATACCAAACAATCGTACCCCTCGTATCTAGTAATTGATCTTCGCGATTTTAATGACAACCGAGGTCATCACGTACCAAACGAACTTGCACGTGACTTGATTTAGTATCGGCCACGGGTCGAATATGCGAATTTCCCCAACAAACCGCTCGTTAGTTTGAGAAAAGCTCGAGTTGTATTTAATAAAATTTATTATGTAATTTTAACCCAAATTGGATATCGGAAAATTAGGAAGTGACAACGGGACGTAGGATGACGTTGCTGAGGACACGTGCCATTTTTAGGTGTGCTCGAATCATTCAGAAAAATTCAATTTGGGCAAGAAACGAAGAAAGTGACCATTTTACTCTTGGGAATTAATAAAAGGGTTAGTTTTATGAGGCAATGGTGTTTTGGTCATTTTGCCCTCAATTTTTGGAAAAGACACAATGCCCTTGGATATTTTTTTCAAGCAAGATTCAATCATAACCATTGATTTCAAGATTAGATCGAATCTCGACCGTTGGATAAAAAAGGTGAGACAAGGGCAAGATGGTTATTTTGACCTCAATTATTGGTTTGACCTATTTAAACCCAAGACCACTGTTGACACCTAAATTTTACTAATCATTTAGTCGTAATTTACATAGAAAATTAGGGATTAATTTTTAACCCCTAAACAAAAATATTTAAATTGCATAACATATAGTTTAGGATCATTTTAATTTAATCGCATTTTGCATCGGACTGGTGATGGCGAACGAGCTTAAATTTCATCGAATGGGACTCGGTTCGCTCGGAAAGGCAAGGGCCCGGAATTATAAGTCAAACGGGTTCGGTTATTTTAATTTGAGTTTAATTCAGCCCATTGTGCTTAATTAAATAAAAAGCCCAAGTTAATTCAGCCCATTTAAATTAAATTAGAGCCTAAGCCTAAACCCATTATGACTATAGAGCCCATCTAATTGACCTAGATTAGTGTTATATATACATCATTAGGTCAGAATTTGGGAGGGGGGAACACAATTTCAGAAATCAGAATTTTTAGAGGGAGAGAAGGAGATCGGCAACCGCGGCCGCCGTTCGCGCCCCCTCCGCCATCGCTCCGCCGCACGCCGTTCCGCCGTGACCATCATCGCCGTGGTGCCTCTTTCCCGACGACGACTGTACGTCCGACGAGTCTAGCAAGATTCTCTCCGTTGCTGTCCAGTACACATCCAGGCGACGCCCACCATTAATCCCACGACATCACCGATCTCCTTCTCTTGTCAACTTGACCAACAATCCCCATGCAGAGTACGTAAAGCCACGGAGATGAGAGGAACTTGCTTTCTCTGACGAAGTCCACACCCACAAAAGAGTCAAAGAAGGAGGGAGGCTTGATTGACAACATTCACAGCCACGAACGGGAGAAAGAAAAATCAGACGAAGAGAGATTTTTCCGGCCTTTTCTGGCCGAGGCTCAACACACGAAGGAGGGGATATTCTTGAAGGAGCACATGGTTTCTTCACGGTAAAAAATCTCACGCTCTTCATCAACGACGCCCCTACAGTCTTAAAGTGAAGCCACATCTTCTCCAGTCAACCGGGGACTTGTCAACGTTTCCTACTCCTTCCTGGCGTCCCCGAAACAGCAGCCACAGCCTTGAAGATCTCCCCATGCAGAAGACGCCAAGAGGAGAGGACGCACATGCAATCTTCTTCGTCCAGAACGCTTCGAGACTTGCGAGTTTTGCTGCTTTGTTCTTCGTTCGCCCAACTCCACGTTGCTGCTGTTGCCGTGCCGACTTCCAACTCCCTTCAGCCACGTCCAGTAGAGCTATTGGCTGTGAATCCTTGCCGTGAGCAGGCTTCACCGTGAACGTTCATATTGCCCAACCAGCCTTGGTCGTGAACCGTCATAGGGACGAGCTGCTCGTGATCCACGCCACCATCCGTCGACCACCGCTCGTGCATCATCGCCGGAGCCACCCATCGGAACAGCCGCAAGCCATACGTCATCGGAGACCTCGTCATCCCGCCGTCGCTGTCCCGTCACCAACGTCGCCGATCCCGATCCGCAAAGTCGAGCTCGATCCCGATCGATTCAAATTTGGAATTATCTGCAAATTAGGTAAGTGAACATTATCCAATATTTTCAGAATATTTGTTTTCCTAATTTCAGACGTTTGAATATTCTGTGAATGTTATCCGAATTGTTAGATATCATAGGATAATGTTTACGATATCCGCAATATTTAAAAATATTCAGAATTATGAAACTTTCCTAATTCAGCAACGTATCTGGACGACTATCCGACCTTATCCCTAAGGTACGATACGCGGCGATACGGAAAATCATTATCCTATTCATAACCACTTGAATATGATAATGATTTTTATCTGCTTTTCAAATTTGAATGATCGACTTTCCATCGATATCTATAATCCTGTAGATATGATCGTCAGTTCGATTTTTGTGCCTAATTCGAGCTTGAAACAAATGTGGCGGATCGCGTGGTTGATTTGAATGTGGATGCTATCTTTGTTTAAATTATTTTTCCTTTTTAAATAAAAAGAAAATTCAAAAAATATCAGTTAGATTTAAATTAGAATTTTGCATGTTTAGGGAACCCTAAATATATCTAGAAGATAGGATAACTATTTAATTAAAATTAGGACTTGAGATAATATGTTTCCTAGTTTAAATTAAGTAATATTCTAATCTTAATAGATTATTTAGGTTATTTTTTTTAATTCCGAATTTTCATGAAAACCCCAAAAAAAATAATGAATTGCTTTATGGTAGATTAGGATAGATTGCATTCTTAATTTAAGTAATTTATTATTTCGAATTTTAACAAAAATCCCAAAAATAAGTCATGTTAGGATATGTTAAGTCATCATAGGTCGCATGTTATTTTAGGCATATTTTTATTCCGAATTTCATTAGAAAATACCAAAAATAAATCATTTGCCTGCCATTAGAATTAGGTCACGTCGTCGCGTGACATATAATTTGCATGCTAGGTTGCATTAATTGCAAGTCATTTTTGCACGTCATTGCATATAGATTAGATTTCATTTAAATAAGAGAAAATCCAAAAATATTGAGTGAATTGCTTGTTAATTAGAAATCATATTAGGGTTGATTGATGTGATTTTCTAGCTAACAATGCAGATGCTTGCGTTGCTTCCAGGTAAGTAATTCTTCCAATCTTGCAATTTAATATTCAATTATTGAGTGTTAAATTGGTGGTTTGCGCACCCGCATGAACACCTCACATGTTAGTAATTAAGTTAAAATTGATCCAAACTGCATGCCAAAATATTTTTGAAAAGAAAAGGTACCGAAAGGGCGTTAGACTAGATCTAGCGTAATCAAGTCCCCGGGCTTAGAATCTCTGGTTCGAAGGAATAAAACATATCTCCCTATGTTTTATTTAGGTTTCTAATCGACCTACCGTAAATTGATTAGTGGCGACTCCAAGCATAAAAATATTTGCATGTTAAAGACTTAAACCCTAAGTTGCGAATTGGTAGGGCTTGGGAGGGCCCGAGTTAAGATTAGTCTTAATAATCCATTAGCCCGAAAACTGAAAATTTTTTAGGTCGCGACAGCTTGGCGACTCCGCTGGGGAATTAAGTTAAAACTCTTAGTGGACTTAGGCCAATTTTTCATTTCAAAAAATAATTTTTGTTTGGCAGCGAGGATCCCAGGTACGTCCCTAACATTTTAGGTGTTAAATGTTTTTGCAGAATGGGAGGTATAAGGGGAGGCGTGATTGTTAACCCTTGTTTTGCAGGGAGGTGTTCGGATGTATGTTTTAATTTATGCACGAAGCGCTGTTTGATATAACCTGCTGTGCATGCCTTACATTTACACTACACCACACACACTACCCGCTGCCGGACCTGGGCGGCATAGGTTTAGGATGGTACTGAGGTAGTGGATACCCCGACCAAAATCATATGGTACGGGTCGCCCTCCTCGGTCCCGAAATTTTCTTTCATGGTGTCATTAAATGCCCACCACGGTTGCGCCCTTTGCAACCCGGGTCAGCTCTTTGACTAAGCCGGAGTCAGGGGAATCCCAGCCTAACCACCACTATGACTGGTTTAGCTCGGTAATCCTCGCGTCTCCATTTTGCAAGCCAGAGTCTAAGTAGAAATCGAACCTCACATTTCATGCGCATGTCTATGTGATTGTCATTACCCCACCCGGTGAAGTAAGTTTTCTCAACTTTTTTCTCGTACTTTATTTATGTTTCGTACATGTGGTCGGTCCATGATAGGTCTAAGTCGATCGTAATTTTTGAAAGTAATAATCATTGAAGTTCTTTTCAAAGGGAAAGAAAAAGAAAAAATAAAGCTTTAAAAAAAATTACTTTCAATTCTTATCATTATTTTCCTGGGTATGTTATAAGTCATTATTTCCTAAGAAATTTGCCACCATTTTCACAAATACATGGAATAATGAAAAATGTCATGAAAAATGGGAATAAAAAGAGACGGTTAGACCAATGTCATGGATCGGCGTGTGATTTTGCTTGACACTTATGTATGCCTGTTTCATGCAAATTAGGTAATTACGGACCGATCACGATCGCCTATTCGTACACGGTCGAGAGCCAGAATGGCCGATCAAACCGACTTGCAAGAACGTGTTGTTGGTATGGAAGATCAAATGAAGCAACTCGTCATCGCAATGCAGCAGATGTCCGCTGAAATCAAGACTCTTCGGTCGATCCCCGTTTCAACATCCCTCGAGGCATCAGCTCCAAAGCATAAAGGTGGAAATAATGTTAATCTTGAGGAAGATGACGATATGCCTGAATTGGAAGATGACCCCGTCCAGATCATTGTCAACAAAGACAAACCGAATGAACGAGTCAACAAACTCGAAGAGAGAGTGAAGCAGCTGGAGGGTTCACAGGATTCACCCTCGATTGATCTGTCCCTGTACTCACAGATCAAAATCCCAAAAAAGTTCAAGATGCCAGACTTTGACAAGTACAATGGCACCACGTGCCCAAAAGCCCACTTGCAGCTCTATCATGTGCAAATGACCTCGTACGTTGACAACGAGCTCCTGATGATCCATGCATTCCAAGCAAGCTTGACCGGCCCTGCTCTGAACTGGTACCACATGAAGAAGATAAATGGCCTCAAAACCTGGAATGAAGCTAGTGAGGCATTCCTGAAGCAATACAGGTTCATAACTGACATCAGTCCCACCCGCGATGACC
The DNA here is from genome assembly GCA_024500025.1 of Syzygium aromaticum. Classification (NCBI taxonomy): domain Eukaryota; kingdom Viridiplantae; phylum Streptophyta; class Magnoliopsida; order Myrtales; family Myrtaceae; genus Syzygium; species Syzygium aromaticum. Next base: position 2,218,925 of record CM044891.1, on the reverse strand, counting down.
TTGAACGTGCTCAGATGAAAAAGACTGAGTCCTTCAAAGACTATGCTATCAGATGGAGGAATCTAGCCGCTTAAGTCGTCCCAGAACCCATAGACAGTGAGTTGAAAAGGATGTTCATCAAGACTCTCCCGTTCGAATACCGTAATCGAATGGTGGCCATTCCGGCTGACAACTTCAACCAACTCATCCCCATAGGCGAACAGATCGAGATAGGGCTGAAAGATGGGTGGTTTGTCGAGCCGTCTTCGTCGACCAAAAGATTTAGTGCAAGGAAAGAGAAGGAACCGGCAGCTGAAGTGAATGTGACTTATAACCAACCGACCCGGCGGAATACTAACCCAGCCCCGGCAATTCAAGTAGCAGAAGCTCAGCACCAAAACCCGGGTCGTCAACCTTTTCAGAGGAGAAACAACAAGAGGCAATTCACCCCCCTCCCTGGGTCGTTGTCTCAAGTATTGGCAGTGCTCCGGAAGAAAGGCTTGCTCTCTGCCGAGCCAAAACGGCCCAATCCTGAGCAGTTTTATAACTACGACCCATCAAAGAAATGCGATTATCACATGGGCGAACCTGGACACTCAACCGACGATTGTTCTATCCTCAAGCATCGAATCCAGAACCTCCTGGACACGAAGGCTTTCTCGTTCCAACCTGCTAAGCCGAATGTTCAGAACAACCCACTCCCTGATCACGCGGGCAATGTAAATGCCATATTCTGTTTCAATGCTGGTCGAATCAAGAACGTCAAGGTATACACTGCTGAGGTCTACGGCGAGTTGGTGAAAGCTGGTTATTACCCGACTAATGAAGTTCTTTCCTTGGCCATCATGAGAGAAAGAATCTCAGGGATGGTACAGGCTGGGTTGATCGTTTATGCTGACCACACCGGCATCGTCTCTACTATCTCCGAGGTTGTCATTAACTGGGATGAAGAGTTTGCTACGTTAAACACCGGAAAGGACAAGCTCAATCCCTTACCTGAAGACATGCCCCCGCTCGAAGACGCGACCGATGATGAAGGGATCATAATAAACACGCCCGCAGCTGATGAAGGGATAGTGATCGAGATACCTTAACCGTATGAATACTCGGATGATAAGGCAGTCCCTTGGTCCTACAGTCTCGATGTTGACTTAGTCACTAGATCTGGACGTGCCTATGGCCAAGCAAATGCTCAACCTGCAAAGCCTGTCACTGATGAAGAAGCTAAAGAATTCCTGGCCGTTATCAAGGCTAGTGAATACAACATAGTTGAGCAGTTGCGCAAGATGCCCGCGCAAATCTCTCTACTTGAGCTACTCCAGACGTCTGTCAAACATCAAAAGGCCCTGATGAAAGTGCTAAGTGAAGTCCACGTGCCTGAGACGATCGATCATGAGAGACTGGAGGAATTTGGGGGTTCCATACTCCTCAAAGACCTCATAGCCTTCTCGGATGAGGAATTCCCTCTAGAAGGCAGAGGACATACTAAAGCATTGTATATTTCTGTCAAATACAAGGCCTTACACGTAGCCCGGGTACTCATTGATAACGGTTCGGCCTTGAACATCTGTCCTTTGGCAACTTTACACCGCCTCAAGATAGATCCTTCTAGGATAAATGCTGCGAAGACCTCCGCACGAGCCTTTGACGGAACGAAGAAGGAAGTGATGGGGGAAATCTACCTCGACATACAGATAGGGCCAACAGTGTTCAACGTCCTATTTCAAGTCATGGACATTCCCACTGCATTCAACTTTCTGCTGGGTCGTCCATGGATTCATACTGCTGGAGCTGTGCCGTCCAGTCTACATCAGAAAGTGAAGTTCGTGGTGGAGAGGAAATTAGTCACAGTACACGGTGAAGAAGAGCACCCAATTTATCATGCAACGGCTATCCCCTATGTCGAGCCGGACTGCAAAATAGAATCGAGTTATCAGTCGCTTGAGCTCGTATCGACCATACATGCATCTAGAGGGTCATTACCACCCGTTCTTGAGGTGTCAAATGCTGCAGTAATGGTTGGAAGAGTAATGGTATCTCAGGGCTTCATCCCGGGCGAAGGCCTTGGCAGAAATGGTCAAGGTATCCGCCGACCGGTCGAAGCCTCTCAAAGACCCCGTACTTCTGGATTGGGGTACCAGGGATCGACTGTGCCGAACAATGAGAGACGTGGATATGGTCGAGGTCGAGGTCAAGGAATTGAGCAGGATAGACAACAATCCAATGAAGGGCCGAATGATGGAGAACGTGGGCGTGGTAGGTTGCCTCCACACATTCGCACTACATTCCCAGGCCCTGCAAGAATGATGCATAAAGAGAAGGAGGTGATCGACACTTTGGGGCAACCAAGCGGCAAGTTCGACTATTATGTGAAGTACTCAGCACCTCCGAGTTTCTATGTTGATCCCCGTGACATTGTCCCCGACGGATGGGGAGGTATGGATGATCCAACACCTCAAATGACAGGAGATTCTGATGATACAATGGAAGGAATTACTGCCCTATTCAATGATGTCTTCATTGGAGCTATCGAAGAAAGACCGTTAGAGGGAATGGGCACTGGCCCACAAGAGTAAAACCTTTACTTTTTCACACACTCCCCTGCATGGGAGTTTTTACTGCTTTTTAGGATTTGCCCCATCTCGGGTGCTGCTTTCCGTTCTCATTTCTAGGACTTGGTTGTTGCAATTTCCATTCAATAAATGTAATTCATTTCGAAATGATCAATGAAATTACAAGTTATTTTCAGTTTTTGAGGGCATGTTGAGGTACATCAAACCAGCCCGGTGATGATATCCAACCGATAAAAGAAAAATATAGTCCAAGGAGAATTCTGAGGCCTGGGCTTCTTCATGCTCCCTCGTGTTAAAATAAATTTTTTTAAAAAAAAATTACAAAAAATGCAATGTTTAGCCATGTTTGTCCTTCTGAATCACTTACTTTATGTTTCAGGGCTAATCTTGTGGCACGTGAGGGTATGGGAACGGTACAATCTCATGAATTATGTGCAACCGAGCTTGATCCTAATGACATAGACGAACTCGATGATTCCTCAGATATTCAGCGCGATCTAGAGCGGCATGAAAGGTTCAAAGTCCTTACATCAGACCAAACTGTCATTGTTAACCTGAGTGATTCCGGAGAACCCAAAGAGGTGAAGATAGGGGCAACCCTTCCTAAAGGAGAAGCGAAACGCCTAGTCCAATTGCTAACGGATTACCAGGATATCTTTGCCTGGTCATACGCTGATATGCCAGGTTTAGACCCTTCCATCGTGGAGCATGGCCTGCCTACTAATCCTAGCATGCCACCCAAGAAACAGAGGCTACGAAGAACCAAGCCTGAGCTTTCAAAGAAAATAGAGGAGGAAGTCATGAAGCTCTTGAAAGTCGGATTCATCGAAGTCACTCAATATCCAACCTGGGTGGCCAACATCGTGCCAGTCATGAAGAAAGATGGCCGAGTTCGGGTTTGCATCGACTATCGCGACCTGAACAAGGCTAGCCCGAAGGACGATTTCCCATTACCGCACATAGACGTTCTGGTAGACAGTACTGCTGGATTTGAACTGTTCTCCTTCATGGATGGTTTCTCGGGTTATAATCAGATAAGAATGAAGGACGGCGTTAAGGAGAAAACTGCATTCATCACTCCTTGGGGTACATTCCACTATAAGGTCATGCCCTTTGGTCTCAAAAATGCCGGGGCAACATACCAACGGGCAATGGTGACTCTTTTCCATGACATGATGCACAAGGAGATCGAGATTTATGTTGATGACATGATTGCAAAGTCTCGACCCGGAGAGAGTCATGTTGACACCCTGAAGAAATTATTCGACCGACTCCGTGAGTTTAAACTCCGTCTTAACCCAGCGAAGTGCATATTCGGAGCAACCTCGGGCAAATTACTCGGATTCGTAGTAAGCAGTAAGGGCATTGAAGTTGATCCTTCCAAAGTGAAGGCCATATGTGAGCTACAACCCCCGTCGACCGTAAAAGAAGTGCGGAGCCTTTTGGGTAGATTGAACTACATAGCCCGTTTCATTTCCCAGCTTTCCGAAACTGCTAAACCGTTCTTCAAACTTCTAAGGAAGAATGCTCAAGTGAAATGGGACAATAATTGTCAGGCAGCGTTTAATGAACTGAAGCAGTACCTGATGAAACCACCAGTGTTAGTCCCTCCAATGTCGGGCCAGCCTTTGATCCTTTACCTCACTATTCATAGCGAGTCTCTGGGAGCGATGCTAGCCCAGAAAAGTCCTGAAGATGGAAAGGAGCGAGCCATTTATTACTTGAGTAAGAAGTTCACCATCTCGGAGTTGAATTACCCTGAAGCCGAGAAGACTAGTGCTACACTAGTGTGGGTGCTCCATAGGCTGAGACAGTATACACTGCATCACCAGACTCTCCTAGTGACTAAAAATGATCCCATCAAGTATTTACTTGATCAACCGGCTTTGGTAGGGAAGTTAGCCAAATGGCAGATCTTAATTTCAGAGTTTGATGTCCAAATGATGTCACAGAAGTCAGTTAAAGGCCGAGCAATCGCCGATGTGTTAGCCGAGAATCCCAAAACCTCGGATGATGATAGATATTCCCCAGAAGACCGTATTCTGGTAATAAAGGAAGACACATGGACCATGTTTTTCGATGGAGCCATGAACTTGTATGGTTCCGGTACTGGGGCTGTCCTAATATCCCCAGATGGGCAGCATTATCCAGTAGCAGCAAAGTTGGTGTTCCCGTGTACCAACAACATAGCCGAGTACGAAGCATGCATCCTCGGACTTCAAGCCGCAGTGGAAATGGGGATAACCAAATTGAAAGTGTTTAGTGATTCCGCTCTGATTATTCTCCAAACTGTAGGAGAATGGAAGACGAGGGACACCAAACTAATGCCGTACCATGAATACCTCGAAGAAATCATAGAGGAATTCGAAGACATCTCCTTTGAGTACTTGTCGAGGTCCCATAATCAGTTCGCTGATACACTAGCGACGTTATCATCCATGCTGCAAGTGACTGGTGGAATAGAGGTAGAACCCTTGAAGATCGAAGTCCTAACAAAGCCGGCCTACTGTATGGTTGTGACCGGAGAACCGGACGAGAAGCCATGGTATTACGATATCATGAATTATATCCAGAAACAGGAGTTTCCTGAAGGAAGCACTCCGGCTGACAGGAAGTACATAATGAAAATGGCTTCAAAATTCTTTGTCAGTGGTGAAAAGCTATACAAAAGATCTTATGATTCGATCCTGTTGAGGTGTGTAGAAGCAGCTGAAGCTACCAGAATCATGCAAGAAGTACACGAGGGGATATGTGGTCCACACATGAATGGCCATATGCTAGCTAAGAAAATCATGAGATTGGGATATTATTGGCTCAGTCTTGAAAGTGACTGTATCCAACATGTTCGAAGATGCCATCGCTGTCAGGTTTATGGGGATAAAATAAATGTTCCCCCCACAGAGTTACATCAGTTATCCGAGCCATGGCCTTTTTCAATGTGGGGCATCGATGTGATTGGCCCAATCAATCCCAAGGCATCGAATGGACACCATTTCATCTTGGTTGCGATTGATTATTTCTCCAAGTGGATTGAAGCCGCGTCTTACGCCAACGTTACTGCGAAGAATGTTGTAAGATTCATCAGGCGAGACATAATCGCTCGTTATGGTGTCCCCGAGGCTATTGTCACTGATAATGGGACGAATTTGAACAACAAGTTCATGGATCAGTTGTTCAATGAGTTTAAGATCCGGCATCTGAATTCGTCTCCCTATCGTCCACAAATGAATGGAGCAGTTGAAGCCGCTAACAAGAACATCAAGAAGATCTTGGCCAAAACAGCTGAAAATTATCGTGATTGGCATGAGAGATTGCCATTTGCACTAATGGCATATCGAACTTCCATCCGAACCTCTGTCGGTGCGACCCCTTTTTCCCTGGTGTATGGCATGGAAGCAGTCCTGCCTGTTGAAGTAGAAATCCCTTCCTTGCGAGTTTTATCCCAGGTGGAGTTGTCTGAAGCGGAATGGATGCGACAAAGGCTTGAGCAGTTAAACCTAATTGATGAAAAGCGGTTGAGAGCCATTTGCCACGGTCAAACCTATCATCAGAGGATAGCTAGGTTCTTCAACCAAAAGGTACATGCAAGAAACTTCGAGGTAAATGATTTAGTCCTAAGGAAGGTGCTGCCAATTTTCCCCGTTCCCGGAGGAAAGTTTGCTCCAAACTACATCGGTCCATTTGTGGTTAAGAAGGTACTTCCCGGAGGTGCCCTGATTCTCGCAGAAATGGATGGTCGTGAGTTCTCCAACCCTGTTAATTCTGATGCTGTAAAGATGTATTATCCTTGATAAAACCTGACATTCTGCAGCAAAAGTTTTCCAGTGTTTGGTTTTATACTTCCAAGTTGCAAACATTTCATTGATGAATAAATGATTTCAATCAATTTCAAGCTATGATGTTTGCATTGGCTTTAATTTCTGCATGGTTTTGTCGGTCTGTATCATTAGCTTCAAAGGGGAAGTCTATTTAGACAATCTGATAACTCATGTGGAGTAAATTGAATGTGTTGAATGAGGTACATTCGGATGATGAAAGGCAAGCCATATCCTATACACAGTCCCATGCATTAATCTCTAGTGAGTTGAGTTGAAAAAATTCCATGTCTGCAAGGTAAAGAGTTATCTCGCAAAAGGTACGATGACCGAGATGACAAGAGGCATTTCATTTCTCTATCTCAAACACTACAGTTTATCCATTGTTTCACCACTTTGAGCCTAAACACTTGGAGAAATTCATTCAAATTACCCCTGTCAAGAACCACCCCACATTGGGGCAAACTGGAGGTAAATCAGTATCATAAGGTGAAAAATGAATTGAAATTTTCTTGCTCTCACTTGCATCAATCTTCGAGTGTTGCTTTTTCAGATGAATTCACACGAAAGTTCAAGTGCCTTAGGATGACGAAGAGCATTTCTTTCTCTATCCTATACACATTTTATCCTTTGCTAAGCCCAATTGAGCCTACAATTTCATTTCTTAAACCCAGTTGGTGATCATCCCCTACACTGGGGCAAGGCAAAAGTCGTCATTGTCTACACAGCATATCCGAAGTGTCGATAGAAGACAAAAGACAAGGAGCTTATGAGTTCAAGCAGCAAGTCAATCAGTCAAATTAGCTGGCCAGTGTTTACGTTGTAAGCAACATGTATTAAATGTCAAAAAAAAAAAAAAAAAAAAAAAAAAAAGAGAGAATGAAGGGCAAGAAAAAGCAGTGTGCCTGATAAAAGCAAGGCCAATGCCCAACAAAAAATGTGTCAGGATATGACATATCAAATCATCCCCAGTAGAGCAGTATTCCTACAAGTCTCAAAGGAATCAAGTGATGAACTCTCGAAACCAATGGAACATCTACCGATGAGATAATCCCTGGTGAAGAAGAAGACCGGTGACAATGCCAAGATGATCACCAACTTATTCACCCCAATTATACACATTTTGAGCCTAATGATCCATTCATTTCTCAACCCATGAGCCTAGCCTACGTTACGTCCCTTACAAAGTCTCTTCAGATTATGGCACTTGAACTAATGTAGTGTTTCAGATGCTTATAAGCTTAGCTCGAAGAAGTGCGAGCAAGTCCGTTTCTATCTCATTTTGCAGGGTTCTTGACTTGTAAACCCGGAGACGATTACGAAGGATATTCTTTCAATAGCCTTGACTCGAAGAGTCCCTTTTGCTAAGCCATTGACCAAGCCATGTTACATTCCTAGCAAAGACCTCTCAGATTGGTAAGGTCGTACCGCTTGCGAGAATACTCGGACCCTTGTCCACATGATGATGGTGAGATAGAGAGATTATCATAAATCAACTTTTTTCAACGAGAATGAGTGAAAGACCTTTCGAACTGAAAGTCCCTCATTCGACATTTTCAAGATACCCGCTTGTGAATTCGGATTGTCTTGTCATGATTTATCCCCAGCGAAGTTTGTAATGCCGATTTGACGAAACCATCGTGCATGAAAAACCAGTTGAAATCATAGTGCATGTGTATATGTGTTCTTGATAATGCGAATGCATATTACATGTTGCTAAAACCGTGTCTAGCAGGAGACACACCCTCAAAAGTCGGAGATATCACCAGGTAAGTATATCTCTATCCCTTGGATGTTTATGACTATCTAGGTATTCCCAACCTGTTTGAGCAATCGTCAGGTCCCATATTTGATCTTTTTGTTGCGATTCCTAGATGCCTTTGATGATGTTCAGGTGTCTATTGATCAAGCCCTTTACAGGTACCTCCGATGATGTCCAGGTACTTTGTCAAGAAACCCTCGAACATTCGGGCTAGCCCCTTTGTTTACCAAATCACAGATTTTCATACAATCTCGAGAAGATTTCCCCCGTTACATGCCTATGAGCAGGTATAGGCATGGCGGCCAAACCTTTGCATATGAGCAGGTATATGTAAAGGTCGGAATATTCTCCCCAATCTCAGGTATTCCCCCGCTACTCACCTATGAGCAGGTATAGGTGAAGCGGCCAAATTTTTGCATATGAGCAGGTATATGTCAAGGACGGAATATTCTCTCAACTCCAGGTATTCCCCCGCAGTTCACTTATGAGCAGGTATAAGTGAGGCGGCTAAATCTTTGCATATGAGCAGGTATATGTAAAGGTCGGAATATCCTCTTGACTTTAAAAGTTCCCCCGTAGTTCACTTATGAGCAGGTATAAGTGAAGCGGCCAAATCTTTGCAAACACCTATGGAGATGTATAGATAGTTTGTAAAGGTCGGAACTGTTCTCATGAATCCAGACGATGATTGAATACGTCGAGCTTTCTTCGTGTGTTTTGACTTAATTGCAGATCACGAAGTTCATCAACAGTGTATCAGGCAAAACCTATGGGACTGAGCCCAGACATTTGCCGAACAACATACAAATCAGAGTCATACCTTGAATTGCATTATCTCGCGACATCAGGTAAGCAATTCCAGGTATGTTTTCCATTCATGTCAGCATGCATCATTTCTTATTGCATTTTAAAAAATAGGATTCATAATCCCGACAAAAACAACATTCATTGCATTTGCATAGTTGAAATTTAGGTATCATTTAGTCTTTGAATGCAATCTCTGCAAGCTCACCTTCAAAGAGGGGCAGCTGTTGACACCTAAATTTTACTAATCATTTAGTCGTAATTTACATAGAAAATTAGGGATTAATTTTTAACCCCTAAACAAAAATATTTAAATTGCATAACATATAGTTTAGGATCATTTTAATTTAATCGCATTTTGCATCGGACCGGTGATGGCGAACGAGCTTAAATTTCATCGAATGGGACTCGGTTCGCTCGGAAAGGCAAGGGCCCGGAATTATAAGTCAAACGGGTTCGGTTATTTTAATTTGAGTTTAATTCAGCCCATTGTGCTTAATTAAATAAAAAGCCCAAGTTAATTCAGCCCATTTAAATTAAATTAGAGCCTAAGCCTAAACCCATTATGACTATAGAGCCCATCTAATTGACCTAGATTAGTGTTATATATACATCATTAGGTCAGAATTTGGGAGGGGGGAACACAATTTCAGAAATCAGAATTTTTAGAGGGAGAGAAGGAGATCGGCAACCGCGGCCGCCGTTCGCGCCCCCTCCGCCATCGCTCCGCCGCACGCCGTTCCGCCGTGACCATCATCGCCGTGGTGCCTCTTTCCCGACGACGACTGTACGTCCGACGAGTCTAGCAAGATTCTCTCCGTTGCTGTCCAGTACACATCCAGGCGACGCCCACCATTAATCCCACGACATCACCGATCTCCTTCTCTTGTCAACTTGACCAACAATCCCCATGCAGAGTACGTAAAGCCACGGAGATGAGAGGAACTTGCTTTCTCTGACGAAGTCCACACCCACAAAAGAGTCAAAGAAGGAGGGAGGCTTGATTGACAACATTCACAGCCACGAACGGGAGAAAGAAAAATCAGACGAAGAGAGATTTTTCCGGCCTTTTCTGGCCGAGGCTCAACACACGAAGGAGGGGATATTCTTGAAGGAGCACATGGTTTCTTCACGGTAAAAAATCTCACGCTCTTCATCAACGACGCCCCTACAGTCTTAAAGTGAAGCCACATCTTCTCCAGTCAACCGGGGACTTGTCAACGTTTCCTACTCCTTCCTGGCGTCCCCGAAACAGCAGCCACAGCCTTGAAGATCTCCCCATGCAGAAGACGCCAAGAGGAGAGGACGCACATGCAATCTTCTTCGTCCAGAACGCTTCGAGACTTGCGAGTTTTGCTGCTTTGTTCTTCGTTCGCCCAACTCCACGTTGCTGCTGTTGCCGTGCCGACTTCCAACTCCCTTCAGCCACGTCCAGTAGAGCTATTGGCTGTGAATCCTTGCCGTGAGCAGGCTTCACCGTGAACGTTCATATTGCCCAACCAGCCTTGGTCGTGAACCGTCATAGGGACGAGCTGCTCGTGATCCACGCCACCATCCGTCGACCACCGCTCGTGCATCATCGCCGGAGCCACCCATCGGAACAGCCGCAAGCCATACGTCATCGGAGACCTCGTCATCCCGCCGTCGCTGTCCCGTCACCAACGTCGCCGATCCCGATCCGCAAAGTCGAGCTCGATCCCGATCGATTCAAATTTGGAATTATCTGCAAATTAGGTAAGTGAACATTATCCAATATTTTCAGAATATTTGTTTTCCTAATTTCAGACGTTTGAATATTCTGTGAATGTTATCCGAATTGTTAGATATCATAGGATAATGTTTACGATATCCGCAATATTTAAAAATATTCAGAATTATGAAACTTTCCTAATTCAGCAACGTATCTGGACGACTATCCGACCTTATCCCTAAGGTACGATACGCGGCGATACGGAAAATCATTATCCTATTCATAACCACTTGAATATGATAATGATTTTTATCTGCTTTTCAAATTTGAATGATCGACTTTCCATCGATATCTATAATCCTGTAGATATGATCGTCAGTTCGATTTTTGTGCCTAATTCGAGCTTGAAACAAATGTGGCGGATCGCGTGGTTGATTTGAATGTGGATGCTATCTTTGTTTAAATTATTTTTCCTTTTTAAATAAAAAGAAAATTCAAAAAATATCAGTTAGATTTAAATTAGAATTTTGCATGTTTAGGGAACCCTAAATATATCTAGAAGATAGGATAACTATTTAATTAAAATTAGGACTTGAGATAATATGTTTCCTAGTTTAAATTAAGTAATATTCTAATCTTAATAGATTATTTAGGTTATTTTTTTTAATTCCGAATTTTCATGAAAACCCCAAAAAAAATAATGAATTGCTTTATGGTAGATTAGGATAGATTGCATTCTTAATTTAAGTAATTTATTATTTCGAATTTTAACAAAAATCCCAAAAATAAGTCATGTTAGGATATGTTAAGTCATCATAGGTCGCATGTTATTTTAGGCATATTTTTATTCCGAATTTCATTAGAAAATACCAAAAATAAATCATTTGCCTGCCATTAGAATTAGGTCACGTCGTCGCGTGACATATAATTTGCATGCTAGGTTGCATTAATTGCATGTCATTTTTGCACGTCATTGCATATAGATTAGATTTCATTTAAATAAGAGAAAATCCAAAAATATTGAGTGAATTGCTTGTTAATTAGAAATCATATTAGGGTTGATTGATGTGATTTTCTAGCTAACAATGCAGATGCTTGCGTTGCTTCCAGGTAAGTAATTCTTCCAATCTTGCAATTTAATATTCAATTATTGAGTGTTAAATTGGTGGTTTGCGCACCCGCATGAACACCTCACATGTTAGTAATTAAGTTAAAATTGATCCAAACTGCATGCCAAAATATTTTTGAAAAGAAAAGGTACCGAAAGGGCGTTAGACTAGATCTAGCGTAATCAAGTCCCCGGGCTTAGAATCTCTGGTTCGAAGGAATAAAACATATCTCCCTATGTTTTATTTAGGTTTCTAATCGACCTACCGTAAATTGATTAGTGGCGACTCCAAGCATAAAAATATTTGCATGTTAAAGACTTAAACCCTAAGTTGCGAATTGGTAGGGCTTGGGAGGGCCCGAGTTAAGATTAGTCTTAATAATCCATTAGCTCGAAAACTGAAAATTTTTTAGGTCGCGACAACCACTCTCTCTCTCCTCATTCTCTCTCCATCTCTTTCGGCTCATCTCTCCCTCTCCCTTGCCCGTCCATCGTCGCCGCCGATCGCCGGCCACTGCCCGTCCGCCCGCCTTGCCGTGCTGTCCACGCTGCCGTACCACCGCCACCACCCCTCATCACCGTCCACCTCTCTCTCTCTTTCCTTCTCCTTGCCTTGAGCTGGTCGGCCAAGGGAAGCCGCGCCACCATTGAAGCACGCCGCGCCGTCGCCGCCAAGCCCCTCCGCCAGATTGCCGCCGTCCCTACTGTTCCCGATTGAGTGCCACTGCTTTCCGTTCTAGCCAATTTAGTTTAGAATTTGGTAAGTTTCATCTAAACCCGATTTAGGACATTGGGTATCAACAAATGAGTTATTTTTGGGTGAAATCGGGTTTATTTGAGTGCAGAAATTGTACGTTTTATGAACGGGATTGATTAGCGGGCCTAAGATTTAATCCGGGAAATTTTAATAGAAGTTTTGAGGATGATAGTGGGCTATGGATATCTGTTCATAGGGCTGTGATGGGCCGATCGGGACGCGAGTTAGATTTTTAGAACTGGCAATTAATGGTGAGAAAGTGTTGTGAAGGACCGGAATTGATTCAACGCCATTTGGTTGGAGAAAAATGGCAATTTGTGTGTTTGATGCGTGTTTGAACTATTACTGAATTGAGGTGATAGAATTAAGTACATGGTTGTGTAATTATATAATTAAAATATGCCTATTGGGTGCACGCGTGGGCCAGAATGATTTAATTATTGAAATTGGCCATGTCAAATGCTAAGTGAGCACAGTGTTGTGTGTGATTTGATGCGTGCATGGGCTACATGTAATGAGCTAGTAGAGTGTGGTAAATACGTATCGAGCATGTGCATGAGTAAGAAAATGATTGTGTGTGGCATGACATGTAATCGTGGGAATTGTGCCGTCCTGAGGCGTGTACTTCCATGCGGGACGATGCTTGGTATTACCATAAAACTGTCAGCTTGAGGCGTGTACTTCAATGCGGGTTGCGCAGTAGGTAGTAGGTGTTGAGTCTGAGGCGTGTATGCTTACGCGGGCAAAAAACATGGCTTGAGGCGTGTACGTTTACGCGGGCCTAAAGTGTTGTGATAAGTGGTCACAGTGTACCTAAGGCATGTACGTTTACGCGAGTCACTAGCGAGTGATGTGGAAAAGAGATAAGACAAGAACGGAACGAACGCGCGAAACGAAATTTGTACATGCTTATGATTGCATATGACGTGGTTGAGACTAACGTGCAGGTAGAACACATGATAGACTCTGGCAAGATTATTTGATGTGCTTGCTATGTGTAGATTTGGTGTGTGTGATTGTGTTTTATGATTGTCTGGAGGTACGTGATAACCTAGGTGGGGTTTAGGGATATACTTACTGTGATGTAGTCTCATGATTGTTTCAAACAACATTTTCAGAACCCCAACTTGAGCCATGAATCCTCCGCCACCGCCACCAAAGCGTTTTGGAGTACCAGTGCACACCGAATATGAGGTTGCGGAATTTCCTATGGGTGATGGCATGACCTGGATTAAGCATACTACAATCGTTTATGTAGAAGTAGGACTACCTTTATGGGAGACCCATGTATATACCGCTTAGTATTTTCGGGACACAGCCAGGGATGAGTTCGGTCCTGTTAGAGATTTTGATATTCCGTTTGATTTGGTTGGGGATTAGGATCCTTCTGCTATACCCCCGATAGATGGAGAGTTGACCAGTGCAAAAGTTAGTTTAGCTCAGTCTTGATTGCATTCAGAACCCGCAGCACAAAGATCTTCAGAAGTTGAGCACGAACTTGAGCTCGACGAATCACAAGTAGCAAGTGACCCGATGAATATAGATTTAGAACCGATCCCCGAGGAAGAACCAGGTGAGGTGGTGCCCGAAGTAGAATCTGAGAAAAATCTCGACGAGTCTGAGGAGCCTGAGGGAGAACCGGAGTATATACTCCCATTTGAGTAGTACATGGATTCCAATTTTGTGCATGAATTCAATTTCTTTGATGTACTAGTTGAGGAAGACCAGGACGAAGTTCCAGCGGAATCGGGTGACGTTAATCATCCGATTGAGATTGAGGCAGAGCCGGAGTCCTCGGAGGAGCAGACGGTTCAAGGGGATTCGGATTCGAGTGATGAAGAGTCAAACTCAGAATGGACGCCGAATAAGGGGCGTAGGGGTTAGCAGGTTGGATGGGCAGTAGGATTTTTGGAAGAGTACCATTTTTTAGGGTAGAACGCCAGGTCATAGATCATTTTGATCTCGATGGTTTAATACGGTGTGCACTTGTATATTAGGGTTTGTAATATTGTGAATATTATGGCATAAGTTTGAATGAGAAATGTATATTTTCCCTATTCTCCTCAGTTTTTAATTGTCAGGGTGAGTTTGTGGTTTCTGCTGTTGGATTAAATCTCTGATGATTATAATGAGGTTGACAATACCCTGGACTGTCGCACTCTTTCGACCAGGAGTGTGATGTTGCAGGCTCAACGGGGGTTCGGGATATGACATAGGGACCCCGCTTGGGGAAACTAGCCTTTCAGAGCACGCAAAGAAAAGTTGAAGCCAACATTGATTTTATTGTACTTTACTAAAAACACACGATAATCACAAGCATAGTCACTCGTGTACCGTACCCTTGCTGCCTTAATTATCAAACAATGCTAAGATGACACCTTAACCTTGGCTATGATTGAACCAACGAGCGACAATAATTTTTCAACTAATATTTCCCATGAATGAAATGATGACTATGATTTTTCCCGATAACAATAATGACTACTACTGAGGATAAAAAGATCGATTAATTAAACCAAACATGGTTGGCCCTACTTATGTCACTCGTATTGATGAAGACTGTCGATGGAACAAAATCCCTCAAAACATATTTATTTAGTAAAGAGGCAAATCGTATTTCTTTTTCTTTTTTCGTTATGATGATTAGCAGAAGAGGTATATCTCCAAGCCCTCCTGCTAGAGATGCGCAGCTTCATAAAACCCCAGCCGTTGGTCTAAGAGACAAGCCTCATGAAAAACGCAGCTGGTAGAGTTATATACAAGGGAGAGAGTCTAATTTTCCTTCAAAGGTGTGGTTCTCTAATTGGTCTCATTTGTTCATTCGATCTTTTAAGTTTTTGCCAATCAAATCATCAAACTCATTCATTTTGCGTTTTTGGACGTGGCATTTATGTTCTTACTAATCCTCAAACTATAATAATGTTACCACAAAAGGCAAGAGAAAAAACATTGAAGACACGGATAAGTTAAATACATAAAACTAGACAAAAACATCATGTAGTGATATGTAAAAGTGTCATCCCGTCAATACCTGTTATATCCACTGTTAATGACCATTTCAAGGTGCATCAATGATGTTTTGTCATGTCCCTTTGAAGGCAACATCAATGACGTTTTTGTTATGTCCCTCAGCTTCCAGAGTATAGTGGATCCTATCCCACTTATACCACTGGTCCGGAGATACGCACTATGTTGAGCCCTAGGCCTTTTGCGGTTGTAAAAGAGCATTTATATATATACACACTCTCTAAGCTAATCAAAACATAATCAAGTGCACCAAACAAATTATGGTCCTGCAGAAATTCCAACGATTGTATTATCGGATTCATTCCTTACCATTGCATACGGACTCTCAACATAGGATGGTTACATGAGAACTACGAAAAATGGATTCGTGGTATCGAAATAAGCAATCCTCGATAGCACTTTGACCTCTTCTGCTACTTCGAACTGTTGAGTACTTTTATGAGACACCGATTTTAGGCAACTCTTACTGTCGGGGATGCATCCATCACTGTGTTCATCTGCAACAAAGGTACGTCATTGTATGTGAAATTAAATACGACATATACACACATGAAATGACTTTTTAAATAAAACAATTGCAGATTCTACGTAATTAATAGATCCACAGTGTTCAATAGGCTTCTAGCGTGGGTTTTTTTTTTTCATCTTTCGATTTTTTCTTCAACTTCTAAATTTTGAAATTAGATCATTTTTCACCTTTAATAACTATAGGTTCTTCTTCGTATGAACTTTCAGTCCATCCTTGAGATCCGCCATAGCTGCTCGTTTCCAAAGATGGCTCATTCAAATGGTCACTATCATCAGCTGGTAAATTTGTCTTTCTTTGGAGATCGAACTTGTTTTGATGATAATAATTCTCTACTTTTACATCTACATGAGTGAAAATCATCGTCCAATATTTCAATTGACGTGTCCTCAATCTCTTCCACTTTTTTCGACAACAAATGCTCGTCACCAAGCTTGGATTTTTCAATCACAATGCACCCACCGTTACTCTCCAATAAAAATGTATCACTTAATTCACCACAACACGGTGTTGCTATCCAGATGTCTCCAAAGAGACTTGTTGTTTATGCTAAAAGCAACCCAAGAACCAAAAAAAGGCTACAATGCCCAAAAAGCAATAGTGAAACAGGTCCATATACGGAAAAGAAGACAGCCCACCAAGGAACTAACCGCAAAACATAGAAAGAGAGAGAAAGAACCAACCAAGGTCATCTTCATCTGCAGTCATGGCAGCTAGGGTTATGCTTACCGGTGTACTACTTTGATTGACATCACCAAAACGGCTAAGTGTTCCCATGGAACAGGAAAAAGTTTGACATCACCAAAACGGCCAAATGTTCCCATGGAACAGGAAAAAGTTTTCTTATTTTATTTTATTTATTTGGGTCACAAAAAGATTGGTCATGTAACCAAAAAAGGAACTGCTAATCCTTAGAGTTGATTTTAACCGGCATCGATTTTGATACCTATGGATACAGAGAGAAGTCTCTGTTCGAGTCAAGAACTTGCAACCGTAGCAGGAAAAGTAATTTCAAAAAAGGAAATTGCATAAGAAACGGCATGGATCGAAGGCTCACAAGTTTTCCACTTTTAATGGTGTCGGAGAGAGCGGTCGTGAAGAAGTGAGGAGTCTTGGCCTGAAAAAGTTGACCATCATCTTCGGCGTAAAGAGAATCAGGGTTTTTCTGGGCTTCCGGCACATGTTCCCCATATGCTTGCCTTCAAGTTGCAAGTTTGGCGGCCTAATCTTGAGTGACCAGCCAACTTAACAATCTAAACAGACTCTATAACACTGCCTCCAAGACATAGACCGGCTGCTAATCTATTTAATTTTTTTTGTGAAGGATCCTCTCTCACTAGCTGTACGAATAATAGTATATTTCACATGCAGCTTCCAACTACGCGTCTGTATGAAGTAAAAGACGTGTTGATCCTAGGCATGTCAAAGTAGACAGACATCAAAAGACTATAATTGAGTTGGGTATGCAAGCGTTCACGTAATGCATGAAGAATAAATAATTCAGAACATAAACATGTTTTCTCTCCCTGATTGTCAAAATCAGGGTTAAAGCATGGTAAATAACGTCAAAAAACCTTGGCGAAAAAAGAACTTGACAATCAGAAACCGATTGGTGTGTCCAAGAAGCTCACCTCATGTACAAACAATCTACACTAAACTGTCCCTGCACCATGTTATGCATTAAGTACGATAGCCAAGAGTTTTGCGCCTGTTGGAAGCGGCTTTATCTTAGGATTGAAAGATGTGAGATGAATTATACCTTCAATTATTTATATCTAGCAGAATTTGACTTGTTTATGAAAAAAACTTGTCATTTTCTTGAATGATAATAAGAGAAACTAAAATTGTTTGCAAGTTCCTGTTGCTTTATACAAAGAGAGAGGAAATATTCCAATAGCACATTTATTCAGAATCAACTATCAAGCGATTGAATTTTACTCAAGACCTTAGCCCTCTTAGAAGTGATCATTATGCAATTTTGAAATTTAATATGAACTACGATTTCTCAACCCGAGTGAAAGAGTACTTAGGAGTTAGCAATGTGGGACAAATTTGTCACACCCCAGACCTTGCCGAGCCCGCGACATCCTGCCATCGGTCGAATTGAACGCAATGACCTAGAAAGCATCGCCGACCCAAACTCAAATCAGAGGATCATACACATGCGGAAGCGATTAACACCCGTACATAATAAAAATCATGACCAATGATAACAATCATGTCATAAATAATATTTTAGAATAACATCAGGGAAGACTTACAGCATTTAGTACAGACAAGTACATATACCAAAAGTAGGTCAGGGAGCCACTAACAACAAAAAGAGGCACGTGGCTCGGGTGGTCGGGTAGAAAAACTAAGGGGGCCTCCTATCTCAAAAAGTGTCGATCCCACCAACTAGAGTTACGGCTGACTAAACCCTACGGCACCCAATCCAGGTCGGATCCCAAAAACTCAGAAGAGCTGTCAGAGGGCTCATCCTCGAAGTCTATGGAATCCGGCTCGGACTCGGCATCTACGGGCTCGTCCTCCTCTGGCTCCGGCTCTCCATCCGACTCCATAGGCTCTAGGTCGGAATCCCAGTTCACCAGCTTCTCATTCATCGAGTCTAGCTCGTCCATCTCCCATATGATCGGCCTGCACATGCCAGACGGGTCCCGGAAACACCAACCTAATTACTAATGGGCCTGGAAATATTGTTCGCCTATGTCGACCCATACGGTAGTAAGATGACTAATATAAGCCTTCTTGTTCCTTACGGGGTACTTGATCACCGATCGCTCTATGTGGTATGGGATCCCAATCGCAGGGGCACGCCTGCCATCTTCACGGTCGGGGGTCTGAAATGGTTATAAAATAACCGTGAAAACGAGTCTCAATAAGTAATACCCTAAACCCTAGGTAGGCCAATGCGTACCCAGACAAGCAGTACTTATAATCTAGCTCCCAAATATAACGAATTCACCTCCTAGAGCTTATCTCGCCATAAAACGCATGCCTGCCCTGCACGTCAGTCACACATAGCAATAATAATAATAATAATAATTCAATAATAGGGCATAATGGTTCACACACCCGCCACAATAGCACTCCATCCATTCCAACCATTCGATCAATCAATTAATCAGTCAATTCAATCAATTCAGTCACACTCAAGTCGCATGCATAGTCGAACTACTTTCCATGACCTCCTGGGTCCTTTCACTTGGCCTGCGCCACTACGCCTCAAGCTCAACCCTCAAATCAAGCTGAGCTCGGTCCCGCGTAACCACGCCTCATGACATTTTTCATTCCAATGACCCGCGTAACCTACGCCTCAGGTCTAGTCATGCCTTATTCGCCACACCTGCGTAACTTACGCCTCAGGTTGCCAGCCCTCGGATCCATCCGGGATTTTTCACATGCACATGCACCACAATACAATTCATCATTCTTACAATCGCACCAATCAAATTCAAGGTACACCTGCAACACATCAATTTGCCAAATCAATGCATCATACCAATTCCAAGCAAAGCCAATCCCAGTCACATCACACGTCCGACACACCAATCCACATACCCGGCATCCAAGGCAGTCACATTTGAACTTCAATTTTTCCACCCATACGCCCCACCACAATTCGATCAATTAGCACATCACAAATATCCACGTGATCACCATAATTCACTCTACTACTTTCCACATAACTCTCGCACTAATCGCATGCCACCGACCTATCAAATTTCTAATTTAATCACTAAACTAAACTAAATAAATTCCTAAACATGTCTAATAGTACCTATTATATTAAATAGTGGTTAGAATATCACTTACCAAGTTTTGGCCTGGTAAAAGTCGACTCGAGCCTAAAATGGCCCGAGTGAACAGTGCTGACTAGGCGCGGGCGAGGGCGCCACGGGCGCGGGGCTTAGTCATGGCGCTCGGCCACGGGCACAGCCCTTGGCCACAGGCTCGGCCACAGCTCAGGGCCCGGCCACGGGATTGGCCACAGCTCAGGACCCGGCCACGGGAGCGGGCACGATGGGGCAGGCGGCCAGCTGGTCGACTAGGGAGCGGGCACGATGGGGCAGGCGGCCAGCTGGTCGACTAGGGAGCGGCATGCGGCAGCAGCGGCGAACAGGGCGGCTCTGTAGAGACTAGCTCGGAGGGAGAGGAGAGAGAGTTGGGCGGTGAGGGCTCGGAGCCGGGGGTGCTCGGGTGGCACGGCGGCGGTCGTTGGAGGAAAGGATGCCAGGTGGTGGTGGGCGAGGCAGTTACAGCGGTCAGAACGGCAGTGCGGGGTGGCTGGTTGAAGCGGAGCCGAACGGGGGAGGGGTTCAGCCCGGTGAGCTGTGGCTGCGGTTGGCCCATGGTGGCGACGGGGACATCGGGCGATGGCAATGGCGGTGCTCCGATGTTGATGTGGTGCTGGGAGTTGACCGGATGGCTGGGCAGCGGCTGTAACTCGTCAGGCGTAGAGGCGAGCTTGAGCAGCAACTACTTGCTCGCGGCGGCGTCAGGGAAGCAGCGACGGCGGTGGCAACTGTCGGGGCTGTGAGGCGAACTGAGGACAGCAGCTAGGGGTCAACAAGTGGTGGCGGCGACAGTGGCTGGTGGGAGTGGTATCAACGGCTGGGGGCTGCGGAGGAGGAGGGGAGAAGGAGGAGGGTAAGGGAGGGGTGGCGGTGACTGAGGGTGGCGGCAACGGGGCGGAGGCGGTGGTCGGATGATGCGCGGTGGCGACGAGCGGCGACTGGCGACGAGCGGGGCGGCGTCGAATTGAGCAGAGGTCAGACGCGGCTCGTCGGGGGAGGCGATTGAAGAAGAATAGAGAAGAAGGAAAGAGAGAGAAGAGAAAGAGAAGAAGAGAAGGGAGAGGAGAGAGAGAGCGGAGGAGAGGGGTGTATCAGAGGGGGGTGTGCGTGTATGCATGTGATGGACGTGTGCAGGTGGGGAAGAAGAGAGAGAGAGAGAGAGAGAGGTCAACGCGCACTCGAGTGCGATCCAACGGTTAGATTTTGAATCCGAAAACGATCCTATGGTCCAAATAATTCCTAGAATATAATAAGGGATGATAGTCAAGAAAATTAAAGCAAACTAATCCAAGAGAGGTCACCTAGTCCAAATTCGTACCCGGTTGAAATTTCATTTTTTCATTATTCCTGACAATCTTGACGTTGGCCATGATAATTTCGATATCGTCCTATTTATTTCGTCCCGGAACTCGAGAAATTCGACACCGAAGTTTGGGCTTTAAATAACAGTCAAATTCGATCGAGTGCGATTGTAGTGAAATTTTAAAATTTGAAAACGATAACCAAGAGTGATCAGTTCCAGGGCGAGATTTTACTATAAGCACACTAACGAATTACACGTTTTATAAATCCCAAAATTGGGTCAAAATCTGAAATGTCACAATTCTTCCCCCTTACAAAAATTTCATCCTCGAAATTTACAACCCTACCCAATTATTCAAACAAAAGGGGTACTGGTGTCACATCAACTCTTCATTTTCTCATGTCGCACCTTTGGTCCCATGATGCTCCAAAATCACCTTTACCATCGGGATTGTCTTGTTCCGCAACACCCATTCCATTCTGTCCTCAATTCTAACTGGTTTTTCTAAGTACGACACCCTGTCGTCTACGTCTATTTCTTCATAATTTAGCACGTGTGTTGGGTCTGGCTCATACTTCCTTAGCATAGACACGTGGAACACATTGTAGACATGCGATAAATTTGGTGGTAGTGCGAGACGATAGGCTAGAGTACCAATTCTCTCTAAAACTTCGAATGGACCTACGTACCTCAAGCTCAATTTTCCTTTCTTGCCAAACCACGACAATCCTCTCATTGGCGACACTTTGAGAAAGACATGGTCCCCCACTTGAAATTCCAACGGCCTATGCCTCTAGTCCGCATAATTCTTTTGGCAGCTCTGTGCAGTTTTAAGTTTGTCCTGGATAACCTTGACTATCTCAACTGACTGTTGTACCGACTTTGGACCCGTGATACTCCTTTCACCAATTTCATCTTAGCACACCGGGGTTCTGCAAGCTCTATCATACAACACTTCAAATGAGGCCATTCCGATGCTCAGTTGATAGTTGTTGTTGTAAGCAAATTCAATTAAGTGCAACTGTTCTTCCCAGCTACCTTTAAAATCCAATACACATGCTCGTAGCATATGCTCCAGAGTCTGAATGGTCCTTTCTGACTGGCCATCCGTTTGTGTTGATAGACAGTGCTAAATTGTGGGTGAAGACTTTTCCAAAAAGCGACAATAAATTTAAGGTCTCGATCTGAGGTGATCGTCACCGGCACCCTATGCAGACGGACTATTTGTCGCATGTAAATCTCAGCATACCTATCCAAGGCGAGGTCCTTGCACACTAGCAGAAGATGTGATGATTTTGTCAATCGGTCGACTATCACCCAAATGGAATCATTGCTCCTCTGACTCCTCGGTAGTCCCATCACAAAATCCATCGTGATGTGTTCCCACTTCTACTCAAGGATCTCCAACGGCTGCAACATACCACCTGGCTTGCAATATTGTGCCTTCACCTGTTGACATGTCAAACACTTGGCCACATGCTTGGCTACATCCACCTTCATGCCGTTCCACCAGTAATGTTATCGCAAGTTCTGATACATCTTAGTACTACCCAGGTGAACACTATAATTGCTACGGTGTGCTTCAGACAAAATCTCTTCCTTAAGTTCTGTATCACTAGGTACACATAACCATTCGTGGAACTTCAGAATCCCATTCTCGGATACTTGAAAGTCCGATTTCCTCTTTGTAACATCCATACTCAAAATCTTCTGAATTTCTGGATCCGTTGCTTGCAAGGCCTTGATCTTAGTTTGGATTTCCAGTTCAATCCGTAAGGCTGCAAGCAAGCTTGAGGCCTAACTCACCTTGAACTTAAATGCTGAATCTCGAACTCCCTCCAATAGGGTCCATTCCCTGACCATCATCTGTGCGATGCATGATTTCCAGTTCAGTGCATCCGCTACTCTGTTGGCTTTTCCGGGGTGATACATAATCTCGCAGTCATAATCTTTAAGAAGTTCCATCCAACGGCGTTGTCTCATGTTCAATTCCTTTTGGGAGAATAAGTACTTTAAACTTTAATGGTCGGTATAGATCTGAAATTTCTCCCCACACATGTAGTGTCTCCAAATCTTAAGGGCAAAAATAATCGCAGCCAATTCCAAGTCGTGAGTCGGATAATTTAGTTCGTGTGGTCGCAATTGTCGTGACGCGTAAGTTACTACTCTCCCATGTTGTATTAGTACACATCCCAATCCTTTTAACGATGCATCACTATAAATCTCATATCCCCCTAGGCCCGATGGAATTGTCAACATTGGTGCGATTGTCAATATCTATTTTAGTTCTTGGAAACTCTTTTCGCACTTATTCGTCCATTCAAATTTCGTTTCTTTCTTAAGTAGTCGCATCAAAGGCGTTGCTAATGCCGAAAACCTTTCTACAAAGCATCTGTAGTATCCTACCAGGCCCAATAAACTCCTAACCTCTGTTACTGTTGTCGATCTCAGCCAATTCAGGACAGCTTTGATCTTTGTTGGATCCACTGCGATTCCTTCGCCAGATACTACATATCTCAAGAATGCCACCCGTTGAAGCCAGAATTCGCACTTACTGAATTTAACGTAAAGTGCATGCTCCCTTAAGGTTCGTAGAACCTTTTGCAAATGTAACTTGTGCTCAGCGGAACTTTTTGAATACACTAGGATATCGTTTATGAACACGATCACAAGCTGATCTAGAAATTCTTTAAATACTCGATTCATGAGATCCATAAAGGCTGCGGAGAATTGGCCAATCCAAACGGCGTTACCGTAAACTCATAGTGCCCGTATCTTGTCCTAAATGCCATTTTTGGTATGTCCTCTTTCTTAATCCTCAGTTGATGGTACCCCGTCCTTAAGTCGATCTTTGAAAATATCGATGCTTCTTGCAACTGATCAAACGTGTCATCTATCTTTGGCAATGGGTATTTATTCTAAATAGTCACCTGGTTTAACTGCTTATAGTCTATGCACAATCTCATGGATCCATCTTTCTTCTTCACAAACAACACCGATGCTCTCCATGGGAATGCACTTAGGCGAATAAAGCCTTTATCTAGCAATTTCTGCATTTAGACCTTCAATTCCTTCAGTTCATACAATGACATCCTACAGGGCGCCTTTGATATCGGTTCTGTCCCTAGGGCCAGCTTAATCATGAACTCTACTTTTCTATCAAGTGGTAGCCCCAGCAATTCCTGGAGAAAGACATTGGGGAAATTGCACACCACCGCAGTATCTTCTAATCTCGGCTCCTTAGCCATCGAGTCAAGTACAGTTGCTAGAAATCCTTAGCACCCTTCGTCTAGCAGCTTAGTCATTTCCAGTGATGAAATCCAGGGAATCGAGGTACCTCTTTGGTTCCCCACAAACTCGAATATAGGGTGTCCAATCGGATTAAATTGGATCACCTTGTTACTATAGTCCATAATTGCCCTTTGTTTCACTAGCCAGTCCATCCCGACAATTACATCAAAATCATGCATAGTTAAAACCGTCAAATCTATTCTTTCTTCTCTATCGCTAATCACTATCTTACACTCAGGGCATCCAAACTCAATCAGTACTTTATCATTCAATGGCGTAGTCACACACAACATAATTTCTAGTGACTTTGGCTCAATCCTAGTTAGTTTAATGAACTGCTTAGATATAAAGGAATGTGACGCCCCCGGATCAAACAAGACATATGCAGCATGATCATAGAGAGAGACCGTACCTGTGACCACGCTGGGCGCATTCTCCACTTCCCTTCTTGCCATAGCATATACTCGTTCTTGGGCCGGCGGCCTATTTTGAGAGGCCGGTTGGGCAGTTCCACCTTGATTTCTGTTCCGGGGCGATAGTGGCAGTAATGCAGGTGATCTAGCCTGCCTGTTGTTAGGGCAGTCCCTCATCTGGTGGCCCCTTCCTCCACATGTAAAATATGCCCCGCCCCTACTTGGGCAATGTTTGTTCTTGTGCCTTCCCTCGCATAGCCTTGTCTATTGGGTCCTCCACCATCCTGGTGGCAAATTTGGACAATCTGGCAAACTCGGCTTCATATTGATCCACCAACATTTGACCCTGGTGCAGTCTCATAAATTCGGCCAATTTTTGCTCTCGAGCGCTTTCCAAGAAGTACTTGCCATTGAAGGCTTCAGTAAAGACGGTCCAATTCAGAGCAGTACCGGCAGGGAATACTTGATCTCTGATGGCTCTTTACCAATCATTTGCATTTTCATGTAGTTGGTAAACTGCTAGGGTTACTTTTTCCTCCGCAGTGCAACCCAATACTTTGAAGGCTCTCTCTAGCTCTTCCACTCATCTAGGTGCAGCCTCAGGGTCACCTTTCCCATTGAACTTCAAGGGTTTCAGCCTCAGAAATTGTTCTACTAGCTTGGACATTGGTCTGGTCGCATTCACTTGCGCCAGACCAAGATTTCCATCAATCACAATATTACCCTGGTCTCCATTATTTCCAACAACCTCGCTAGCAGCGGCAGTGGCAATAGTAGCGCTCCTTTCCCCTGTCTGTCATCCTAATAATATTCCTACTTCTTTCAATGCCCTCCAATTTCATCTACCCTGGGGTCTCCTATAAGTTCAGCTAGTAGAACGACGCGACCTCGACTTCTTTCTTGGCCTCGTCCACTCATCTCATCGAATCTCATAGAAACTCACCTGCTATAATTCCACACAGGAATTAGAAACCTAGGCCAACTTGCCTAGTTTTAAAAACCCTAGGCAATTATTTGCAACTACAATTTATCAAGCAGGCAAGCAATCACTTATATCAATCAGTCTCAGCCAACATGATTCATGCACTTACCTCAGGTCCTAACGCATATGCACTTCATACATCATAACATACGTCACTTAGCAATCACAATCAAACAGCCTAGGGTACGCATGACACACCGGTCTCCCTAATTGGCTATCCCAAGGTCATCGCTCCTTATCACTCAAAGCTTCGACCAATTAGTATCGAGCTGTCCTTGCACTGATACCAATTCAACGGGGATGTCACGCCCTGAACCTCGCCAAGCCCGCAACATCCCGCCATCGGTCGAATTGAACGCGACGTCCCAGAAAGCGTCATCGACCCAAACCCAAATCAGAGGATAATACACATGCAGAAGCGATTAACACATGTACATAATAAAAACCATAACCAAGGATAGCAGTCACGTCATAAATAATATTTAGAATAACATCAGGGAAGACTTACAAAATTCAGTATAGACAAGTACATACACCAAAAGTGGGTCAAGGAGCCACTAACAACAAAAAGGGGCACATGACTCCGGTAGAGAAACTAAGGAGGACTCCTACCTCAAAAAGTGTTGATCCCACCAATCAGAGCTACGGCTGACTAAACCCAATGGCACCTAGTCTAGGTCGGATCCCGAAGACTCAGAACAACTGTCAGAGGGCTCATCCTCAGAGTCCATGGAATCCGACTCGGACTCGGCATCTGCGAGCTCGTCCTCCTCTAGCTCCGGGTATTGCTCCATGGGCTCTGGCTCTCCATCCGACTCCATAGGCTTTGGGTTGGAATCCCAGTTCACCGGCTCTTCATCCATCGGGTCCAGCTCGTCCATCTCCCATATGATCGGCCTGCAGCCCGAACTCGAACTCGCCTCAAATGGGGCTTCGGGGCTCACCAATTCCCCGTCGGCTGGCTGGGGGTCCCACTGTCCTAATCCGTTGAACGGGATGTCGAAGGATCTAAGAGGTCCGTACACGCCAGATAGGACCCGGAAACACCAACCTAAATATTGATGGGCCTGGAAATATTGCTTGCCTATGTCGATCCATATGGTAGTAAGATGCCTAATATAAGTCTCCCCGTTCCCTACGGGGTACTTGATCACCGATCACTCTATGCGGTACGGGATCCCAAACGCAAGAGCACACCTGCCATCTTCACGGTCGGGGGTCTGAAATAGTTATATAATAAGTGTGAAAATGAGTCTCAATAAGTAATACCCTAAACCCTACATAGGCCAATGCGTACTCAGACAAGCAGTACTTATAATCTAGCTCTCAAATACAACGAATTCACCTCCTAGAGCTTACCACGCCATAAAATGCATGTTCGCTCTGTACGTTAGTCACACATAGCAATAATATTAATAATTATTATTATTCAATAATAGGGCATAATAGTTCATACACCCGCCACAATAACACTCCATCCATTCTAACCATTCGATTAATCAGTCAATTCAATAAATTCAGTCACACTCAAGTCGCATGCGTGGTCGGACAGCTTTCCACGACCTTCCAGGTTCTTTCACTCGGCCTGCGTCATTGCGCCTTAGGCTCAGCCCTCAGATGAAGCCGAGCTCGGTCCCACGTAATCACACTTCAGGACATTTTTTCTTTCCATTGACCCGCGTAACCTACGCCTCAGGTCTAATCATGCCTTATTTGCCACACATACGTAATCCACGCCTCAGGTTGGCAGCCCTCCGATCAATTCGGGCTTTTTCCCATACACATGCACCACAACACAATTCATCATTCTTACAATCGCACCAATCAAAATCAAGGCACACCCGTAACACCTCAATTTGCCAAATCAATGCATCATACCAATTCCAAGCAAAGCCAATCCCAGTCACATCACACGTCCGACACACCAATCCACATACCCGGCATCCAAGGCAGTCACATCCGAACTTCAATTTTTCCACCCACATGCGCCACCACAATTCAATCAATTAGCATATCACAAATATCCACGTGATCACCATAATTTACTCTACTACTCTCCACATAACTCTCGCACTAATCACCTTCCACCGACCTATCAAATTTCTAATTTAATTGCTAAACTAAATTAAATAAATTCCTAAACATGTCTAATAGTACCCATTATATTAAATAGTGGTTAGAATATCACTTACCAAGTTTTGGTCTCGTAAAAGTCGACTCGGGCCTAAAATGGCCCGAGTGAACAGTGCTAACTAGGCGCGGGCGAAGGCACGACGAGCGCGGGGCTCAACCACAGCGCTCGGCCACGAGCACAACCCTTGGCCACCGGCACAAGGCCTAGCCATAAGCTCGGCCGCAGCTGAGGAACCAGCCACAGACTCGGCCACAACTCAGGGCCCGGCCACAGGAGCGGGCATGGCGGGGCAGGCTGCCGGCTGGTCAGTCAAAGGGTGGTGTGCAGCAACGGCGGTGGATAGGGCGGCTCTCCAGCGACCAGCTCGGATGGAGGAGGGAGAGTTGGCTAGAGTGGGGTGGCAAGGGAGAGAAAGAGAGAGCTGGGCGGTGAAAACTCGGGGCTGGCGATGCTTGGGTGGCACAGCAGCGGTCAGTGGCGGAAAAGATGCCTGGTGGTGGTGGGCGAGGCAGCTATGGCGGCCAGAACGACGGTGCAGGGTGGCTGGTTGAAGCGGAGCCGGACAAGGGAGGGGTTCAGCCCGGTGAGTTGCGGCTGCGATTGGCCCGCGGTGGCAATGGCGACGTCAGGCGACGGAAACGGCGACGCTTCGTCGTCAATTCGGTGCTGGGAACTGACCAGACGGTTGGGAAGCGGCTGCAACTCGTCAAGCGCGGCGGCGAGCTTGAGTAGCAGCTGCTTGCTTGTAGCGGCGTCAAGGAAGCAGCAACGGCAATGGCGACTGTCGGGGTGATAAGGCAGACTGAGGACGATAGCTAGGGGGCGACGAGTGGTGGCTGCGACAGTGGCTGGTGGGGGTGGCGTCGGATAACTAGGGGCTGCGGAGGAGGACAGGAGAAGAAAGAGGGTAAGGGGAGGGGTGGCGGTGGCTAAGGGTGGCGGTGACGGGGTGGAGGCGGCGACCGAACGGCGCGTTGTGGCAACGAGTGGGGCGGCGTCGAACTGAGCAGAGGTCGGACGCGGCTCGTCGGGGGAGGCGACCGAAGAAGAAGAGAGAGGAAGGGAAGAGAGAGAGAAGAGAAGGGAAAGTAGAGAGAGAAAGAGAGCGGGGGAGAGGGGTGTGTCAAAAGGGGGGTGTACGTGCGTGCATGTGATGGACGTGTGCATGCGGGGAAGAAGAGAGAGAGAGAGAGAGAGAGAGATAAGGAAGGAGAGAGGGAAGGGGAGAGAGGACAGATGCACAGGGGGGGAGGAGAAAGGGAACGTGCGGGCAAGGAGTAGGCGCAGCAGAAGGGGAGAGAGAGAGAGAGAGAGAGGTCAATGCGCACTTGAGTGCAATCCAACGTTCAGATTTTAAATCTGAAAACTATCCTACAGTCCAAATAATTCCTAGAATATAATAAGGGACAATGGCCAAGAAAATTAAAGCAAACTAATCTGAAGAAGGTCTACTAGTTCAAATTCGTACCTGGTCGAAATTTCACTTTTCTATTATTCCTGACAATCTCAATGTTGGCCATGATAATTTCAACACTGTTCGATTTATTTCGTCCCGGAACTCGAGAAATTCGACACCGAAATTTGGGCTCTAAATAACGGCCAAATTTGATTGAGTGCAATTCTAGAAAAATCTCAAAATTTGAAAACGATAACCGGGAGTGATCAGTTCTCGGGTGAGATTTTACTATAAGCACACTGACGAATTACACGATTTATAAATCCCAAAATTGAGTCAAAATCCAGGATGTCACAAAATCTCCAACTTGAGAGTCATATTACAAGATCTTAGCATTCCACGTGACACTTGGGGTCAGGGCACCATAGTTAATGTTAAAACAAAACCAGAAACTATCCAAAAGAGTATTCATCCTGTCTTGGTATACTCCACAATCGCAAAAACTCTATCTGCAAAACCTAGATGAAAGAAAACAAAACCAGTATCCAACATCAGCGGCACGTAGTTGAAACCAAAATATTAGTTCTTATACGAGCAAAGCACTGTCCGCTTCAGGGCATGGGGGCATGGGAGGAAAGGAGGAGGACTGGAGTTTCTGAGAGAGTCAACGATGCCAAGCTTCCGCATCCTCTCGAGGTTCTCTATGATCAGCTCCACTCTTTCAAGCATGCCAAACAGTCGTCTCTAATGCAAAGCCAGTGTCATCACAACTCGGGATAAGAAGCATGAATCGGGTAATCCTCATCAATCTTAAAGTCGCTTATAATCTAACGTGGTTTCAGAACCTGGTGGAGCAAAATAAGCTGCTCAATCCCTCCCTCCCTCTCTGTGTGCGGTATAAAGCTTCTTTTTTAAAGTCAAACTCTTAGCTTCTTCTTTTTTTATAAAGCTTCTAGAACTACTTTGGATTGAAATGTAGACTAAGTATTGCATATAGAATTGTTTTCCACGATGCTCACCATTTTGTTCGATTAAATGCATGAGTTAGATCCATGGCCGTGACTATCAGCTCCTGTTATTTATAGATTAGAAACCAATCTGGCATATCCTAGACGATTTTGTTAAAAAAATGTTGATTACTGGATATGTTTGCTATTTCCTGTCAATCCAGAATTTCTTTCACATACCGGTGGATTTGATTTCCATTACATTTTGTCGTCCTTGAGTACGTTATTGATTCCTTGTTTCTGCTGTTGTTGTATTTGCACGGTTCGTGTTAAACGGTGACTGTTTGTGATAAAACGGCCGGAGAAGGTCAAGGTTATGGATTCTTCGAGAATGCTCATCTTCTGTCTCGGTAAGTCATGGTCAAATGTTGATGGAGTTGCTGTTTGGCACACAATAAGGGCCGAAGATGATAACTAACAAACGTAGTTCTTGCTATAAAAATAAGTTATCGGCAAGGAATGTACGTTTGATATCTTGATGTTCCGGTGTGATGAGCTTCGAGTTTTGATGGTCTGGTTTAGTGAGCTACTTTTTTTTGGATCTATGAATTCCTAGTTATTCATGAAGAAGACGATGAAAGGAATAGGTAAACAAAAAAAAAATCAAAGAGAAAAGAAAGAAAAAGAAAAAGAATACCATGGGTTTAATCTGTTCATAATAAAAGATGGACCTAAGTTTGAGTTTTATTAAACATGAGCTTGTTACAATTTTAATGGGAAAATTATCTAAATAGTCCTAAACTTATTGCAATTGTGCCAATTTAATTCTAAACTTTTTTTTTACAAAAAAAAAAAACAATTCTAAACTTTCACGCCCCGAACTCCATAAAGCTTGCAACAACCCTCTAGCTTGGTCGGATTAGTGCGGCAACCCAGGAAATGTCGCCGACCCAATAATCTCATTAGAGTTAACTCACGGCGAAAACCATTATAAAATCCCAGACAATATAATTGGAGACTACTAGGAATAACTAGATTGCCGTACCGCCAACATATGTACATTACACTTCCAAAGATTTACAATATCCACTATAATTTACAGACACACCGAACCAGTGACTATTAACTTCCAAAATACAAAAAGGATCAGCATCCTAGGTCAGTACTATCCAAAAATGGGGCATTCTCAAACTCTCACTTCGCTCCTAGAACTAGTCCCTACGCCCTTTGGAGGGCGTCTACTCATACGCACTGTCAACCTCGTCCTCATCTGCATCCTTTTCATCCTCCTTCGCATCTAACAACTCTGAATCTAGCCCAATCTCGATTGGAATGTCCTCGTCACCTGACTCGAGCTGATCCTCAGCCTACTCCTCTGCATCTGAATCCTCTCTGTCCTCCTCAGGTTCCTCTGTGGGCTCGTCCTCCGACTCGTCCTCTGTTGGCTCCTCTCCGGGATTCTCATCATACTTAACCTCTGGCTCCACCTCAGGTTTCCCATCTAAATCTATGTCCATAGGGCCAAATCCTGCCTGGAACCCTTCCAAATTCGGATCTAGTTTGGCCACTGAAGAACCAGGCGTTGCCGGTGCAGAATGATGTCCGGACTGAGCTAAGCTAGCCTCCACACTAGTCAGTTCCCCATCAGGAGGGGATATAACAGCTAGATCCCAATCACCAACGCCATCGAACGGAACATCAAAACCGTGGACGGGACCAAACTCGTCCATCCCGTCTCTAAACATCCACGCAGTATAAATGTGAGCCCGCTAAAGGGGTAGCCTTATGTCTACCCAGACTATCGAAGAGTGTTTAATCCAAGTATGGGTCTCATCTACGGGAAACTTTACTACTTCATGGTTAGTGTGCATGAGGATTCCAAAACGCTACGGCAGTAACGGCAGGAGGTTCATGGCTCGGACAGTGGCTTTGAAATGGTTTCATTGAAACAACCATGAGACACTTCTCAATAAGTTGTAACATAAACCCTACCTAGGCTACCACATAATCCCAAACACATCCACATACACTACCAAACAATCCACGCAAACAGCAATCAAACAATCACACATACCTGGACTCTTGGCATATGCAACATGCACATTAGTCCACAATCACAACAAACAATTCTCACACATATTTCAAAACACACGTGCTTTCCACACATATCCACATACTAATGCACCCGTCAATCACGCTACATTTCCAGCCCACAATTCACAGTCGATCATGTACTAACACGTCATTTCTATTTATTTTTCCCCGTCGTACCCACACTTGCTTAACCACTTTCCCGGCTCACGTAAATATGCTTTAGGTCGACTCGATCGCACCTTGAGCATCACATGCCTATGTCCGATCCCACTTTCACTTGTCATACAACACGTCTAATCTCAATCACTTTCTTGGCCTGCGTACACATGCCTTAAGACCACTCGATCACATCCCGAGCATCGCACGCCTCAGTCTAATCCCACTTTCACTTTCTTTCCTCAGCCCGCACCAAATGTGACAAGCTTACATGATCGTGACCTGAGCTTATAATGCCTCGGTCTGATCCCGGTCTCACCAGAGCTGATAGTGCCTCGGACCGATCTCGTTTTCACTTTCTCATTCCTCAGCTAGCTCCAAATGCGACAGACCTACATGATCGCGACCCGAGCTTAATATGCCTTGGCCTAATCCCATTCTCACCCTTGTACACACTCGACATTAAATCCGTGCACAAAATTACACCCAATCTCCTCATTATAAATCAACCACTATCACAAACACACAATCAACATACAAACTGCCATTTTTCTACACCCAAACATTGACAAATCGATTCCGGCCCTTCATGACACTTTCACGAAATCTCGAGCCGAATCTAACGACGCAGACTACACGTCAAATAGCACATTACAGCCATCGATTGGCCTCTAAAATTCTGCCAAAACTTCTCAAATTCAATCATAAGGCATGATAATCAATCCAGCCCTTAATTTCTACCAAATTGCATCTAAACAGGTCTGATAATACCCGATAAACTAGGCGAGGGTTTAGATTGAACTTACCTAATTCTAGACTAACACGACTAGAGTAAAACGGGCGACGATAGGCGGCGGCTTGCAATGGCAGCGACGATCAGCTCACGGTGGCAGGCGATTGGCGAGGGAGAGGGCAATCGGGAGGGAGAGAGAGAGAGAGAGAGAGAGAGAGAGAGAGAGAGAGAGAGAAAGAGAGAGCCGAATGGGGAGAGAGAGAGAGAGAGGAAGTGAGGAGAGAGAGAAAGTCTTGACTTTGAAATCAAGTTCTGTCCCCTTTTTGCCAAATGACCAAATCGCCCTCCTCTCTACTTTTCATCCGACGGTCTAGATTTGATCTTATCTTGAAATCGACGGCCCAGATTGAATCTTTTCCAAAATATCCAAGAAAAATTGAGGAATTTCTCAAAAAATCCAAAGGCAAAATTGTCATTTCCAAAATTTAGGGCCAAATGACCAAAATGCCCTTGCCCACTAAAACTAGCCCTTTATAAAGTCTTAGGGGTAAAATGGTCACTTTCCCATTTTCTTGCCGAAATCAAATTTTTCTAAAGGATTTGAGAAAATCTCAAACTGCACGTTCCAACTGCAACGTCATCCTAATGTCCTATTATGACTTCCTAATTTTCCGATGCCTAATCCGGTCTCTAATTAATAATTGAATTTTACGTAACGCAACTTGAGCGATTCTCAGACTAACAGGTGGCTTTTTTGGGAAATTCACGTGTTCGACCCGTGACTGATACTCAATCGAGTCACGTGCAAGTTCATTCAGATCGTGACGACCTTGGTTGTCATTAAAATCGTGAGGAACGATCACTAGTTCCGATGGGCACGATCGTTCGGTATAGGTTTTGAATCGTTCATCAATTCATTTCGTGGACAAATTGAATCACCCGTGACCCACTAGTATGACAGTGACAAATCAGCCCTTCACTATTCTATGATCGGCTTACATTGGCTTAAAATGTCACCTTAATGATTTTATGGTCGAAAATCGGTTCATGATCAAATTTTTCTAGTCGTACGAATTTAAATCTCTAATTAGCCTTTCCCTAATGGTTAGCATCCCAAGAATAATCAGTTTCGGGCGAGAATCAACTACAAGTACATTAATAAAATCACTCATTTCATAAATCCTAAATGGGTGAAATTTCGGAATGTCACAATTCTTCCCCCATTACAAAAATTTCGTCCTCGAAATTTACAATCCAACTAACTATTCAAATAAACAGGGATAATGACGTTGCATCAATTCCTCGCTTTCCCAAGTTGCGCCTTCAGTCCCATGATGGTCCCACATGACCTTGACCATCAAGATCGTCTTGTTCCTCAAAACTCGTTCTTTCCGATTCTAGATCCTTACTGGTCATTCAACATACGACACCCTGTCGTCGATTTCTATTTCCTCATAATTCAGCACATGGGTTGGGTCCGGTTCGTACTTTCTCAACATCGATACGTAAAACATGTTATGCACTTGCGATAGATTTGGCGATAATGCAAGGCGATAGGCTCAATCCCCAATCCTTTCCAACACTTCAATTGGTCCCACGTACCTCGAACTCAACTTACCTTTCTTGCCGAACCGAGATAATCCTCTCATAAGTGATACCTTAAGAAACACATGATCCCCCACTTGGAATTCCAACGGTCTTCGCCTTCTATCTGTATAACTCTTTTGACGGCTTTGCGCTGTTTTTAGTTTTTTACATATAATCTTAATAGCTTCAACCGACTGTTCTACTAACTCCGGCCCGGTTATGTTCCTTTCTCCCACTTCATTCCAACACACGGGCGTCCTACATACCCTGCCATACAGCGCTTCAAATGGCGCCATTCCAATACTCTGCTAGAAACTGTTATTATACGCGAATTCTACTAAGGGCAGCTGTTCTTCCCACTTGCCTTGAAAATCCAACACGCATGCCCGAAGCATGTCCTCTTGAGTCTGAATTGTCCTCTCAGACTGGCCATCCGTTTGCGGATGATAAGTAGTACTAAACTGCAGTTTCGATCCTAATGACGTCTGCAGACTTTTCTAAAAATTGGCAATAAATTTGGAATCACGGTCTGATGTAATAGTCACTGGTACTCCGTGCAATCTAACGATCTATTGCACATAAAAATCAGCATATCGGTCCAGTGCGAAGTCTTTTCGCACAGCTAAGAAATATGCCGATTTAGTCAATCTATCGACAATCATCTAGATGGAATCATGGCCTCTTTGCTTCCTTGGCAATCCCATCACAAAATTTATCGCAATATGTTTTTATTTCCACTTTGGGATTTCCAAAGGTTGCAACAATCCTCCGGGCTTACAGTGTTGCACTTTTATTTGCTAGCACGTCAGACATCTAGCCATATGTTTGGCTATGTCTACCTTCATACCATTCCACCAAAAATACTACCTTAGATTCTGATACATTTTTGTGCTCCCCGGATTGATACTATAACTACTACAATGCGCCTCTAACAAAATTTCTTCCTTAGGCCCTGCATCGTCAGGCACACATAATCGCCCTTGGAACTTCAAGATCCTATCCTCGGATACTTAGAAGTTCAGTTTCCACTTAGTCGCATCCATCTCTATAATCTTCTGTATCTCTCGATCCATAGACTGTAAAGTCTTAATCTTAGATTGAATTTTTGGTTCAATCCTCAGCGTGGCTAACAAGCTTGAGACTCGACTTACTTTAAATCTAAACTCCGAGTCTCGCACTTTTTCCAACAACGTCCATTCCTTAACCATCAAATGCGCGATACTCGACTTCTGACTCAACGCATCCGCTACTCGGTTTGCTTTTCCGGGGTAATATAAAATATCACAGTCATAATCCTTCAACAATTTCATCCAACGATATTGCCTCATATTTAACTTTTTTTTAGAAAATAAATACTTGAGACTCTGATGGTCAGTATAATCTAAAATTTCTCCCAGCATAAATAGTGTCGCCAAATCTTTAGAGCGAAAACTATTGCGGCTAACTCCAAATCGCACATCGGATAATTCAACTCATACGGTCTTAACTGTTTTGACGCATAAGCCACTACTCATCCGTTTTGCATGAGTACGCATCCTAATCCCTTCAACGACGCATCACTGTAGATCTCGTATCCTCCGAGTCCCAACGAAATAGTCAACACCGGTGCCGTCATTAATCTATGCTTTAACTCCTGAAAACTCCTTTCACATTTGTCAGTCCATTCAAACCTCGTTTCGTTCTTCAACAAATGTGTCAGCGGTGTTACTACTGCCAAAAACCCTTCCATGAAGTGTCTATAGTTTCCTACCAAGCCTAGAAAACTTCGAACTTCAATTACTGTTGTTGGCCTCAGCCACTTCATCACAGCCTCAACTTTCGTTAGATCTACTGAAATTCCTTTCCCAGAGATCACATGTCTAAGAAACGCAACTCGATTGAGCCAGAACTCGCATTTGCTAAACTTAGCATACAGTGCGTTCTCTCTTAAAGTCTGTAAAACTTTACTCAAATGGAATTCATGCTCATCTAGACTCTTCGAATACACCAATATGTCGTCTATGAAGACTATGATAAATTAGTCTAAAAACTCCTTGAACACTCGGTTCATTAAATCCATAAATACAGCAGGGGCATTCGTCAACCCAAACTGCATGACTGTAAGTTCATAATGCCCATATCTTGTCCTAAATGCCGTTTTCGATATATCCTCTCTTTTAATCCTCATCTGGTGATATCCCGTTCTCAAATCAATTTTAGAAAATATCGACACCCCTTGCATCTGATCAAACAAATCATCAATTCTTGGCAGATGATACTTGTTCTTAATGGTTACTTGATTCAACTACCGATAATAAATACACAACCTCAGTGACCCATCCTTCTTTCTCATAAACAAGACCGGCGCTCCCCATGGAGATGCACTTGGACGAATAAATCATCAGTCCAGTAGTTCCTGCATTTGCACCTTTAATTTTTTTCAATTCTGGTAACGACATTTTGTAAGGTGCCTTCGAGATTGGCTCAGTCCCAGGGGCCAATTCGATCACAAACTCCACTTCCCTTTCTAGTGGCAATCCCAGTAATTCCTGAGGAAAGACATTGGGATAATCTCACACCATAGCTATGTCCTCTAGCCTCGACTCCTCAGCTATTGAATCAACTATAGCCGCTAGAAATCCTTCACATCCTTCGCCCTACAATCTCATCATTTCTAGTGACGAAATCCAAAGAATCGAGGCTCCTCCTCGATTTCTAACAAATTTGAATCTAGGGTGTCTAACTAGATTAAATTAGATCACCCTGCTACTACAATCCATCATTGCCCTCTGCTTAACTAGCCAGTCCATACCCACTATCACATCGAAATTGTACATCGCTAATACCGCTAAATCAATTCTCTCTTCCCTATCATCAATTACAATCTTACAGTTCAGGCACCCTAACGAAATTAGAATCTTATCATTTAAGGGAGTGGTCACACACAACATCACATCAAGTAATTGCGGCTCCATACTAGTCAATTTAACAAACTGATCAGACACAAATGAATGCGACTCCCCCAAATCGAATAAAGTATATGCAGCATGATCACAGAGAGAGACCGTACTTGTGACCACGCCTAGCGTATTCTCAACTTTCCTTCTGGCCATTGCATATACTCGTCCTTGTGCTGGTAGCCTGTTCTGGTTCGTGGGCATGGGTGGCCCAACCTGATTACCAACTCTAGGTGGCGGCAGTAACGTTGGCGGTATAGCCTGTTTATTATTGGGACAGTTCTTCGCTTGGTGGCCCTTTCTGCCACATCTATAATATACAATGTTCCTACTTGGATACAGTACAGTCCCATGTCTTCCTCTATATACCCGACATTGACCATTTTGAAAACGGGCCAGTTTCCCTATATTTCTTCTAGTAGGAGAGACAAAACGTCAGTTATCCGTCATTGGCCTCTTTCCCAAGTTTCGATTGTCCCTACCCTAGAGCAAACCTTGACTTAGTAGTAGTGGCTCTATTCGCAAAGTCACATTCAATCGCTTGAGCCCATTCGTAGATCTCATTGTAATCCCTTAAATTGAGCGAAATCATCTAATTACGGAGATCCGGTTTCAATCCATCTCGGAACCTCCGGGCCCTATCCAACGGATCCTCTACCATCCTCAGGGCAAATTTAGATAGCCGAGTGAACTTAGCCTCATACTGATCTACTGTCCTCTGCCCCTGGCGAAGCCTCATGAACTCCGCCAATTTCTATTCTCAGGCACTCTCAGAGAAATACTTACTGTTAAAAATCTCTACAAACATTGTCTAGTTCTGTGAAATACCAACCGGAAATACTCGTACTCTGGTGGCCTTCCACCAATTATTTGCGTTCTCTTGTAATCGATACGCTGCTAACGTCACTTTCTCCTTATCAGTACACCCCAGTACATCAAAAGCCTTCTGTTACTCCTCTACCCATAGTGACTCAGCCTCTAAATCACCTCTACCATCAAATTTATGGGGCTTTAACTTTAAAAACTGCTCGATTAGTTCATGCATTAGTCAATTTGCATTCGCTTGCCCCTATCCTTGATCTCCATTATTACCATTTATGGCAGCGGTTGTTACGGCCTCAACAGCCTAGGCAATAGTGGCATCTCACTCCTGAGTTTGCCTGCCCATCAAAATTCCAACTTCCTCGAGAGCCCTTAAAATTCCATCCACTCGAGGATCTGCTGCAACCCTAACCTCAACTCTAGGGTTTACTAGAACTCCATCATCAACTCTAGGGTTTTCTACCGCTCTAGCATCCATTTTGAGGTCTTCTACAATTCTAGCTTGAGCACAACCTCAATCTCTTGTTCCTCTTCCTGCGCCCCTTCTTGGGCCTTGTCCTACATCTCTTCCTTTGTTACTCATTATTCCAACTTTCTACCACTCTCCTACCTATTATAATTCCATACAGGAATTACAGACTTAGGCCAACTGATCCAGTCTAGTCATAGGCAGTGAATTAACACAGTAATCCACTTAGCAGGCAATCAATCACACAGAACCAAACCATATCAATTGGGTTCGTACACTTATCTCGAGTTCAGACGCACCTGCATTCCAACCATTATCATATTCAATCATTCAACAATCATAACAAATAGTCTGGAATACGCGTAGCACTAGGTATACCTATGACTCACTAAGGTTTCCCTAACCAACTATCACTATCCTAGGTCTCCACTCCTTATCACTCCAACCTCTGATCAACTTAAGTCGAGCTACTCATTGAGCTCGCAAAATCCCTCAAGCTAGGTCGCATTAGTGCGACGACCCAGGAAACGTCGCCGACCCAATAATCTCATTAGAGTTAACTCCTGACGGAAACCATTATAAAATCCTAGACAATATAATTGGAGACTACCATGAATAATTAGATCGCTGTACCGCCAACACATATACATTACACTTCCAAACATTTACAATATCCACTATAATTTACAGGCACACCGAACCAGTAATTATTAACTTCCAAAATACAAAAAGGATTAGCATCTTAGGTCAGCACCATCCAAAAATGGGGCACTCTCAAACTATCACCTCGCTCCCAGAACTAGTCCCTATGCCCTTTGGAGGGCATCCACTCAAACTCACTATCAACCCCGTCCTCATCTGCATCCTCTTCATCTTCCTGCTCATCTAACGACTCTGAATCCGACTCAATCTCGATCGGATTGTCCTCGTCACCTGACTCGGGCTGATCCTCAGCCTGCTCCTATACATCTGAACACTCTCTATCCTTCTCAGGTTCCTCTACGGGCTTGTCCTCCGACTCATCCACTGGTTCGTCCTCTGCTGGCTCCTCTCCGGTATTCTCACCATACTCAACCTCCGACTCCACCTCAGGTGTCCCATCTAAATCTATATTCATAGGGCCAAATCTTGTCTGGAACCCTTCCGGATTCGGATCTAGTTTGGTCACTGAAGAACCAGGTGTTGCCGGTGTAGGATGGTGTCCGAACTGAGCGAAGCTAGTCTCCACACTAGTCAGTTCCCCATCAAGAGAGGGTATAGCAGCCAGATCCCAATCACCCATGCCATCAAACGGAACATCAAAACCGCGAGCGGGACCGAACTTGTCCATCCCGTCTCTGAACATCCACGTGGTATAAGTGTGAGCCTGCCAAAGGGGCAGCCTTATGTCTACCCAGACTATTCAAGAGTTCTGAATCCAAATGTGGATCTCATCTATGGGAAACTCTATGACTTCGTGGTCGGTGTGCATGGGGATTCCAAAACACTGCTGTAGTAACGGCCGGAGGTTCATGGCTCGGACGGTGGCTCTAAAATGGTTTGGTTGAAACAACCATGAGACACTTCTCAATAAGTTGCAACCTAAGCCCTACCTAGGCTACCACGTAATCCCAGACGCATGTAGGCACACTACCAAACAATCCGCACAAACAGCAACCAAACAATCACACATACTTGGACTCTCGGCATACGCAGCCTGCACATTAGTCCACAATCACAACAAACAATTCTCATACATATTTCAAAACACACGTGCTTTCCACACATATCCACATACCAATGCACCCGTCAATCACGCCACATTTCCAGCCCAGAATTCACACTCGATCACGTACTAACACGTCATTTCCATTTATTTTTCCTTATCGTACCCACACTTGCTCAAGCACTTAGGCTACCCGTGTAAATAAGCCTCAGGCCCACTCGATCATGCCCCGAGCATCACACGCCTCGGTCCGATCCCACTTTCACTTTCTTTCCTCAACCCGCACCAAATGCTACCGGCTTACATGATCGTGACTCGAGCTTATAATGTCTTGATCTAATCTTGGTCTCACTCGAGCTGATTGTGCCTCGAACCAATTTCATTTTCACTTTCTCATTTCTCAGCCAACGCCAAATGTGACAGGCCTACATGATCGCGACTCGAACTTAACATGCCTTGGCTCGATCCCATTCTCACCCTTGCACACACTCGGCATTAAATCCATGCACACAATTGCACCCAATCACCTCATTATAAATCAGCCACATCACAAACACATAATTAACATACAAATTGCCATTTTTCCATGCCCAAACATTGACAAATCGATTTCGGCCCTTTACGACACCTTCAAGAAATCTCGAGCCGGATCTAACAGCGCAAACCACACGCCAAATAGCACATCACAGCATACAAAACAGCACATCACAGCCATCGATCGGCCTCTAAAATTTCACCAAAACTTCTCAAATTCAATCATAAGGCCCGATAATCAATCCGGCCCTCAATTTCTACCAAATTGCGTTTAAACGGATACCCGATAAACTAGGCGAGGGTTTAGATTAAACTTACCCGACTCTAGACTAACACGGCTAGAGTAAAACGGGCAGTGATAGGTGGTGGCCTCGCGGCGGCTTGCAACGGCGGCGATGATTGGCTCACGGCGATGGGCGTTCGGCGAGGGAGAGGGCAATCGGGAGGGAGAGAGAGAGAGAGAGCCAAATGGGGAGAGAGAGAGGAAGTGAGGAGAGAGAGAAAGTCTTGACTTTTAAATCAAGTTTTGACCCCTTTTTGCCAAATGACCAAATCGCCCTCCTCTCTACTTTTCATCCGACAATCTAGATTCGATCTTATCTTGAATTCGATGGCCCAAATCGAATCTTTTCCAAAATATCCAAGGGCAATTTAGGAATTTCTCAAAAAGTCCAAGGAAAAAATTGTCTTTTCCTAAATTTAGGGCAAAATGACCAAAATGCCGTTGCCCACTAAAACTAGCCCTTTTATAAAGTCTTAGGGGTAAAATGGTCACTTTCCCACTTTCCTGCCAAAATCGAATTTTTCTGAAGGATTCGAGAAAATCTAAAGCTACACGTTCCAACTGCAACGCCGTCCTAATGTCCTATCGTGACTTCCTAATTTTCCGATGCCCAATTCGGTTTCTAATTAATATTTAAATTTTACATAACGCAATTTGAGCGATTCTCAGACTAACGGGTGGCTTTTTAGGAAAATTCGCGTGTTCGACCCGTGGCTGACACTCAATCGAGTCACGTGCAAGTTTGTTCAGATCATGACGACCTCGGTTGTTAATAAAATCGCAAGGATCGATCGCTAGTTTCGATGGGCACGATCGTTTGGTATAGGTTCTAGATCGTTTGTCAATTCATTTCGTAGTCAAACGGAATCACCCGTGATCCACTAGTATAATAGTGAAGAATTAGCTCTTGTGACATTCCGAAATTCCACCAATTGGAATTTATAAAATAATTGAGTTTTATGAAATGTGCTCGTAGTAAATTCTCGCCCGGAACTGATCATTCATGAGATGCTAACCATCAGGGAATGGCTAATAAGGGAATTAAATTCGCACGACTAAAGAAAATTCGATCATGAATTGATTTTCGACCATTAGATCGTTGAAGTGATATTTTGAGCCACTGTTGGCCGATTCAAGGATAGGTAGGGTCAGTTTGCCACTGTCGTAATAGTGGATCACGGGTGATTCTGCTGGACCACAAAATGACTTGACGAATAATCCTAAACCTATACCTAACGATCGTACCTCTCGGATCTAGTGATTGATCTTCGCAATTTTAATGACAACAAAGGTCGTCACATACCGAGCGACCTTGCACGTGACTCAATTCAGTATCAGTCACGAGTCAATTCTGCGAATTTCCCCAGCAAGCCGCCCGTTAGTTTGAGAAACGCTTGAGTTGCATTTAATAAAATTTGATTATTGAATTTAGCCCAAATTGAACATCAGAAAATTAGGAAGTCATGACGGAATGCTAGGACGACGTTGCAGGGGACACGTGTGAATTTTGTGAGCGCTCAAATCCTTCAGAAAAATTTGATTTGCGCAAGAAACGAAGAAAGTGAAAAATATCCCTAAGAGTTATAAAAGGGAAAGCTTTAAGGGTAAAGGGCATTTTGGTAATTTTGCTCCAAATTTTTTATTGGACATTTTTACCCTTGGATTTTTGGGAAATTACAAGAATACCCTTGGATATTTTTGGGTGAGATTCGATCTCAGTTGTCGATTTCAAGATGAGATTGAATCTGGATCGTTGATTTAGTTTGTGAGAGAGGGGCATGATGGTAATTTAATATTTTGGTCAAATTGGACACTATTTGAGTCCAAGATGATCTCTCTCTCTCTCTCTTCATTCTCTCTCCCTTCCATTCGACAGCCCCCCATCACCGTGAAGCCTCCCCTCCGATCACTCTTTCTCTCTCTTGTCGGACTGCCGCCATTCCCCACTGCCCGGACCAC
Source organism: Syzygium aromaticum (assembly GCA_024500025.1). Lineage (NCBI taxonomy): Eukaryota > Viridiplantae > Streptophyta > Magnoliopsida > Myrtales > Myrtaceae > Syzygium > Syzygium aromaticum. The sequence continues at coordinate 2,175,343 of CM044891.1, read as the reverse complement.
CGTCCGCCTGCCCAGCTGCCGCCTTGCCTCGCTGTTCATCGCCTCACGCCACCACCTCCATCACCGTTTCTCTCTCTCTCTCTCTCTCTCTCTCTCTCTCTCTCTCTCTCTCTCTCTCTCTCTCTCTCTCTCTCTCCACCGTGACCATGACCTATGGCAAGGAAGCCATCGCCGCCGCCGTCCGCCCAAGCCGGACCGCCACCGTGAGCCATACGCAGTCACCGAGGAGTGCCGCCGCTTTCCGTTCTAGCCGATTAAGCCTAGAACTCGGTAAGTCGCGCTCTAAGCCCGATTTAGGACTTCGGGTATCGACGGATGATTTTTTTTGGGTGAAATTGGGTTATGTCGACTTGGATATATATGATTTTAGGAACGGAAATGTTTAGCGGGCCTTGGGATTGAAATTTGGGAATTTTTGTGGAAAAATCTGTGATTGAGGTGGGCTGTGAAGGACTGTTCATGAGGTTGTAGTGGGCCGATCAGAATGCAAGTTGGATTTTTAGAACCGGCAATTAATTGTGAGAAAATGTCGTAAAGTGTCGGAAGTGTGATTTTGTGATTTGGAGTGCAGAAATGACTGTTTGCTGCCTGTGATGTGCTGTGAGTGGTTGTTTGGCACTTGGATGGTACCGTTAGGTCCGTCTTTGAATTTTGTGAAAGTCCCATGAGGACTGAAATTGATTTGAAAACATTTGAGTGCGGAAAAATGCGAATTTATACGTGAATGCACGTTTGAGGTGTGACAGTGTGATTGTGAGTGCAAATGTGCACGGAAATTCATGCAAAGGTGTGTAAGTGTGAGAATGGGATCAGGTCAGGTATCATAAGCTCGGGCAGCGATCACGTAGGTCTGTTGCATTTGGCATAAGCTGAGGCTTGAAAAAGCAAGAATGAGAATTGGTCCGAGACACGATCAGCTTGAGTGAGACCAGGATTGGACCGAGGCATTATAAGCTCGAGTTCTGATCATGTAGGGCTGTCGCATTTGGTGTGGGCTAAGTATTAGGGTTGGGCCTGAGACGTGTGATGCTCAGATCACGATCGAGGCTTGAGGCGTGTACGGGTATGCGAGCTGGAAGTGGTGTGATGAATGGTCGCAGTGTAGCTGAGGCGTATATGTTTACACGGGTCACTAGCGAGTGGTGTGGAAAAGAGGAAATGAGAACGGAATGGATACATGGGATGATAATTGTATATGCGTGTGTTTACATATGGCGTGATTGTGATTGAGTGCAGTGTTCGCATGTTAGAGTCTGGCAATGTTAATTAATGTGTCTGCATTATGGTGATTTCATGTATGTGGATGTGTAATTGTCTAGAGGTACGTGATAGCCTAGATTGGGTTTAGGGGTGTACTTGCTGAGATGTAATCTCATTTTTGTTTCAATCAAAACTTTTCAGAACCCCGACCTGAGACATGAATCCTCTACTACCACCACCAGTACGTTTTGGAGTACCAGTGCACACGGAATACGATGTGGCAGAGTTTTCGATGGGTGATGGGATGACTTGGATTAGATATACTACGACCGTGTATGTAGAGGTAGGATTGCCGTTGTGGGAGACCAATGTGTACACAGCTTGGTATTTTATGGACCCTGACGGGGATGAGTTTGGTCCCGTCAGAGGTTTTGATGTCTCGTATGATTTGGTCGGGGATTGGGACTCAGCTGCCATGCCCTCGATCGACAGAAAGTTAACCAGTACCGAGGTTAGCTTAGCTCAGTCTGGTCTGCACCCAGCAACTGCAGCACGGGGATCTTCCGGGGCAGAACATGAACTCGAACCCAAAGCGTCGCAAGCCGAAGCTAACCCGATGGATATAGATTTAGAACCAATCCTTGAGGAGGAACCAAAACAGGATGTGGGGCCCAAAGTAGAACCCGAGAATGAACCCAACGAGTCCGAAGAGCCTATGGGGGAACCAAAGTACATACTTCCCTTTGAGCAGTACCTGGATCCCGATTTCGTGCCTAAGTTCCATTTTCTTGATGTATTAGCTAAGGAAGGTCAGGCCGAAGTCCCAACGGAGTCGAGTGACATCAATCACCCGTTGTGATTGAGGCAAAGCCAGAGTTGTCGGAGGAGCAAACGATGCAAGAGAGTTCAGAATCAGAGGACGAGGAGTCAGACTCAGAATGGGCGTCGAGTAAGGGGCGTAGAGGTTAGGGTGTCTGTTGGAAAGCCAAGCTTTTGATGAGGACCATTTTTGAGGATGAACGCCAGGTTATCGATCCCTTTTGATTTTGATGGTTAATAGTACGGTGTGCACTGTTGTTTTAAGGTTGTAATGTTGTGAATATTGTGGAACAAGTTTGAATGAGAATTGAAAATGTACATTCTCCCTATTCTCCCAAGTTTTCGATTATTTGGGTGTTTTATAGTTTCTGCTGTTCAATTAAATCTTTGATGATCAATTGGAGGTCGGCAACAACCTGGGACATCGCACTTTATTGACTAGCAGTGGGATGTACGCAGGCTCGACGGAGGTTCGGGGCGTGTCATTTCCGTTTAGATTGGTATCAGAGCAAGGTTAGCTCGATCTAAAATTGGTCGAAGTTTGGAGTGATAAGGAGTAGAGATCCTAGGGTAGTATTAGGGAGACCCTAGTAGGTGGTAAGGCAGATCGAGCTACACGTGCCTCCAGATTGTTGATTGTGATTGTTTGAGTAAGTCAATTGTTGTGTAGTAACTAAAATGCAGGTGCGTCTAGACCTGAGGTAAGTATTCAGACTTCCGTGTTGTGACTTCGTAGTTGGCAGTGAGAGATTGTTTGCTGAGTGAGCTCTTCTGTAAATTCGCTACTTAGAATCAAAATGATCTAGTTGGTCTAGATCGCTAATTCCTGAGTGGAATTATAGTAGGTAGGAGAGTGGTAGAATTGTGACCATGAGCAACGAAGGAAAAGGCGTAGGAAGAGTCCCAAGAAGGGACGTAGGTAGAAGATCAAGGGGTAGAGGACGTACTAGAGCTAGAGCTATGGAAGACCTTGGAATGGGTGCATGAGCAAGAGAAAATTTAGGGGTTGATGCTGGAGCAGCAGTAAACCCCGGAGTGGAAGTTAAAACTACAAAGGATCTTAGAATGGAAGCCGTTGTGAGGACTCTGGAACGGATTGGTGATATAATAGAACGATAGACTCAGGAGCGAGCTGTTCCGATTGCCCAAGCTGCAGAGGCCGTTGCTGCTGTCAACAATAATGAAAATCAAGGGCAAGGGCAAGTGATTGTGAATAGACCAATGCACCAACTGGTAGAGCAATTTATAAAGCTTAAACCGCCTAAGTTTTCTGGGAAATGTGACCCTGAGGCTACACCTCGATGGGTAGAAGAGCTCGAGAAAGCTTTTGAGATGCTAGAGTGCAATGATCATGAGAAAGTGACTCTAGCAGTATACCAATTGCAGGATAATGCGAACGATTGGTGCAAAGCCACCAGAGATAGGATTTTTCCAGAAGGTACAGCTAGGATTTGGGCTATTTTTACTGAGAGCTTTTATGAAAAATATTTTTTAGCCAGTGTTAGGGAGAGAAAACTTACAGAATTTATAAGACTCCGCCAGGGTCAGATGACGGTAGATCAGTATGAGGCGAAATTTGCGAGATTATCTAAGTTCGCGCCAAGAATGGTGAAACATCCCGAGGATAAGGCGCAAAGATTTTTGGACGGATTGAAAGCTGATATCCGTAACCAGTTGTTACTGGTAAATCTGAGAATGTATGAACAAATATTTGATAGGGCCCAGATTCTTGAACGGGACCAGACGGATAGAGCTGCGCTTCTGGGTCGAGATTTGTCCAAAGAAGGGACAATCGTGATCCTGGGAAGAGGCTGATGTAGGACAATAGGCGTTTTATTCCTCCAGTTAAAAGAAATATTGGGAAGCTAGTTCGGATCGGGAATGGTCTATGTAGGATTTGTGGAGGTAGACATGGAAATGGACCTTGTCCAAACCGGGGCGAAGCATGTTTTGGATGTGGAGGATTTGGTCACCATATAAGAAATTGCCCTAATCCCAGGCAGAATAGGCCGCTTGTTTTGCCGCCACCTCGGAATAGGAATCAAACTGGAGCGGCCCAGACAACGAACCAAAATAGACCTCAAGCACAAGGACAAGTATATGCTATGGCTATACGAGAGGCTGAGAACGCACCAGGGGTTGTCACAGGTATGATTTCTCTGTGCAACCATGTTGCGTATGCTTTATTTGACCTTGGAGCGTCGCATTCTTTCATATCGAAACAGTTTGTTGAGTTGATTGGAATATAACCGCAATTGCTTGATGTTGTGTTATGCGTGACGACTCCCTTGAATGATAAGATGTTGATTTCGTTGGGTTGTCCAAACTGTAAGATTGTGATTGGGGATAGGGAGGAAATGATTAATTTAGTAGTTCTAGACATGTACGACTTTGATGTGATAGTGGGTATGGATTGGCTGTTTAAGCAGAGGGCTGTAATGGATTGCAATAGCAGGATGATCCAATTTAGTCCTATTGGACATCCGAAATTTAATTTTGTGGGAAGTCGAAGAGGACCATCAATTCCATGGATTTCCTTAAAGGAGATGGCGAAACTATTGGACGAAGGGTGTCAAGGATTTCTAGCTACAGTAGTAGATTCGACGGCTGAAGAGCTGAGACTTGAAGATATAGTGGTAGTGTGTGAGTATCTTGATGTGTCCTCAAGAATTACTAGGATTACCGCCGAAAAAAGAAGTAGAGTTCGTAATCGAGTTGACACCTGGAATTGAGCCAATCTCGAAAGCACCATATAGGATGTCATTGTCTGAATTGAATGAATTAAAGGTGCAGATGCAAGAATTGTTAGACAAGGAATTTATTCATCCCAGTGCGTTTCCGTGGGGAGTGCCAGTGCTATTCGTAAGTAAGAAAGATGGATCATTAAGACTGTGTATAGATTACAGGCAGCTGAATCAGGTGACGGTTAAAAATAAATATCATTTGCCAAGGATTGACGATTTATTTGATCAGTTACAAGGGGCTTCGGTGTTCTCTAAAATTGATTTGAAAACGGGATATCATCAGTTGAGGATTAAGAAGGAGGATATACCGAAGATGGCATTTAGGATGAGATATGGGCATTATGAATTTACAGTGATGCCATTCGGATTGACGAATGCCCCTACTGCCTTTATGGATATGATGAATCGAGTGTTTAAGGAATTTTTAGATCAATTTGTGATTATGTTTATCAACGATATATTGGTATACTCGAGGAGTAAAGAGGAACATGAAATTCACTTGAGCCATGTGTTGCAGACTTTAAGGGAGAACGTGTTGTATGCTAAGTTTAGCAAGTGCGAATTTTGGCTTAGTCGAGTAGCATTTCTCGGTCATGTGATTTCCAGAGAAGGAATTTTTGTGGATCTATCGAAGATTGAGGTTGTGATAAAGTGGCCTAGAACGATAACGGTAATAGAAGTTCGGAGTTTTCTGGGTTTGGCTAGATATTATCGTCGTTTTGTGGAAGGATTTTTGGCAATAGCAATGCCGTTAACACATTTATTGAAAAAGGAGACGAGATTTGAATGGATAGATAAATGCGATAGAAGTTTTCAGGAATTGAAGCACAGATTGACAACGGCACCAGTGTTGACGATTCCATCAGGACCTGGAAGATATGAGATATACAGTGATGCGTCGTTAAAAGGATTAGGGTGTGTGTTGATGCAACATAGGCGAGTGGTAGCCTATGCATCGAGGCAGTTGCAGCCACATGAACTGAATTATCCAACGCATGATTTGGAGTTAGCCCCAATAGTGTTCACCCTGAAGATTTGGCGACATTATTTATGCGGAGAAAGATTTCAGATTTATACTGACCATCAAAGCCTCAAGTATTTGTTTTCACAGAAGGAATTGAATATGAGGTAGCGACGTTGGATGGAATTGTTAAAGAACTATGACTGTGATATTCTATATCACCCTGGAAAGGCAAACCGGGTAGCGAATGCGTTGAGTCGGAAATCAAGTATTGCGCATTTGATGGTCAAAGAGTGGACCCTATTGGAGAAAGTGCGAGACTCGGAGTTCAAGTTTGAAGTAAGTCGAGTCTCAAGCTTGTTAGCCACGTTAAGGATTGAGCCGGAGATCCAAGTTAAAGTTAAAACTTTACAGTCTACGAACCAAGGGATGCAGAAGGTTATTGGAATGAACGCTTGTCATGCCCCGCACCTACGACGTGCCACATCCCTTGCAAAGGTCGATTCAAATGCGACGTCTCAGGATACGTCACCGACCCAACGCCCAACACTGAAATTAAAGCACACACGGAAGCAATACAATACCCGGATAATTTAAAACACATAACCAAGAATAGCCACACAACAACCAACAAGAACAGATATACACTTTTATTGACATCGAGAAACATATAAAATATTCATATGCAGCTCACGCTCAAAAATCAAAAGCGGATTGATGGCCACTACTGACAAAAAGGAGTAAGTGGCCCGAGCGGTTAAAATTACTAACACTAAAAGGGTTCTCGTCAAAAAGGTACTGGCCCTCTCATAACTAAAACTAATGCTAACCTACGGGACCCAATCCGAGTCGGATCCCGATGACTCAGAAGAGCTGTCAGATATCTCAACCTCGGAGTCTAAGGAATCCTGCTCGGACTCAGCCCCTACTGACTCCTCCTCGGAATCCATCGGCTCGACCTCGTCCTCCGGCTCCACATCCTGCTCCATGGGTATAGGCTCCTCGTCCTTCAACATATGGTCAGGGCTCGCCAGTTCCCAATCAGGACACTGGGGTTCAAGATCCCCAGCATCCGTCAACGGAACCTCAAAAGATCGGAAAGGTCCGTAGGTCTCCTCCTGATCCCTAATACACCATGCTATATACTTGTGGGCCTAGTTAAGATCTTCGCCCGCTTCAACCCAAATGGCGGAAAGATATCTGATACAAAAATCTCCATTCCCTACAGGGTACACCGACTCCTTCATGTCTATCTAGAGAGGAATCCCAAAACGTACTACTACTGGAGGCATCTCAAGGTCGGGGGTATGAAAATTTGGGTTTAAACGACCGTGAGAATAAATCTCAGCGAATAAGGTCCCTAAACCTAAGCTAGGCTAACATGCACCTCCTGACAAACACCAAACAATCCAAGGCTAACTAAAAGTGACTTAGGCCCTCGGGCCCAAATCCAACACGTGACAACCCTGCAGGTTAGACGTTATGCGTATAAATAGCAAATTTGCATAGAATTAAATCGCGGAACGAATATGCACATCGTTTCACCACGACAGGTGTCATGCTCATGCTTGTGCTCACACTCACACTAATGCCACATCAATGCACATCGCACACTTGCACTCCTACATACATGCAATTGCCAATTTCACCAACCCATGTAAAATGCATCAGGTCCATTATTTTGAGATCGATCTCCGGCCCGCGTAAAACGTATCAGGCTCATGACACTCAATCCGCGTAAAATGCATCAGGTTGGTTATCTTCCAGTAATCCAAGCATCGTCCCGCGTAACACGCATCAAGACAGTTCACTACCCCGCGTAAAATACATCAGGGTCTCATATGATCACACGTTCACACACACCGGTTATTATCTAAACCCCGCGTAAAACGCATTAGGGCTATTAGGTGATCACATGCTAGTGTCATTCGCGCGCACACTCGTGTATGCATGTGCTATGCCAATGCTCGATATGCACATCCATGGCCATAACAATCGCACTCCGGCATCCAAATTTATGCATTGAGCATTCAATTCAACTTCGCTACATGCTCAATTAATGCCATAACATGCTCAATGGATCAATTAATTCGAGACATGCCGCAACACATAATTGGCACCCGAACTCATGCCATTGAATCAACATGATCACGCACACTCATGGCTTGCCAAGCATCTCATCATTTGGCCACATCATACACACAACACGGCATCACATAATCAATCATAAATTGTGCACAATTCAACCACTACATAGGCAAATCAAGGCACACTTAGCAATCTACAAATAAATCATGCATTAATCGAATAAGGCCCAATTAATCTCGACATGGACAACCACCAAGCAGGCCACTCTAGGTTAATAAATGTCCTCAAAACACTCCATTTGGCTCCCCAAAACATCACTCAAATCAGCCACCACGAGGACCGACTTAGGCACACACTAAAATTCGTTATTAAACCCGAACGTACTCCAAACTTGTGCCGATCCAATTCAAATCTGTCCAGCCCTCGTACAGCCCATTACAAGCCTTCAAATCTCAATTAAAGTCATCACACCAAGCCACAAAATAGTCATGGAAACAGCCACCATGCGGTTCACCCATTTCATCTGCAAAGTCCACAATTTTGCCTAATTTAAGGCATCTATGCTTCGCCACTTCACAGCACTCTATAGTCCACTAAACCTTGATCAAATCATCACTCTCTGTCACCAAATGTGCCACAAAATCAGCCACCATGAGCATCATATCGGACGCACACTACATTTCGCGTTTGAACCTGAACTTGATTGAACTCGGGCTCACTCAATCACACACTTCCAGCCAACACACAGCACAATACAGGCCACTAAACCTCAATCAAAGGATCACCCTAGGCCCTCGATTCAGCCACCACAACAGCCCCTAGCAACCTCCACCATTTAACTCCAAAAATACCCTAATTAACCCCTAAAATCCATCTAGAAATGCAATCTAACCTGATTAGGGTTTAGGGACAAACTCACCTGGATTCTTGGGCTTCCAACAGGGCTGAGTAAGTGGTGAGGACAGCCGGGCAATGGCGGAACCGCGCCGGAATAGTGGCGGCGAGCGGCGGCTTCGGCGAGTCCTCTTGCGCGACCGAGGAAGAAAGGAGGAAACGGGAGAGGGAGAGACACGGCACGAGAGAGGAGAGAAAGGGTCAGGATGGTGACGGTGGGGTGAGGCAAGGGGACGGCAGCACCTGTGGTGGCGGCGGCGATTGCTTCCCAGTGAGCGGCAGCGACGGTAGCGTGAGGCCAGGGAGAGAGGAGCTTGCGAGAGAGGAGAGAAAGGAGAGTGGCCGGTGATTTGGGGGAGAAAAATGAGAATAGAGAGAGAGACTAAAGTGTTTAAAGCGAGTGTGAGTTAGTAGGGTGGTTGACCAAACTCTCAAAATGCCCATCTTACCCCTAAATCAAAGGTTGAGATTGATCCAAGTCCAATAATGGAGGGGCAATCTTGTCCATGAAATTCTAAATTATTGGGGCTAATTAGACCATAATTTAAACCCCAAATATCCTCTAATTAACTCCAAAATTCGGAACACCATAATTAGGCCTAGGGGCAAAATCGTAATTTTCCGGTCCTGGGACAAATTTCCAAATTTCAACTCTATTGATCCCATATATGAGTGGCCACATAAAAATGACATCGCCCTTGCAAAATAATCGCATACGCCCACAAAATTCGACACCGAAGTTCGTACTCAATTCCACGATCGATTTAACTTAATTTGCAGTTTTAGCGTCTGTCACTAACGGGCGACTGTTTAGGGGTTACGCGTATCGACCTAGGGTACTCAAGTCGTGACGATGTCGATTTCCCAGAGAGCACGAGGATTTATCGCTAGTCCCGCGGGTCGCGGTCATTCGAAACAAGTTATGGATCATTCACCGCGCACATACTTTCGGTCGTGCGGAATCACCCGCTATTCGATCGTACGTCGTCGATCGACCTCAATCCGTCACTTTTCTTGGACCGGCCAACTTGGCACAAAATATTCTCTCATCGTATCTCGAGATCGAACTCAATTTGCGGTTGAGTTCTTGGGTCCACGTACCGTTTTTCCTAGTTAGCCTTTCCCGATTGATCAGTATCCCGAGATTGATCAAATCCGGGCGAGACTCACTGAAACACAATGAGAAATAATATCAATTTCATTGGTAACGAAAATAGGTCAAATTTCGGGATGTTATAATTCTTCCCCCCTTTCAAAAATTTCGTCCTCAAAATTTGTACTCTAACCCTACTACTCAAATAAATGGGGATGCTGACGTCGCATCACTTCCTCGTTTTCCCATGTGGCGCCTTCTGTCCCACGATGTTCCCAAATAACCTTGACCAACGAAATCATCTTGTTTCTCAAAACCTAATCTTTCCTATCCTCGATTCGCACTGGCTTCTCCATGTACGAGACTCTATCATCTACATCTATTACCTCATGATTCAGCACGTAGGTCGAATCCGGTTTGTACTTCCTCAACATTGACACGTGTAAAACGTTATGGACTTGCGACAAATTCGGCGGTAAGACGAGACGATAAGCCAGCGTTCCAATCCTTTCTAAAATCTCGAATTGGCCTATATACCTTGGACTCAGCTTTCCTTTCTTGCCAAACCGAGACAGTCCTCTCATTGGTGAAACCTTAAGAAATACATGGTCGCCCACCTGGAACTCTAACGGTCTACACCTTTGGTCTGTGTAACTTTTCTAACGGCTCTGAGCTGTCCTAAGCCTTTCCTGGATAATCATGACTGTATCCACCAATTGCTGTACTAGTTCTGGACTTGTTATACTTTTTTCTCCTATTTCGTCCTAACACAGAGGAGTTCTATATGCTCGACCATAAAGTGCTTCAAATGGGGCCATCCCGATACTCTGCTGAAAACTGTTGTTGTAGGTAAATTCTACTAAATGCAACTGTTCTTCCAACTTGCCTTGAAAGTCTAAGACACATGCCCTCAGCATATCCTCTAAGGTCTAAATGGTCCTCTCAGACTGGCCATCTATCTGCGGATGATAGGCCATACTGAATTGCAGCTTTGTTCCCAAGGCCGTCTGTAGACTCTTCCAAAAATTCGCAGTGAATCGGGGATCACGATCCGAAGTGATTAACACCGGTACTCCATGAAGACGAACTATCTGGTGGACATATAGCTCTGCGAGCCTTTCTAGCTCAAGGTCCTTTCGCACTGCTAGGAAGTGCGTTGACTTGGTAAGTCTGTCTACTATCACCCTAATAGAGTCATATCCCCTCCGGCTTCTTGGCAATCCCGTCACGAAATCCATTGTAATATGTTCCCATTTCTACTCTGGGATTTCCAGTGGTTGGAACATACCACCAGGTTTGCAATGCTGGGTCTTCACTTGCTGGCACCTCAGACACTTGGCCACATGCTTGGTCACATCCACTTTCATCTCGTTCCACCAATAATATTGTCGAAGGTTCTGGTACATCTTCGTGTTGCTTGGGTGAATGCTATAATTGCTCATGTAAGCTTCCGACAAAATCTCTTCTTTAAGCTCCAAATCATCAGGCACGCACAGCCGTCCTCGAAACTTAAGAATTCCCTCTTCGGACACTTGAAAGTCTGGTTTCCTCTTAGTGCCATTCATCTCCAGAATTTTCTGAATCTCAGGGTCCGTAGACTGCAACGCCTTAATCTTGGTTTGCACTTTTGGTTCAACTCTCAATGTCGCCATCAGGCTGGAGAGGTGTCCTATTTCAAACTTGAATTTTGAGTCTCGTGCTCTTTCCAGTAGAGCCCATTCTTCGATCAATAAATGTGTGATGCTCGATTTCCTACTCAAGGCATCCGTTACCCGGTTGGCCTTTCCGAGATGGTACATGATGTCGCAGTCATAGTCCTTTAACAGTTCCATCCAACGCCTCTTCCTCATATTCAATTCCTTCTGCGAAAACAAATATTTGAGGCTCTGGTGGTCCGTGTAGATCTAGAACCTTTCTCCACAAAAGTAATGCCTCCAAATTTTAAGCGAGAAAATAATTGCTGCTAGCTCTAAGTCATGGGTTGGGTAATTCATCTCATGAGGTCTTAGCTGCCGTGACGCATAAGCGACCACCCTTCCATGTTGCATCAATACACATCCCAATCCTTTAAGCGAGGCATCGCTATAAATTTCGTACCTGCCCGGTCCTAAAGGAATCGTCAACACTGGTGCCGTCGTCAATCTCTGCTTCAATTCCTGAAAACTTTCTTTGCACTTTTCCATCCATTCAAACTTCGTTTCCTTCTTAAGCAACCTCGTAAATGGAGTGGCTATTGCTGAGAATCTTTCTATAAATCTCCGATAATAACCCGCCAATCCTAGGAAGCTTCGAACTTCAGTAACTGTCGTCGGTCTCAGCCAATCCATCACTGCTTCAATCTATGTTGGATCCACAGAGATTCCTTCTCTGGAAATCATGTGCCCAAGAAACACTACACGGTTCAACCAAAACTCGCACTTGCTGAACTTAGCATATAGCGCGTGCTCTCTTAATGTCTGTAGAACCTTTTCCGAGTGTGCCTCATGTTTCTCGGGACTCTTTGAATATGCTAGAATGTTGTCGATGAAGACCATGATAAACTGGTCTAAGAATTCCTTGAATACTCTGTTCATCAAGTCCATAAAAGCAGCACGGGCATTTGTCAGTCCAAACGACATCACTGTGAATTCGTAGTGTCCATATCTCATCTTGAATGCGGTCTTTGGAATATCCTCCTTTTGGATTCTTAACTGGTGATACCTTGTCCTTAGGTCGATCTTGGAAAATACCGAGGCTCCTTGCAATTGGTCGAACAGGTCGTCAATCCTTAGAAGATGATACTTATTCTTGATTGTTACTTGATTCAATTGATGATAATCGATACACAGTCTCAACGATCCATCTTTCTTCCTGACAAATAATATTGGCGCTCCCCATGGAGACGCACTCAATCGGATAAAACCTTTGTCCAGGAGTTCCTACATTTGCACCTTCAATTCTTTCAACTCTGACAATGACATCTTATAAGGCGGCTTCAAAATTGGCTCAGTCCCAGGTGCCAACTCGATGACGAATTCCATTTCTTTCTCCGGTGGCAATCCCGGCAATTCCTGAGGAAAGACATCGGAAAAATTGCACACTACTGCTATATCTTCCAGCCGCACTTCTTCCTTCGTTGAATCTATCACATTTGCTAAATAACCTCGACAGCCCTCATTCAACAACTTAGTCGCCTCTACTGATGAAATCCAAGGAATCGAAGTTCTTCCTCGACTCCCTACAAACTCGAATCTAGGGTGTCCAGCCAGGTTAAACTGGACTACCCTGTTACTGCAGTCTATTACGGCCTTCTGTTTGACTAGCCAGTCCATGCCCACAATCAGATCAAAGTCATGCATTGGTATAGCCGCTAGGTCTATTCTGCTTTCTACACTACCAATTACTATCTCACAACTCGGGCATCCTAACGATATACATATCTTATCCATTAAGGGCGTAGTCACACACAATTGCACTTCTAACAGAACAGGATGTAATCCAGCCAATTCAACAAACTGAGCAGATACAAACGAATGTGATGCTCGTGGATCAAATAACGCATATGCTGCATGATTGCACAGAGAAACCATACCTGTGACCACCCCTGACGCATTCTCAACTTCCTTCTGCGCCATGGCATACACACGTCCTTGTGCTAGCAGCCTATTCCCATTAGCGAGCAATGGATTTCCAGTATGATTTCCAACTCGGGGTTGTTGCATCGGGGTTCTTACGAGGCATTGTTGGGGGCAATTTTTGATCTAATGGTCCGTACTTCCACATTTGAAACATGCCCTAAATCTATTCTGCTGATGATTTGGCTTTCCGATATTTTTCCTGATCGGTGGGACAAATCGCCTGTTTTCCGTCATCGGTTTCTTCCCCAGACGGCGGTTATCCCTAGCTGGGGCGAACCGCGATCCAGATGCGGCTGCTCTATCCACTTGCTCTTGCTCAATGGCCTGCGCACTCTCATACAAATCCTCATATGTTTTCAAATTTACTGGTATCAGCTGGCCGCGAATGTCGGCCTTTAGTCCATCTCGAAACCTCCGCGCCTTGTCCTCAGGGTGTTCTACCATCCTTGGTGCGAACCTTAACAGCCTTGCAAACTCTAACTTGTACTAATCTACAGTCATCGATCCTTGGTGGAGCCTCATGAATTCTGCCAGTTTTCTCTCCCTAGCGCTCTCAGAAAATAATTTTCCCAAGAAGTTCTCAGAAAATGCGACCCAAGTCTGGGCGGTCCCTTCGGGAAACACTCTTCCTTTGGTGGTCTTCCACCAATCATTGGCGTTGTCTTGTAGCTGATATACAGCCAATGTTACCTTTTCAGCCTCGGTGCATTCTAACACTTCGAAGGCCTTCTCCAGTTCTTCAATCCAACGAGGCGCAGTCTCGGGATCACCTTTGCCACTAAACTTTGGCGGCTTCAATTTCAGAAACTGATCTACCAACTTAGGCATGGGTCTGATTACATTCACTGGTCCCGGAACTGGATTCTCGATGTTCCCCTGGTTTCCATTATTCCAGTTGTTTCCATTAGCAGCAGCAATGGCGGCCCCAACCGCAGCGGCAATAGAGGCATCTCTCTCTTGGTTCAATCTACCTCCCAGAACTCCAGCTTCTCCGAAAGCTCTTAAAATCCCATCCACTATTCGGCCCTCGGCAATTCCTATTGGCGGTGCTACTCAGTCCTACGCGTGACCTCGACCTCTACCCCTACCACGGCCTTGGCCTCTCCCTCTTCCTTGGCTACTTTTCCTTCAAATACATACGCTCACCTACCTGATATAATTCCCACCCAGGGACTAGAGACCTAAACCGAGCTAGTCCAGTCTAAGGTCCTAAGTAGGGAACTCAAACATAATAGCAGCCAAGCAATTAACATGCGCTCCTACACAAACAGCATATCATCTCAACCAAGGAGGTTCGCGTACTCACCTCAGGTCCGACCGCACCTGCACTTTACGGGTCAATTACAACAATCACTCATTCCAAATACAGACATTCAGGAGGTACACGTAGCACACAAGGTCTCCCTACTGGCTACCCAAGGTCATCGCTCCTTATCACCCAGGCTTCGATCGAATCGGATCGAGCTAACCTTGCATTGATACCAAATCGAACGGGGATGTCACGCCCTGCACCTACGGCGCGCCACATCCCTCGCAAAGGTCGATTCGAATGCGACATCTCAGGATACGTCACCGACCCAACACCCAACACCGAAATTAAAGCACACGCAGAAGCAATACAACACCCGAACAATTTAAAATACATAACCAAGAATAGCCACACAACAACCAACATGAATAAATATACACTATCATTGACATCGGGAAACATATAAAATATTTATATACAGCCCACGCTCAAAAATCAAAAGCGGGTTGATGGCCACTACTGACAAAAAGGGGTAAGTGGCCCGAGCGGTTAAAATTACTAACACTAAAAGGGCTCTGGTCAAAAAGGTACTGGCCCTCTCATAACTAGAATTAAGGCTAACCTACGGGACCTAGTCCGAGTCGGATCCCAATGACTCGGAAGAACTGTCAAACATCTCAACCTCGGAGTCTAAGGAATCCTGCTCGGACTTGGCCCCAACTGACTCCTCCTTGGAATCCATCGGCTCGGTCTCGTCCTCTGGCTCCACGTCTTGCTCCATGGGCACAGACTCCTCATCCTCCGGCATATGGTCAGGGCTCGCCAGTTCCCCATCGGGTCATTTGGGTTCAAGATCCCCAACATCCGTCAACCGAACCTCAAAAGATTGGAAAGGTCCGTAGGTCCCCTCCTGATCCCTAATACACCATGCTATATACTTGTGGGCCTAGTTAAGATCTTCGTTCGCCTTAACCCAAATGGTGGAAAGATATCTGACCCAAAAATCCCCATTCCCTGTGGGGTGCACTGACTCCTCCACGTCTATTCAGAGAGGAATCCCAAAACGTACTGCTACTGGAGGCATCTCAAGGTCGAGGGTCTGAAAATTTGAGTTTAAACAACCATAAGAATAAATCTCAGCGAGTAGGTTCCTTAAACCTAAGTTAAGCTAACATGCACCTCCTAACGGACATCAAACAATCCAAGGCTAGCTAAAAGTGACTTAGGCCCTCGGGCCCAAATCCAACACGTGACAACCCTGCAGGTTAGGCATTATGCATATAAATAGCAAATTTGCATAAAACTAAATCGCGGAACGGATATGCACATCGTTTCACCACGACAGGTGTCATGCTCATGCTTGTGCTCACACTCACACTAATGCCACATCAATGCACTTCGCACACTTGCACTCCTGCATACATGCAATTGCCAATTTCACCGACCCGCGTAAAACGCATCAGATCCATTATTTTGAAATCGATCTCCGGCCCACATAAAACGCATCAAGCTCATGACACTCAACTTGCATAAAACGCATCAGGCTGGTCATCTTCCGGTAATCCGGGCATCGTCCCACGTAACACGCATGAGGACAGTTCACTACCCCGCATAAAACGCATCAGGATCTCATGTGATCACACGTTCACACACACCGGTTATTATCTGAACCCCGCGTAAAACGCATCAGGGCTATTAGGTAATCACATGCTAGTGTCATTTGCGCACACTCGTGTATGCATGTACTATGCCAATGCTCGATATGCACATCCATGGCCATAACAATCGCACTCCGGCATCCAAATTTATACATTGAGCATTCAATTCAACTTCGCTACATGCTCAATTAATGCCACAACATGCTCAATGGATCAATTAATTCGAGACATGCCGCAACACATAATTGGCACTCGAACTCATGCCATTGAATCAACATGATCACGCACACTCATGGCCTGTCAAGCATCTCATCATTTGGCCATACCACGCACACAACACAACATCACATAATCAATCATAAATTGTGCACAATTCAACCACTACATAGGCAAATCAAGACACACTTAGCAATCCACAAATAAATCATGCATTAATCAAATAAGGCCCAATTAATCCCGACATGGACAGCCACCAAGCAGGCTACTCTAGGTCAATAAATGTCCTCAAAACACTCCATTTGGCTCCCCAAAACATCACTCAAATCAGCCACCACGAGGACCGACTTAGGCACACACTAAAATCCGTCATTAAACCCGAACGTACTCCAAACTTGTGCCGATCCAATTCAAATCTGTCCAGCCCTCGCATAGCCTATTACAAGCCTTCAAATCTCAATTAAAGTCATCACACCAAGCCACAAAATAGTCATAGAAACAGCCACCATGCGGTTCACCCATTTCATCTGCAAAGTCCACAATTTCGCCTAATTTAAGGCATCTATGCTTCGCCACTTCACAGCACTCTATAGTCCACTAAACCTCGATCAAATCATCACTCTCTGTCACCAAATGCGCCACAAAATCAGCCACCATGAGCGTCATATCGGACGCACACTACATTCTGTGTTTGAACCCGAACTTGATCGAACTCAGGCCCACTCAATCACATGCTTCCAGCCAATGCATAGCACAATACGGGCCACTAAACCTCAATCAAATGATCACCCTAGGCCCTCGATTCAGCCTCCACAATAGCCCCTAGCAACCTTTACAATTTAACTCCTAAAATACCCTAATTAACCCCTAAAATCCATCTAGAAATGCAATCTAGCCTAACTAGGGTTTAGGGGCAAACTCACCTGGATTTTTAGGCTTCCAACAGGGCTGAGTAAGTGGCGAGGATAGTCGGGTAGTGGCGAAACCGTGCCGGAACAGTGGCGGCAAGCGGTGGCTACTTCCCGGCGAGCGGCGACGGCGGTGGCGTGAAGCCGGGGAGAGAGGAGCTCACGGAAGAGGAGAGAAAGGAGAGTGGCCGGTGATTTGGGGGAGAAAAATGAGAAGAGAGAGAGAGACTAGAGTGTTTAAAAAGAGTGTGAGTTAGTAGGGTGGTTGACCAAACTCTTAAAATGCCCATCTTACCCCTAAATCAAAGGTTGAGATTGATCCAAGTCCAATAATGGAGGGGCAATCTTGTCCATGAAATTCTAAATTATTGGGGCTGATTAGACCATAATTTAAATCCCAAAATATCCTCCAATTAACTCCAAAATTCGGAACACCATAATTAGGCCTAGGGGCAAAATCGTAATTTTTCGGTCCCAGGTCAAATTTCCAAATTTCAGCTTTGTTGATCCCATATATGAATGGCCACATAAAAATGACGTCGTCCTTGCAAAATAATCACATACGCCCACGAAATTCGACACCGAAGTCCGTACTCAATTCCACGATCGATTTAACTCAATTTGCAATTTTATCGTCTCTCACTAACGGGCGGCTGTTTAGTGGTTATGCGTATCGACCTAGGGTACTCGAGTCGTGATGATATCGATTTCCTAGAGAGCATGAGGATTTATTGCTAGTCCCAGGGGTCGCGGTCGTTCGAAACATGTTCTAGATCGTTCACCGCATGCGTACTCTCGATCGTGCGGAATCACCCGCTATCTAATCGTACGTCGTCGATCAACCTCAATCCGTCACTTTCCTTAGACTGGCCCACTTGGCACAAAATATTCTCTCGTCATATCTCGGGATCGGACTCAATTCGCGATCGAATTCTTGGGTCCACGTACCGTTTTTCCTAGTTAGCCTCTCCCTATCAGTCAGTATCCCGAGATTCATCAAATCCGGGCGAGACTTACTGAAACGCAATGAGAAATAATATCATTTTCATGGGTAACGAAAGTGGGTCGAATTTCGGAATGTTACAACGCTACTAAGAGAAAGCTGGATTTTCAGATATCCGAAGACGGTATATTGAAATTTCGAGGACGGTTTTGTGTGCCTGACGATGCAGAAATTAAGGAAGAAATTTTATCAGAAGCACAACACAGCAGTTACAGTATCTACCCAGGCAGTATTAAAATGTATAGAAATTTGAGGCAATATTATTGATAGAACGGTATGAAGGCAAATATCGCTAAACACGTGGCTAAGTGCCTGACGTGTCAATAAGTGAAAGCGTAATATTGTTAGCCTGGAGGATTGTTGTGACCTTTGGAAATCCCAAAATGAAAATGAGAGCATGTAACTATGGATTTTGTGTCGAGATTGCCAAGGAGCCAAAGAGGCCATGACATTATTTGGGTGATTGTCGACAAACTGACCAAGTCGGCACACTTTTTGGCTATGCGAAAGGATTTTGCGTTAGAACGATATGCTAAGCTATACGTACAGCAGATAGTTTGCTTGCATGGGGTACCAGTGTCGATAACTTCAGATCGTGATCCTAGGTTTACCGCCAATTTTTGGAGAAGTCTGCAGATGGCATTAGGATCCAAGTTACAATTTAGTATGGCTTATCATCCTCAAACAGATAGCCAATCTAAGAGGCCGATTCAGACGTTAGAGAATATGCTCAGGGCATGTGTACTGGATTTTCAGGGTAAATGAAAAGAGCAACTGCCCTTAGTGGAGTTTGCTTATAATAATAGCTTTCAACAGAGCATTGGAATGGTGCCCTTTGAAGCGCTATATGGCCGTGCTTGTAGAACGCCTGTGTGTTAGGATGAAGTGGGAGAAATGACTATAATAGGGCCAGAATTAGTCGAGCAATTAATTGAGGCAGTTAAGATCATTCGCGAAAGGTTGAAGACAGCGTAGGGTCGTCAAAAGAGTTATGCAGATAGAAGGCGAAGACCTTTGGAATTCCAAGTAGAGGATCATGTGTTCCTTAAGGTTTTGCCTATGCAAGGATTATCCCGATTTGGTAAGAAAGAAAAGTTGAGTCCGAGGTACATGGGACCCTTCAAAGTGTTAGAAAGGATTGGAGATTTGGCGTATCGCCTTGCGTTACCGCCAAATATGTCGCAAGTGCATAATGTATTCCATGTATCGATGTTGAGGAAATATGAACCGAGCCCGACGCATGTATTGAATTATGAAGAGATAGAAGTGGATGATAAAGTGTCATATGTTGAAAAACCAATCATAATTGAAGATCGGAAGGAACGGGTTTTGAGGAACAAGATAATTCCGATGGTTAAAGTTATCTGGGAGCACCATGGGATAGAAGGTGCAACTTGGGAAAGCAAAGAAATGATGCAATGTCAATACCCCCAGCTGTTTGAGCAGTAGTAGGAATTGTAAATCTTGAATCGTGGTGAGATTGTAAATTTCGAGGACAAAATTTTTGTAAGGGAAGAAGATTGTGACATTCCGAAATTCCACCAATTGGAATTTATAAAATAACTGAGTTTTATGAAATGTGCTCATAGTAAATTCTCGCCCGGAATTGAACATTCCTGAGATTCTAACCATCAGGGAAAGGCTAATAAGGGAATTAAATTCGCACGACTAAAGAAAATTCAATCGTAAATTGATTTTCGACCATTAGATCGCTGAAGTGATATTTTGAGCCACTGTTGGCCGATTCAAGGATAGTTAGGGGTTAGTTCACCACTGTCGTAATAGTGGATCGCGGGTGATTTTGCTGGACCATGAAATGACTTGACGAATAATCCTAAAACTAAACCTAACGATCGTACCTCTTGGATCTAGTGATTGATCTTCGCGATTTTAATGATAACCGAGGTCATCACGTACCAAACGACCTTGCACGTGACTCGATTTAGTATCAGTCACGAGTTAATTCTGCGAATTTCCCCAACAAGCCGCCCGTTAGTTTGAGAAACGCTTGAGTTGCGTTTAGTAAAATTTAATTATTGAATTTAGCCCAAATTGAACATCGAAAAATTAGGAAGTCACGATGGAATGATAAGACGGCATTGCAGAGGACACGTGCGAATTTTGGGTGTACTCAAATCCTTCAGAAAAATTCAATTTGAGCAAGAAACGGAGAAAGTGACCAAAATACCCCTAAGAATTATAAAAGGGAAAGCTTTAAGGGTAAAGGGCAATTTGGTAATTTTGCTCCAAATTTTTTATTGGACATTTTTACCCTTGGATTTTTGGGAAATTGCAAGAATATCCTTGGATATTTTTGGGTGAGATTCGATCTTGGCCGTCAGTTTCCAGATAAGATCGAATCTAGACCGTTGATTTCGTTTGTGAGAGAGGGGTATGATGGTAATTTAACATTTTGGTCAAATTGGACACTATTTGAGTCCAATATGATCTCTCTCTCTCTCTCCATTCTCTCTCCCTTCCATTCAGCAACCCCCCCTCACCATGAGGCCTCCTCTCCGATCACTCTCTCTCTCTCGCCAGATCGCCGCCGCTTGCCACTGTCCGGACCGCCATCCGCCGCCTTGCCTCGCCGTTCACCGCCTTACGCCACCACCCCGGTTGTCGTTTCCCTCTCTCTCTCTCTCTCTCTCTCTCTCTCTCTCTTTCTCTCTCTCTCCACCGTGACCGTGACCCATAGCAAGGAAGCCATTGCCGCCGCCGTATGCCATCGCCAAGGAGTGCCGCCGCTTTCCGTTCTAGCCGATTAAGCCTAGAACTCGGTAAGTCACGCTCTAAACCCGATTTAGGACTTCGGGTATCGACGGATGATTTTTTTTGGGTGAAATTGGGTTATGTCGACTTGGATATAAATGATTTTAGGTACGAAAATGTTTAACGGGCCTTGGGATTGAAATTTGGGAATTTTTGTGGAAAAATCTGTGATTGAGGTGGGCTGGGATGGACTATTCATGAGGTTGTAGTGGGTCGATCGGGGTGCAAATTAGATTTTTAGAACCGGCAATTAATTATGAGAAAATTTCGTGAGTGTCAGAAGTGTGATTTTGTGATTTGGAGTGTGGAAATGACTGTTTGTTGGCTGTGATGTGTTGTGTGATGTGATGTGAGTGGTTGTTTGGCATGTGGATGGTATCATTAGGTCAGTCTTTGAATTTTGTGAAAGTCCTGTGAATGACTGAAATTGATTTGAAAACGTTTGAGTGCGGAAAAATGCAAATTTATGTGTGAATGGACGTTTGAGGTGTGATAATATGATTGTGAGTGCAAATGTGTGCACGAAAATTCATGCGAATGTGTGTAAGTGTGAGAATGGGATCGAGCCGGGTATCATAAGCTCGGGCAGCGATCACGTAGATCTGTTGCAATTGGCATAGGCTGAGGCTTGAAAAAGCAAGAATGAGAATAGGTCCGAGGCACGATCAGCTCGGGTGAGACCGGGATTGGACCGGGGCATTATAAGCTCGGGTTCCGATCATGTAGGCCTGTCGTATTTTGTCATGCCCCGAACCCCCATCGAGCTCACAATATCCCGCTCTAGTCGAATAGTTACGACGTCCCAGGAATGTCGCCGACCCAACCCAGACATCAGAAACACATGCAGAAGTGACTATATAAAACCCCTGACTTTAGAAAGACGACGAGGGGGCAAATCAACAGGAAAATCAAAGAACAACACCTTCATTAATATACACTGCCATTACACTAAACATTCAAACATCATATTACAAACATATTTAGCAAACTAGCATCCGTAACCACCGATATAACAAAAGATCATATGGTTTTGGTTGACTTAACTTCACTATAGGTCGACCTAACTGTCGAAAGGTAATTGATCAGACCTATTCCACGAACCCCTAAAATACCCTAAGGGAAACCTACTGGTTACCCATTTCCATTCAGCTCTTCAGTCTTCTGGCTTCTGCTCCAAAGAATCACCCGTAGCTCCACTAGGCACCATGGCGGCTCCTCAAACTCCAAAAAGAGGAGGTGGGCCTCCTGAGTTTAAGGCTGGGGATCTGAAAGTGGTGGTTATACAACCATGAGACGAATCTCAATAAGTGTATAACCCCAAACCTTACATAGGCTCTCACATACCACCAGACGAAACACACATAACACATAGCAATCAACCATACTAACAAACACATATGATTCTACCTAGGATTCATCATGCACGTTCCTGCACGTTAGATAACAACACAGCCAACAAACCATAGTAATACATCATAGTCGCGCGCATGCCTCAATTATAACGCAAAACCCACTTGGGCACGTCCCATACCATGCCTAGTAGTTTTTACCCCATAGTCGAGCACCACAATACACGATACCAACCACACTCACACACGAACTCACGCCATGCATCAATTCTCACACGTCAAACCAACTCTAGCTCATTCTCAACTTTTCCACCACTATCGCGCCCGCGTAAAACGCATCAGGCCAACGGTCTTCTAACCTCGTCAAGCATCGTCACTCCATCGGGCCGGACATCGTCACCTTGTCAGAGACGGCATCGTCCCACGTAAACAAATACGCCTCAGAGTACCACTTTTCCAACCATTCCAATCATCTCGTATCATCATACCACACAAGCTAAGCGGCCATACATATCACACTGCCACACATACATTTCACCATCACACAATCATACCATACGGTCACACATACCCAAACACTAATTCAATGCACCAAATTCAACCATTTCAATTCAGCCCCTAGAACATGCAAATACACATTCAGGCATCAATTCCCTTCACAAGGGCAACAACTATTCAACATTGACACTCTCACCATTCTGCTCATAAAAAATAAACATCTATAGAATCATGGTAAATCTGGGCAGTTTACACAGTGATCGAAATCCCATCAAAATAAATAGTAATCGAACTCCAAAAATTCTAAATTTTGGATACATCATAAAAAAAACATCTTGATAAACATTTCTTATGAAAAACATGAAACCCGGTTCAATCTACAACCACGCCTTTTTGTCTCTCGAAATCAGACCAAAATCAGTTCGCTCTAACAGACTGTTTTATCCTCAAAATATATTTCTTTCAACACACAAATCACCTTGAAAAGTTTTGAAATTTTTATATGTCATCAAAAAGAAAGTCACCAACAACTTTTGTGAGGAAGTTTATTGAAAATAGATCTGGAAAATTTTATAAAAATTCGGCAAGACAGGGAGGTCGGGATGAATAGTGCTCCGAGCAGTTTTAATACGGTCTGAAAGTGGGTTTTCATGCAACCCAAATGGCCTCCAAAAGTTCCAAATTTAAAATATGTTATGCTTCAAGATGCTGGGAGCAACTTTCATAAAGAAAACTTTTTCAAATTCGGCCCTCAAAATTCTCCACAAAAATAGAAAACCGGACAGGTACAGTAGTCACAAATCCGAGAATCACACCAAACTTCACGGATTCAAACCGTAATCATTCCATCTCATCATGGCCCTATTCGAATCTCCCAAACCTCATATTTCCACCCCTCAACTCAGTCAACGACCATCGAACATCTAGCCTCACTCCAAGTCCCAAAACAACCACACAAATCGCCTAAACCGAGCTCTAAACACGTCTTACAATACCCGAGGTCTTAGGGAGAGTTTGGGGAAGTCACTTAACTTAAAAAGCGAGACAAACAAGGTTGGACAGAGGGCTAGAATGACCGGAACAACAGCAGTAGCGGCAGAAATAAACGGCGGCCGGCGGTGCTCCTCTGGCGGCGACGATCACGTCAAGGAAACGAGAGAGAGAGAGAGAATTTTGGGAGAGAGAGAGAAGGAGAAGTGGCTGGTGAAGTGATGAGCAAGAAACAAAGCTAACAAATTTGATCCAAAGAAGTTTGACCCAATTTCCAAAATTCCAACTTTGCCCCTTAATACTTGGCTCACATTAATCCACATCAACTTAACTAGGGATAATTTGGTCCAACTAAATTGGCATTATTGGGCTGAAACAATAATTAATTTAATTCATAATTTAATCCCCAAAATTGCCCAAAATTCGGAATACCCCAAAATAGCCTAGGGGCAAAATGGTCATTTTTTCGATCCCGAACACAAATTCATTTTTTTTGCAGAAATGGGTGGCCCCAAGGTTGGCCAAGCCAAAAGCGCCATCAGCTGCTCAAAATTCACTTTCAAAATTCTCGATTCACGGGCCCGAATTTTAAGAAATGACTATAATCAAATAATTGCAACTTTAATTTATCTCTTGCTAACGGGTGGCTCTCTAGGATTATGCGCTATTGACCCGTGACCGACACTAAGTCAAATCACATTTAAGTTTGCTCGAACCAAGGCGACCTCGATTGTCATATAATTATAAGGGTCTGTCGCTAGTTCTCTTCGGACACGATCAATCAAATAGATTGCTTTTTGTTGGCCTAAAATATTCCCTCGTCAATCCTTATCGTTGAAGGTCGAACCAAGGTCAAGTTCTTTGGTAGTGCAAACTCAGTCCCATAATAGCCTTACCCCTAAGGTTAGCATCCCAAGAATGCGCGGTTCCGGGTGAGATCTCACTATAAGTGCATTGGCCAAAATATTCATTTCATGAATCCCGGGAAAAGGATCGAAAATTTGGATTGTTACACATTTGGTGCGGGCTGAGTATTGGGGTTAGGCCTGAGGCGTGTGATGCTTAGGTCGCGATCGAGGCTTGAAGCGTGTACGGGTACGCAGGCCGAAAGTAGTGTGAAGAATGGTCGCTGTGTACCTGAAGCGTGTACGTTTACGCAGGTTACTGGCGAGTGGTGTGGAAAAGATGAAATGAGAATGGAATGGATACGTGGAATGAGAATTGTACATGCATGTGTTTGCATATGGCGTGATTGTGATTGAGTGCGCTATTCGCATGTTAGAGTCTGGCAATGTTAATTGATGTGCCTGCACTATGGTGATTTCATATGTGTGAATGTATGTGGTTGTGTAATTATCTGGAGGTACGTGATAGCCTAGGTTAGGTTTAGAGGTGTACTTGCTGAGATGTAATCTTATGGTTGTTTCAACCAAAAATTTTCAGCATCCCGACCTGAGACATGAACCCTCCACCACCACCACCAATACGTTTTGGAGTACCAGTGCACACGAAATACGATGTGGCAGAGTTTCCGATGGGTGATGAGATGACCTGGATTAGACATACTATAACCGTGTATGTAGAGGTAGGATTGCCATTATGGGAGATCAATGTGTATACAGCTTGGTATTTTAGGGACACTGATTGGGATAAGTTTGGTCCCATCAGAGGTTTTGAAGTCTTGTATGATTTGGTCGGAGATTGGGACCCGGCTACCATATTCTCGATCGACGGAGAGTTGACTAATACCAAGGTTAGTTTGGCTCAGTTTGGTTTACACCTAGCAACCGCAGCACAGGGATCTTTTGGGGCCGAACATGAACCCGAACTTGAAGCATCGCAAGTCGAAGCTGATCCGATGGATATAGATTTAGAACCAATTCCTGAGGAGGAACTAGAACAGGATGTGGGACCCGAAGTAGAACCCGAGAACGAACCCAACGAGTCCGAAGAGCCTGTGGGGGAACCGAAGTACATACTTCCCTTTGAGCAGTACCTAGATCCTGATTTCATGCCTGAGTTCCATTTTCTTGATGTATTAGCTGAGGAAGGTCAGGACGAAGTCCCAGCGAAGTCGGCTGACATCAATCACTCGATTGTGATTGAGGCAGAGCTGGAGTCGTCGGAGGAGCAGACGATGCAAGAGAGTTCAGAATCAGAGGACGAGAAGCCAGACTTAGAATGGACGCCGAGTAAAGGGCGTAGAAGTTAGGGTGTCTGTTGGAAAGCCAGGCTTTTGATGAGAACCATTTTTGAGGATGAACGCTAGGTTATCGATCCCTTTTGATTTTGATAGTTAATAGTATGTTGTGCACTGTTGTATTAAGGTTGTAATGTTGTGAATATTGTAGTACAAGTTTGAATGAGAA
Organism: Syzygium aromaticum; assembly: GCA_024500025.1. NCBI lineage: Eukaryota > Viridiplantae > Streptophyta > Magnoliopsida > Myrtales > Myrtaceae > Syzygium > Syzygium aromaticum. The sequence goes on along the minus strand of CM044891.1, from coordinate 2,148,915 downwards.
ATGAAAATGTACATTCTCCCTATTCTCCATAGTTTTCGATTATCCGGGTGTTTTATAGTTTCCGCAGTTCAATTAAATCTTTGATGATCAATCGAAGGTTGGCGACAACTTGGGACGTCGCACTTTATTGACCAGCAGTGGGATGTACGCGGGTTCGACGGGGGTTCGGGGCGTGACAGCCCTTTACTATCCTAAGATCGGTTTACATTTGCTCAAAATGTCACCTCGACGATTTTATGGTCGAAAATCGATTCACGATCGAATTTCTCTAGTCGTACAAATTTAAATCCATAATTAGCCTTTCCCTAATGGTTAACATCCCAGAAATGATCAGTTCCGGACGAGAATCAACTACAAGTACATTAATAAAATCACTCATTTTATAAATCCCAAATGGGCGAAATTTCGGAATGTCACATAAACTTTGTTTTTTCGGCCAATTTAGTCCTATACCTTTTGTACTTTAAAAAAATTTGAATTTTTTTATATAAAAGGTTTAAAACTAAATTGGCAAAAAGAAAAGTGTAGGACTGAATTTGTACAATTGCAATAGGTTTATAACTGTTTTTGTAATTTTTCCGGATTTTAATTGAGTTTGGATTTGGTTTGGTCTTAGAAAGTCTGGGCTTAATTTCACTCAAATAGGTTTGGGCTGAATTTCTATTTTTAATCATATGAGTCTAGATAGATCAAAAGGGCCTGATTTTAGAGTCCAAATTTGTATTTGTGGCCCAGACCCAGAGGATCAGATCAGCCCATATCCGAGCCAGGCCCGAGTCCCAGTTTCCAGAAAATAAAGTCTCTGTAGTTGTTCAAATATGTTTGATAAATTTTGTCTGATAAAATCATTTGTTAGCCACCAAGCGAAATTTTTGATATATTTCGTGGTTGTGGAGAATAAATTTGGACAAGCGTTGTTTTCCCTGTTTTGTGTTCTTCCTACACTTTTATGGTGATTATGTTGTGGGTGACCTCTGTTGAGATGGTGGCGTGGAGTTAAATGGCTCCAGTATAAATCTGTGAAGTTTGTGTCTATTATGTTTTCTTTTCCATATCCCTATACTGTGCGTTTCTGCAAAGGTTATATCCGAGAATAGGAAATGGATTGCGAATGACCTTAGCTGGCGGTGGCGGTCCGATGGTGGATGAAGGTAAAACGATGGTGGCTGAGTAAGAGAAGAATGGTCTTGTATTTTCGTGCGTGGTCTATGGATGTTCGAATATTAAGCTTGCTGCTTCTGTTTAGAATAGTTTGATTAAGTAACTTTGGTAGTCTCTTGGGAATGAGGAAGAATGGGGAGAACACAGACGTCCATGGAAAAGAAATAGAAAGATAAAAAGATAAGAGCGTTGCTAAGCTAATATTGGTGCCTATTCTACCACATACTGCCATTGAGATTTAATTCGCAACCGGAACCTACACAAATAAATAGTCATGCATCATACTTGGGAAAGAATCACAGACAAGAATTTCTCAGATATTGAACACCATTTCTTTCTATTAAAAATGAAATGACACCAATAAGAATGATATCTAATTCTCAGTAATTATTTTTTTAAAACTTTTACTGCTTAAATGTAAAACTCAATTCTTTTGCAGTGTATCCGCAATAACATTTTAACATATTATAGATACAATGAAAGCCAAATTAGCAGCCACACATATTTTTACCTAACTTAAGAAGATTTCAAAGAATTACCCAACAATTGAATATTTGTACTCTGTAATAAGTCTCTTTTTTCGCTGTTGAATTAGAAAACAATACATATATATCTAGTTAAGTTATTCTGAACAAAAAGTTGGCTGGCATGTTGAAAAAGTAGGATTGTACTAAAAAAAACAGTGAGGCAAGAAATTTAATTAAACACATTTTTAAATACACTTAATTTTTGGCTAATCACAAGATGATCATATTTTTTAGTTAACTTGGACTACTATGGCTTGAGCTGTACGCATCGATGATTTAAGCTGTTTAATTTGATGTTACTATTACTGGAAGAACTAGCCTTAAGTAACATAAAAACATAATAGCATAAAAGTTTAAACTAAATAATTTTGTGATTTTAAAGAATTAGACTTCTATGAGCTTTAAATCGGGTGAGACACTACAATTAAGTAATGTGAAGAGTGAATAGAAATTCTACTGGATCTTTCAAGTTTGTCATCTTTCGTATTTGGTTTTGTTTATAGTTATTAAAATCAGATCACATTGAGGTGATTTTCTCGTTACTTATCCATGTGTAGATGATTTATTTTTTTGATGAAATGAGTAGTAAATTTTTATTTTGCAATGTGAAAATCATATAGGATATTATTTTAGTTGTAATACCAGGAAAAAGAAGAAGTTAAAACTGTACCATGAAAGATTTTCTTTTAATTGGTTTTTAATATAAAAGCTATAACATAAGAAATGAAAGCCATTAATAATTATGGGCCACTTATAGGTGGCGACGTGAGAAATTCTTAGTGTCATCCTTGCCTTATGGATGGTGGTAGTCAGAGAATGAATAAGCGAAGAGAAATCGGTAAAATAAGTTGTTCGGTTTTTCTGCAATTTGTGCAGTGGTGAATGCGCCATCATTTGCCTCCCAATAACAGCTCCTTTAGCTTCCCAGTAGACCTGTTAAACATGTGGGTCGAGTTGGGTCGAGTTTGGATCGGGTCATAAATGATCCAACTCAAATTGACCTATTAATCCGTTTATGACCCATTTTTTTTATAATGTAAATATCTCGACCCCTACTCGACCCGACCTATGCCCAATCCATACCTAACTCGACCCGCATTGCTAAAACGCATATATATTTATAGGAAAACTTATTTCTTATGACCTTTTTTAAAAATTATATTACTAAAACATTTTCATACAATACAAATTTTAATTATCTGTAATTATTTTATTAATTTTAATATATATTAGTTTTAAAATCCAATTTTTAATTATTTTTAATTTTTCCTTTATTTTTAGGTGGTTGGCTACGACGATGGCCGGTGAAGCTCGAGTTCGCTGATTTGACGAAGCCGAGGCCTCGCTAGCCTCAAGCGAGCCTCGAGCACGACCGATTCCGATGAGCTCGAGGCCTCGCCGACTTGTGGCGAGGTTGTTCCTACCCTGTGGTCTATGGCCGGTGGCCAGCCACCGGTTGAAAAAGAGAAAGAGAAAATAAAAGAAAATAAAAGAAAAGAAATTCAATTTTAAAAAATATATTTTTATAAAAAGGAGTGGCCTTAATTAGTGGGTTGGAAATGGGTTCCACACTCAACCCATTAAGATCTTTTTATGATAGGCTTAAAACTTTAAGAACTATTTAAGATGAGCTCTTCAAAATTATATATATATATATATATTGATAACCCAGGGAACCCCCGCACGGCCGACAGCCGGGGAGTAAACCCTGGAGGCGACATGTGCTAGCCACCACACACGTGCCACCGGTTAAGTCACCCTGCGGCGCCCGGGATTCGAACACTCAACCTTTTGCGAGAGGAAGAGTGCGCGCTCCAGCAGCGCCACCCAGGCGGGTGGTTCTTCAAAATTATATTGATCAATATATGATCAATTTATATTTTAAATGAGTCATATATGGGTTTTAAGACCTATTTAACAGGCCTACTTCTCAGTCTCATTCCCACGCTAATCTCATACTAGATCCCCTCTTTTTTCGTTTTAATTATAAACAGCCCATTGCTATTTTTATTTCTCTTTCATCTTGTTTATCTTGTTATTTTCTTTTGGAGAATGAGAAGCTAACTGAGCCGGTGTTTGGAGGCGAGTGACGGTGACTGCACAAATTTTGAGAGAAACCGGACAACTTGTTTTACCGATTTCTCTTTACTTATTCAATCTTTGCACCAAGAAGTTCTCACATCGCCACCTATAGGTGGTCCATAATCATGAATGTTTTTTCATTTATTATGTTATATATTTTATGTTAAAAGCAGCTAAAATAAAAAACTCTTTCACAGTTCGTTTAACTTGTTTTTCTTGTTGTTATAACTAAATTAATATCCTACATGATCTACACATTGCATTATACAAATTTACCTACAATTCATTAAAAAATAAATCATCTACACGTGGACAAGTAACGAGAAATTCACCTCAATGTGATCTAATTTTAATAAGGTAGAAGCCACCAAAAATCCTAAAGTATACCCATTGTGACATATTTATCATAGATTTTTTTGACACAAAAAACCCTAAACTTGTACCGACGTGACACTTTTATCCCAAACTTGTACAGTGTTACACATTTACCACAAACTTCTTCTTGTGACATCAAAAATCTTAAACTTATATCCGTGTGACATATTTGCCCCAATAATTTGGTGCCACAGAATTTTTTTTTGGCTTTTTAGTGTCACAAAAAACATGTTTGGAGTAAATATGTCACACGAGCAAAAGTTTGGAAGTTTTTTGTGTTACTAAAAAAAGTTTTAGGTAAATATATCACATGAGTACAAGTTTTGGGTTTTTATGGTCACAAAAATTAGTTTAGGGTCTCGGGTTACTGTTCATCTGAGCAGAACATGTGCTCTGCTAGGGTTCTCGAAGACACTGTTCACCCGACGAGAAACTGGTGATTCCGACGGTGTTTGAAGACGGGAATTGGTGGCATAGGTCGTTGTTCTACTCTCCATCTGGTTTCTCCTCTCTCGCTCCAAAGAGGATGGATTTCAGATCTGAATCGACCTGTTCAGTTCCATCGTTCGTGTCTGGGTATTGCAATCGGCTGGATTTTCTGCGCTTATTCTGAAGGGGAAGCTCTCTTGCCACGAAGGTAACTCTTCCTTGAAGACTCTTACACTGGTGCTGCTGGGTTCTGGGTTAATTGTTCTTGGACGCACTCGTTTGGGGCACTTGAGCTTCCTGTTATGGATTACAGCTGACATGGTTGTTGTTGAGACTGGCTGACTGATTAGTTTAGTGGTGGTGGTGATTTTGACTCGGTCTTATGGAGGGAGTTGCTAGGAACCTAATGTCTGGCCCTGAGCCGGCTGGGATGACCTTGAACCCAACCAAGGATTCTGTCGCTGATCACCCTGTTGCTAGAACTTCTGCAGTAGAACAGCTAAGGAATTCGACTCTGGCTGATCACCCTGATGGCTCTAACCGTAGTCGGAGTAGGGGTAGGTCGAAGGGTAGAGGCCGTTCTCTCAGACGCGACCAGGATGTAGCTTCCTCAAGTCGACAGCCTAGTTCTAAGGGGACAATAAATATGTCTGGGCAGAATAGTCCTCACGTTCTGGCCCCCAAACCCAGATCGTGGGCAAATGTGGCTAGGGTCTTAACTAAAGGCTACAGCCTTTCTTATGTTCCCCCGAGAGAGGAAAATGGTGAATTGATTGTGGACATCACATCAGACATTTTGGCTTATGAAAATCCCCTTTGGCTGGAATGTGTCGTTGGACATTACATTGGGAAGAAAGTTCCCTTTAAGCTGACTGAAGAGGCTATTAGGAAAGCATGGGGTGACAAAGTGGCTGATGTTAAACTCCATGAAAATGGTTTCTATTTTTTTAGAGTCCCGAATTCTGAATTCCGCAGGAAGATCATTGACTCTGGCCCGGTCTCTATATTCAGCTGCACCATGTTATTACAGCAATGGCATTCCAAACTAAAACTTAAAAAAGGTGCTCTTGACACCATCCCGGTTTGGGTAAGACTGAGAGACATACCCTTTTCCTTATGGTCTGCTGCTAGCATTGGGTGTATTGCCAGCGCCTTAGGGAAACCTTTATATGTTGATGTACAAATTGAACAGATGACGCGGATCTCTTATGCTCGAGTTTGTGTGGAGGTAAAAGCCATGGAACCTAGAGCTGAGCAAGTGAAGTTCCGGTGGGATGATGAAGTAAATATAATCCATGTGGAGTATGAATGGAAACCGCTGGCCTGTTCTTCTTGTGGAATTTTCGGACATAAGCAAGGTTCTGCTGGATTCAATTGTGCAACTCAATCTGTACCTGACCAGAGGAATACATCTCACGCTACTGGTCTTGTTAGCAGAGTAGCCCAATCTGCACCTGCCCTGAGAGATGAAGGGTGGAATCGTGTGCCATCTAGGAACGGCAAAGCACCTATTGGAATGCTCCACTCAGCGCCTTCCTCGGCACACACTCAGGTCCATCCAGGCTCGTCATCAGGCCCCAATCTGGACACTCCAGAACCGGCTGTACTGCTTCCACCACAGCAACCCGTAATAGAAAATACTAACCTTAGACCCACGGACACTGATATAGGCCCAAGCTTACCCTCTGCTCCAGGTCCTGAAGGTCCGACTGATCAGCTGACTAAGGATCATTCTATTCCTTCGCAGGCTTCCACTGAAGGATCTTCTGGGTCCCAGGCATTTATGGACAAATTCAGTGACTCCAAAGAAATACTGGAAAAGGGAACAGCACCTACCTCTCCCCCCAACACAAGATCTCGCGCATCTTTGTCTGGTGCTTCGGATGAATTGCATAGACCTCCCGGTTCTGGCCACCACCCGACAAACTCTGGAATAGTTCTTAGCCCGTCTTCCTCTACAAAGAAAACAAAAAGGAGGAAGCCTCGAAGAACTCATTGGTAGCTCCTAACATCTACCTATGTTTTTTGGCGTATGGAATATAAGGGGTCTAGTACATCCCCTGAGGCAAGCTGAAATCCGTGCCTTTATAAATAAGAATCATCTTCGCTGTGTTGGGATTATTGAAACTAAAGTAAAAGCTTCTTCTTTTGATATGATTTCAAGAAGCTTATCTACAAGCTGGCATTGGCTATCCAATTACAACTCCTCCCCCCTAGGTAGGATTTGGTTTGGATGGGACCCTAATGAGATAGATATTAGTCTCATATTTTCTTCTTGCCAGGCTATTCATCTTCAGCTCCGGTTATTGCACTTACAAGAATCTTGCCTGTTCACAATAGTATACGGTGAGCACACCTATGTGAAACGAAGAGAATTATGGGCTGATCTATACCGTCTCGCAAATGGTGACCTACCTTGGATTGTTGCTGGGGATTTCAACGCAATCAGAGATCCGGAAGACAGGGTGGGCAGCTCTACACCATGGATCCCAGCTTTTGATGAATGTAGAGAAGGCCTCAACCAAGCGGGCTTGGAAGATCTTCGATATATAGGATGTCGATATACATGGACGCATTCCTCAGGGGCAAACCGCAAAATGCGTAAGATCGATAGGGTGCTCATCAATGACTGTTGGCTTCAGCAATTCTCCTTTTCTGAAGCAAATTTTCTTCCGCCTGGAATATCTGACCACTCTCCTATGGTGATTAAGATTTTACCTCTAAGTTCTTCTAACAAGCCTTTCAAATTTTTCAAATTTTGGACTACTCACCCAGCTTTCCTGGAAATAGTTACCCAAGCATGGGATACTCGATTCTCTGGCACACCTATGTTTATAGTTTACTGCAAGCTTAAGGCTCTTAAATCAAAGCTGAAGCTATTGAATAGGTCTTCTTTTTCAGACATATCCACCAGGACTGAGCAGGCTAGATTACATCTTTTTGCTGTCCAAACAGCATTGGAGTCAAATCCCTTTGATCAAAGCCTTTTTGCAAGTGAAGTAACACTCTTGAGAACCTATGCTGACTTGAGATCTCAAGAAGAATCCTTTCTCAGACAAAAGTCAAGGATTCGTTGGCTCAAGGAAGGAGATATGAATACTAAATATTTTCACCACTTTGTCAATAAAAGGAGGCTTCATAATAGAATCCTCACTGTTTCAACTGAGGATGGTGTGCTAGTTACTGAACCTCAGGCAGTCAGCAGCCATATTGTCAGCCACTTTCAGCGTCTACTAAATGAATGTCCAGCACTGTTCCAGCCTTCTACTTCGGAGTTGGAGGTTCTTCTTCGACAAGCCTTAGATGAAAACCAGAGGACCACTCTATCTCAGCCGATTACTGAGGAGGAAATCCAATCCAGCCTCTTCTCCTTTGCCAAGGACAAAGCTCCTAGGCCTGACGACTACAATGTTGAGTTCTTTAAGCACTCATGGGGGATCATTGGTCCATCTATTTTGAAGGCGGTAAAGGACTTCTTCGAGACTGGTCGTTTGCTTAAAGAGATAAACAACACCATATTAACGCTGGTCCCGAAATCCTCTAATGCTTCGGCCATGAGCGACTTCCGACCTATCGCTTGCTGTAATACCTTATATAAATGCATCTCAAAAATCCTTGCTAGACGCATTGCAAAGGTTATACCGACGCTGATTGGATCTTCCCAAACAGCCTTTGTCCAAGGCCGCAGAATTGGTGACAACATCATGGTTGCACAAGAGCTTTTTGCGGACTTTCACCATGAAGCATATCTACCTAAATGTGCCATCAAGGTGGATTTCCATAAAGCCTTCGACACGATCGATTGAAATTTCATTGAAAGGGTACTTATAGCCTTCAAGTTCCCAGCTTTTTTCATTAAGCTGGTTATGACATGCATCTCAACGCCTAGATTCTCGGTCTCCATTAATGGTGAATTACATGGTTTTTTTCCTAGTAATCGAGGAATCCGACAGGGTGATCCCCTTTCGCCGTACCTATTTATTCTTGCTATGGAAATCTTTTCAGCTATTCTCAAGACCAAAACTGACAATCCAGATTTTCGGTGGTTTTGGCGTTGCAAGAAACCTCGTATTTCTCATTTGTTTTTTGCGGATGATGTTCTTCTTTTCTCACAAGGACACATGAGATCGATAGAGCTTATAAAGGAATCCCTTGATTTGTTCTCGAACTGGTCTGGTTTAAGACCAAATCTTAACAAGAGCAATATGTACCTCTCGGGAGGTAATATAGAACTTCATAACGATCTTCTACGATGCATCGGTTTTCAGCAAGGGTCCCTGCCCTTTCGTTACTTGGGTGTGCCTATTATTTCTTCTAGGTTGCGCAAAGAGGATTGCAAATTTTTGATCGATTCCATTACGGCGCGTGCCCGTTCTTGGACCCAAAGATTCCTATCTTTTGCTGGTCGTGTGCAACTTATTAAATCAATTTTGCATTCCATCCAAGTTTACTGGGCCACGATTTTCTCCCTTCCCAAATCAGTCTTAAATAGCATTGAGGCAATTCTTCGACAATTCCTATGGAAGGGTCCTGGCTTAGGAACGGGAGGTGCTAGGGTAGCTTGGAATACTGTTTGTCTCCCCAAAGAAGAAGGCGGGCTCGGGATACGAAGACTTACCGAATATAATAGAGCCATGACTCTAAAGCACATATGGATCCTCTTCACTGATAAGGAATCTATGTGGTGTAAATGGATTCATTCAAATTTTTTAAAGAAGAAAAACTTCTGGGTTGTCACAAAACCCACCTTTTGCTCATGGACATGGAAGAAAATACTTGATCTGCGTGGCGCAGCCCAGACTCTCTTCAGGTGGAAGATTGGCAATGGCAAGACAATATCTTTTTGGTTTGACTGGTGGCACTCAAAAGGGCCCCTTTATCTCCTATTCTCTAATACGGACATATACCAGTCTCGGGTTCCACGGGATATATCGGTTCGAGAATTTTTCCACTCTACATGGCAACCATCAACCATCTTATATACAATTATGGACTGGATGGAAGTTCTTCCAAGCTTTCAAGATGACACTCCGGACAGATTATTCTGGACTCCTAACCCGAATATTTCCTTCTCGGTGTCTCAGGCCTGGAATCATTTAAGGAAGAAAGGCCATCCAGCCCCTTGGCACTCCTTTATTTGGGACTCTCATATGGCCCCTCGACACTCCTTTTTACTATGGATTGTGTCATTAAATCGACTTCCTACTCAGGTTCTTCTAATTCAGAACTGTCGGATCGAATCAGGACTATGCGCCTTTTGTAGCAGTAACCCTGACTCTATCAATCATCTCTTTTTTGAATGCTCTATTACCAACAGGCTGGCTTCCTTCTGGGCAACTAAATGTAACCTTCCATGGCGTAATCGTCCGTGGCCAGAGCTTATTTTGTGGGCCAGCAATGTTTGTGGAGGCTCTTCCTTTCGTCATCGACTTGCAAGATTTTCCTTCGGTGCTCTTTGCTATATCATTTGGATTGAGCGAAACAACTCTCTATTCAGGAACAAGAGTACCTCCATACTGGGAATACGCAAGCACTTTATCAAACTGGTGAAGGATAAAGCTTTATCCTCCGGAAAAATTGCTGACACACCTATAAATAGGAGACTGCAAAGAAATTGGGAGCTCTCACCTTCCATCTTCTCTTAATTTGGTTGTGTATTGTTCTCCGTCTTATTTCAACCTTTGTTGTTTGTTGGTTTTTGTAAGCCTTGTTGAGTGACTCTTCTCCCCCTCTATCGGTCTTCTTGTACAGGTGGGGGTTAGGGTTGACTCTTCTGTGTTTTCTTGTACTTGGTGATTTAGAAAAGTAATACAAACTCTTACCTTACCCAAAAAAAAAAAAAAAAGTTTAGGGTAAATGTGTCATAGTGGGCAAAGTTTATTATTTTTTTATGGCTTTTTCACTTTTATAAGTATAAAAAGACCAAATACGAAAAGATGAACAACTTAAAAGATTTAGTGGAGTTTCTATTCACTCTTCATATTTCTTAATTGTAGTGTCTCACTCGATTTCTATTCCTTCACAGGCAAGACCCAACCAAGCTTGACTTGGCTCAGCTAGGTGAGGGAGAGGCCTGGCAAGGGCTCCCCTTGCCCAACCTCGCCAGATTTGGCAAAGCTAGCCCTCACCAAGGCTAGATCTAGAGAGGTTGACCCTTACCAGGCTTCGCATGGGTGAGGGTGAGCCCTGACGAGGGCTTCCCTCGCCAGGCATCACTCAGTTGAAGGTGACACCCAACGAGGCTGCCGTGGCTTGGATGAGGGTTGGCCTTGCTAGATCTGACAAGGGGAGCCCTTGCAGGGGTTGCCCTTGCTTGGCCGGGCCTTGCTCGTAACAGTCAACGACGACCCTTGCCTAGGCGAGGCCCACTCATCTAGCCACTGACAAAAGGAAGAAGAAAGAAAAAAATTTAAAAAAATAAAAACGATTGAAAAAGTATTAAAATATTATTAAAAATTATCCATATTAGTACCAGCGATGTCACGTAGGCTAGCCAATGTCCACGTCAGCAATATCCGACCAAAATTAATCGAGAAAAATAAATTGGCACTATGTTAAAAGGTTTATGATTAAATTGTCACCAAGAAAATGTTTATAACTAAATTAGTATTAATGCAATAAGTTTAGCATTTTTCGGACACTTTTCCCAGTATTTTAGGCATGTCATCCTTCAACTTTATTGATGTAGTTGTTAAAATCTTGTTTCTGAAGAACAGGGTCCAAGCTTTTGTCCATTGATCACCGGTTCCTATCATATCATAGAAGAATGTGGGCTAGTGCAAGATCAATTTTTGGTACATTTGGTCACAAGAGATATGGAAATAGTGACGATATAGCAAGGAGTGTCTCTTATATTGTCTCTTATGATAGTTTCTAGTGATAATTAGGGAAACCATCAACTTCAATTTAAGACAAATAATTTCAGGTTTCATGTCTAGACTGCCTAGCTAACTGTTCCGTAGCTTTCGGCATGTGAGTTTCCTATTTCGGAAGTTGTCTGATCGCTTATGCCCTTGAAAATCTTATGATATCGCTTTACTTCGTGATATTAGCTATAGCACTTGGTAGTAAGCTCTGTTAGGTAGATTGTTACTTACTCAAAAAAGGATAATTTATTTCAGTAATTTTAATGTGATGATAAGTTTTTGCAATCCCTTAATGTATATGGCATCCTGCTGCATGACACATTTGTGATGTCCCACAATGCAGTAAATAGAATTGTTGATCGGATGCATACTCCAATTTACTGGTGATGTTGTTTTAGGGCTAATTCCAAAAAAAAAAAATAAGCACTAACTTTATCTCAAGTGATAATTTTGGCCTAAATTTTTTTTGTCTCAATAAAAAGAATTAATTTTTGCTTAAATCCGAAATCTGACCCCGTGATGTAAAATTTTCAAATTGTTGGGATCGATTTTGAGATTTAAGTAAAAGATTGTGATTTTTTATGAGATAAAAAAAGTTTGGATTAGAATTGTCAATAAAGATAAAGTCAATATTTTTTTGGAGTTAGGCGTGTTGTTTTAACGTGATTTTCTTTATTAGAAGAATTTCGTTGGAGGGCCAAATTTCATGCTTCGTGTTGGTATTTGTGCCAATCCACCGTCTTTTCTTCTTCCCTTTTGAGTTCCCATAATAATTGTGTTTAGGGAAGAAAAGAAGTATTTATCCTTGTGTTTGAGTAGAATGAGCCAGAATGTGCTCTTGCAAATAACATTTCATATGCAATCAGTAGATAAATTGGTATGGGGATAATCTTAGCCCGAATCGAAACATTATTTCTTTTCGCAATGCATGAATGTGTAGCATCGATAACATGTTACGTCCCGAACCCCACGGTACGCAGCATCCCTACCTTGGTCGATAAACTGCGACATCCCAGGAAGTGTCGCTAACCCACACTTGAGCAGAGATCAAGCACAAGCAGAAACAATAAATAAACAAACCTGGACAACTATAATATAAGCCACAGATAGCCAAACTTTAATCACCATAGCAGAAAATAATTACACATTTATATTACTATCAAAAACCATTTATACAATATAACCAAGTACCATACAATGACTACAAACGATTAGCAGCCGCCTGGTCAAAAAAGGAATAAGCGGCTCGAAGGTCAGACTAAACCTAGAGAGAGAGCTACGATCCAAAACGTAGCGGCCCTCATGCTAATTACGGTTAGGGGAGGGATAGTCCTAAGGCTCCCAATCTGGATCGGATGACCCAGACGTGTCCTCCGATACCTCATCACTGGTATACTCCTCATCCAAGTCGAGCTCTTCAACCTCTCCGTCTTCCTCGACATCTTGCTCCATGGCTTCGGGCTCGTCCTCCTCCTTCTCATCCATTGGCTTGGGGTCCTCGGCTACTACATTGGGCTCCTCATCCATCTCCTCGTACTTCCTCATCCACTCTGGCGTGACCTCAAGGTCGATCACCTCACCATCGACTATAAACTGGGTACAATATCCCAATCTCATCGACTGGGACATCAAAAGTCCTGAGAGGCTCCCCCTCGTTTCCATTAGCATCCCAGTGGCATCATGCCACGTACTCCTGCACCTGGTAGTAATACTCGCCTACATTTACGTATACTACAGATCGATATCTCACAAAAGTCTCCCCATTTCTTGAAAGGGTAGGAACTAGTATACTGTCGGATCTGCATAGGGATCCCAAAAAGCGGCAATGGTCTCTGCATCCTCACGGCTGGAGGTCTGAAAAGTTTCGGTTTACACAATCGTGAGATGAATCTCAGCGAGTTCAACCCCTAAACTTAGGCTAGGCTAGCATGCAATCTCCTGACCGGAAAGAAACACTCACAATAGTAATACAACAATAATCACACAATCACTGACCCTGCAGGTTAGACAGTTCGATATATATAATCACGGCACATATGTGGCACGCATAATCACACGTATGCCAAGCACATAATCATGCACCGAGTCTCACACACTCGCATGCTAATCAATGCATGTTTATGCATGCAAATGTTGTCGACATGTTATACGCATTCTCCCGGCCCACTGGCCCACACGAGCACACATGCCAAATTCATTATTATTAATACGACTCAAGTCATCACTTTTTCACAGCCCGGTGCGTCTAGCCTGCTTCAAAGTGTATGAGGCGCAGCAACCGATCTGGCCCAGTGTCTCTAGCCTGCTACAAAGTGCATAAGGTGCAACACTGATCCCCTTGCGAACTAGAGCCTGCTTCAAAGTGCATGAGGATGGTTGCCTTCCGGACATACCAAGCATCATCCTGCTTCAAAGTGCATGAGGACGGTATCGATCCGAAGGTCATGACCCAAAGGTCCTTAGGTGATCACACAACTCATTATTATCTGTACCCAGCGTAAAATGCTTCAGGGCATTTTAAGTGATCACACGCTCATGGCAGACACACATTCTCGCACAATTTCATCGCATACCTCATTCTAGGCATACATAATGCGTGTCTATGTTATGCAATGCAATGTACCACGAGTACCACTGTAATTCAAATACCCAATATCACAACACATGCTTAATTGGCTCAAGTAATACCATGTGGCCCAACATGTGATTCACAAATCAATAATCAATTTCAAACTCAACACTGGCTAATCGCACTCCACATAATTCAATCACATAACATACGACATGGCAGTATGCTATCAATCACAATTAAGCACAATTTACATAAAATTAGTCAACTCGGGCATATCCGACAATTTCACCGACGGCTCATAAATTGGTCATTTAATCCCATTACCCTTCCTAATAATTTTTCACTGATCCACTGGTTTTTCCCGATAACAATTCTCATCAATCAATACACTAATTTTTCTCTGCCAGTACTGGTATTCCTAAACCAGTCCAGAAAATTGCATTATCAGTCCTAATCCGGGTTTAGGGATTTTACTCACTTAATCCCGTGTCACGACGATGGGGAATGGCGGCCGATCACTAGTGAACAGTGAAACTGGCAGCGAAATTCCCGGCGACGGCGACCGGCGTGGCGTACGGACACCCGTACGGATGGTGAACAGTAACTTCCATACGGACACTGTACGGACTGGCGGGGAACGGTGGCCGGCGAGGCGGCGGTGGCTGGCGCGGCGGCCGTACGGACGGTGGTGAACAGTGATTCCGTACGGACACTGTACAGACAGTGACATGCGGCGAAGTACAGGCGGGCTGGAGGTCACGGCGGCAGCAGCTCAACCAATCGGGCTCTGGTGCAGCGGCAGTGAGGCTCTAGCGCGGCGGCGATGATGTCCGGGAGAGAGAAAGGAGGAGAAAGAGAGGGAAGGAGAGAGAGAGAGAGGTCGGTTGAGGCTGAAGCTAAGGTTGGGGACAGTGAGGGTCAACGGCGGGGCACAATGGCTGGCGGCGGTGCTCCAGTGGCCGGCAACTTGGTTCGACAAGCTTGGCCGAGAGAGGAAAAACTGGAGAGAGAGTGATCGGGAGGTGGTCTGGCCGAGAGAGAGAGAGAGTAAGGAGAGAGAGAGCTGGTCCAACATGGTCAAATATTAGGGCTAGAGGTTGCCAAGTGTCAAAAATCTAACAAAATGCCCATTTTGCCCCTCATCCAAGGGCTACCATTAAATCTTATCCAAAAATCCAAGGGTATTTTGGTCATTGAGTCCAATAATTGAGCTGATAACCTTCAGTAATTATCCCAAATATTTTCCCAAAAATTCGGACCAAAAATAGCCTAGGGGCAAAACCGTCATTTTTTTGGTCCCGGGGCGAAATTTCAATTTTTATCCGAACTAACCCTCCATGTGCGTGGCCAACATAATGTGGCATCAGAATCGTGAAATTCATCTCGCAAGCCCCCTAAAATCCACGTCAAAGTTATAAGGGCAAAATTGTCAATTTTTTCCAATTTTTGTCGAAACCCCAATTTTTGGTCATAATCTCTCCTAGCATGCGTAGCCACCCAAAAATGGTGTCGGCCTCGAAAACTAATCTCATTTGGCCTCGAAAAGTAACGCCAGAGTCAAAAGGGGCAAAATCGTAATTTTTCACCCCAGGACCGAAATTCCAAATTTTAGTCAGACTAACTCCAAACATGTGTGACCAGCATAATATGACGTCAGATTCCCAAAATAGTCTCTTAAGCCTTCGAAAATTGATATCGAAATTCGGGCCCAATTTCGTGAACAAAACTCGCTAAACTTTCAATTTCAGGGTCTCTCACTAACGGGTGGCTGTTTAGAGGTTACACGTATCAACCTAGAGCTATACATATCGTGATGGCCTCGATCATTGAGAGAATGAGAAATTATCACTAGTTCCAGAGGTCACGATCATTTAGTTCAAGTTCAGGACTGGTTGGCCACGTGTACTTTCGGTCTTGCAGAATCACCTACGTCCCTATGGTACATCGTTAGCCTTGGCCAAACCCAATTCATTCCTATTTCCTAAGATCGGCCCACGTTGGCCCAAAATATTCCCTCAGCGTCTCTCGTGATCGGTATCCATTTCGCGATAGGGTCCCCGGTCCACGTACTGTTTTCTAGTTAGCCATACCCCATTGGTTAGTATCCCGAAAGTGATCAATTCTGGGCGAGACTTACTAAAATGAAATACGAAGTAACATCAGTTTTATTGATCCCAAAATTGCATCGAAATTCCGGCTGTTACATGACATGCATGATTTTATTGCGATTTTGTTTGTATGAAGGTGATACACCTCGGCTCGCTAGGAATGATATATATCGGGTTAATGTTGAATCATGAGATGAGGAGGGCAAGCTTGCCCTTTCAAGAAAGAAAAGTAGCTAATATCATCCGTATCAAATTAAACCAAATTGGGAAAATCCATCCATCATAAGGGAAATGTGTTAGTCAATACCGGCATCGTAGAGTTGATCGGTTTTAACACAAGCGTCGTCAAGTTGGCAGGTTTTCTTTTGTAGATAATTCTATTGCAACTTTAATTATTGAATATCTCGCCAAAAAAATCATACGTTCTATCCATCTTTCCATATAAGGGGAAACCATTATCTTACGGCTTCTACTTGCTGAGTTTTGATCCATGCCTTTTGGGTACTTAAAAGTGGCTACTGGGTGGATGAGGAAGACAATAAGATCACAGGTATTTCCTTTCACAAAACTTTTGCTCACTTATTATTGGAGATGCTTCGGATGTAAGCATAAATTGACATTACGAGTGCGTTTGTATTGGACCAGCTTTGGTCGGACGAATTTTGGACGTCAAATTGACATCGGGTCCTCTACTTAGCCATATAGTAGCTTGGATGCCCTTTTAGCTCATTTGCAAACGCTAGGACCTCATTAACAGGCGTCTGACTCTGTCTTCACGAAAACCTAGAATGTGTTACTTGTTCCGGATCTCTTGAACTTCAATCTCAAGTCGATCCAGTCGAATTTGGATCTAAATCTCAAGCCAATTTCGAGCCATATACTATTTTCATTTAATCAAGGAATTATAGAGTTGTGGTAGTGTTTCGATCCAAAAATAAAACCGTAGACAGTAGTGTCATGTAATTGGGTCATTTGCTGGAAGTATATCTCGAGAACTAATGACCTAGACACATTCACGTGTGTATGTCAATGTATCTGTGCATTTTGAGCCAATAAGACATCGTTGTGGTGACAGGCTTATCCAATGGGTAGATGTGTTTTGTTGGCGCCTTGAACTGAACATTTCAGCAATGGATTAAGTAAATTCCAACCCTGTCCAAACCACGCACCCAACCCCTCCCCCCCCCCCCCCCTGTTTTTTTTGAACAAAAGAGAAGGCAAGACATCGCATTTTTTATGTGGGAACAAAAAAAGAACGTCAAATAAAGTACATCTTTCTCGCGGGCTTTAATGCCTACTCCACATGATGCCAATATGTTCTTCCTTTTACATCGCAATTCACTCCATCTATGAAATCAACCCCAAAGAAATATCTATCTCATGAAATTATACGGCGTGCGTTTTAAATCAAAATTTTAAAAACTATCTAAGTTTCGGTGAGAGTCGAAGTTTGATCTAATTTTCGCAATGCGCTTCTTTTAGATTTTAGTGTTAGTCATTCTCACGAAAATTCCGAAAAAAAGAAAAAAAAATTGGTAGGACCACATAAAACAGTGTGACTGCGAGTGGGAGGACCGTCTCCTTCTTAATATTACATTTGAAGCTGAGCAGTTTTCGGGAAAATGATTCAAAATGTGAACAAAGCGACAAATCGTCTTCCACTTCAACCGTTTAAAAGACGCCATCTATGACTATCCCATTTTAACATTATTGACACAACAAACAAACCCTAAAGCTCTACCTTACCAAAAAAAAAAAAAAAACAAACCCTAAGGCTCTCCCACATCAAACCCTAAAGCAATAACAAATGAAAGGGTCAGCATAATAACACCAGTAGTCTCTAAACATACTATAGAAATATAAGGAGCGAGGAAGAATTAGCTAATAATCTTATATGCACTGCAGGAAAATCTCCCTAGCAACGTCATGGGACGAGTAGGAGCAGTAGGGCAAATCCATTTTATCTGCTTTATTGTAAATTGGAAGCAAAAAAATGACAAGTTTGCATAAGAAGAGCTAGATTATGATTTGTAAACTCATAGACAATAGTTGATTTTTCATACTTACATTTTGGAAGAGGAAGTGAGTCCAAAACCTGGGACTAGCTGCCACCAAACAAAGTAATACGTGAGACATCATTTCTGCTTCGAGCTCATGACTCGCAATTTCAGATGTAACTAAAATTTCGCGTCCAATGTTCGCAAATCTATGGGATCAAGTGGTGACAAAGTGAGGCTCTTTCCTTGCCTTGCCAATCATGTTAAGGTTAGACTTATTTATGGAGTTTGGGCTTGACTAAAGTTGAATTGTTTTCTTTAACAATAATGTTGAATAAAACATTTTTATGCAGACTTGAATTAGAGGCTCTACATTTGGGCAAAGGAACCACAATGCCTGTTTCTAGATCCTTGGCAAAAAACTCGGGTGTAGAGGTTGGGCTTGGGCTTAGAAATCGGTGTTCGGTTTCCCGATACCCGGGCTGGGTCCACTAAGATCAGGCACGAAACACCAGCGTCCAACTCTGGGTCCACAGAGAACAGGCCCGAGACCTTAGTACTCGTGCTTGGCTCCCTGGCGCCTTGCCCTGACCTCAATGGTTCCGGCCTAGGCATCGGAGATCCGGACACGAGCATCAACGTCAAGCTAGTGCCATTGAGGCAAAGCCTAGGTCCATGTTGGCTGAGCTTGATATTAGAAAATATATGCGCTATTATATTAAGCATGTTTAAGGAAACCACTAAAGTTCTTCATACTTGAAAGAGCTTTATGTCCGCTTAATTTCGTGAAGAATCAAATTTTTATAATGCTCATTGTCCACACATGCATGCCCACCCCTCAACCACTAAGTTCTCCATCATGAATTTGCATTCTGGAGTGAAAGAAACTTCTCCTTTAGAACTTCTAAGAGCACTTAATTTGCCCCTCCAACATTCTCCTTCAATACTGGACAATTAGGTCGGCAAGGACCAGCTGCTGTTCAATAAACCGTGAAAAATTTACAACTCAGGTGCATAATTGTAACCAATGGTCCAATTTTAGCATTTGTACTTTACTTTCCCCTTTTTTTACATTAAGTGAAAAACTATTATAGTGACTGCTGGTACTACAGCCCACGTGATGCGTAGGAAAGTTAAAATATGATTTTCATATGAAAATTACAGAATTCCTTTGCTCAAGTAAACGCTCGAGACACCAGCGTCCAACTTCGGGTCCATAGAGAACGGGCCTAGGACCTTGGTACTTATGCTTGGCTCCCTAGTGCCTTACCCTAACCGCGATGGACCCAGCCCGGGCATCGGAGAATCGGACACGAACATCGAGGTCAAGCCAGTGCTCGAGTCCTCGGTGCCCAAGCCCGAGTCCATTGAGGCAAAGCTTAGGTCCATGTGGGCTGAGCTTGATATTAGAAAATATGATTTTCATATGAAAATTACAAAATTCCTTTGCATGAAAAATTGTGAGATGTTGTGAGATGAAAGGAGTAAGCTTTCAACATTTCGCATTCCCATGCTTTCACATTCTACAACTTGTTTCTACTCTACTCTTGCGTGTTCCAACTAGTTAGTTATTCAATTGGAGGAGTCTTCCTGATTGCTTGATGCTAATCTATTGATTTTGTATATTACCGACAAGTTTTTCAAGAACTCAATTGATTAACTATTTTAATAGCTTGGAATTCACTACAACTGCAAAATATTTATATTACAATCGTTGAGTTATTCAATTTAGTGTGCGAAAAGCAATTGTAGAATAATATATATGATTTTTAGGTTCTTTCAAGAATCTGGGGAACTTTTGAACCAACGCCTGCATGAATAGAAACCACAACGTGTTTCAACCAAAAAGTCTTTTTACCACTCATGCAGAAACCATACATACTTCTTCATTGACTTTTCCTGTTGTTTTAACTTTTTCTGGCCAAAGTTCTGAAAGAAAGGAAAGATCCGAAATATGGGGAGATCAATGGGCCACCATTATCTCATCAACACATCATCTCATCACCGTCATCAGCAAATAACAGCGAGCGAAGTGTTGAAGCTCGGTTCTTCATTCTCGGCACCAGTCCTGGCGTTCATTCAGCCGCTCAAGATGCACCGCCGGCCATTCCCAGTCGTTTCTCCAGCAACGTTATCCGGCGTTCAGCTCTGAAGTTGCTGCCGTCGCTCTTCCCGCAACCTAGCTTTGGCGAGTCCCGTGCCAGCTCCAGCTAAGCCCAGGCGTCCCTGCACCAGATCGAGTGCAATTGACGCCTCAACGCGCTCTTGGCTGTTTAGGATGTGAATGTCCTTTTCGAGTTTCAAGCTCCCGGGCTTCATGTTATTTCTCGGCTCGGGTCGTCAGTTTCGTGCTTCCAATGGTTTTGAAGGCTTGGCTTGCTTCAGCTCAGGGCGTTCCTTTCTCATTCTGACGGCAAGGAAGTTCTGGGAACGACGAAGCATTCTAGTGGTATTCACCAGCGGTGGAGCTCAGAAGATGAATCACAAGACTATCGAGTTGTAAAAGAAGGCCATGCCTAGGAATGTTTCTTCTGTCAGAACTATTTTTCCAGCTTCAAGATCTTCTTCCAGTTCCGCATACATTTTGTGGTATCAATCACGTTCAGGATGCGGACGTCACGCCCCTCTTCCTAGCCTTGCACAGCATCAACAAGCACTGAGAAGTGCTTGTTGACTCGTAGAGATTTCCCTCCAGGATGCGGAAGTCGTGCCCGAGAAAAAGACCTCGTACGAGAATTCATTCCCGACAAATCTCGCAATAATAGCGTTTGCGAATGCTACGGAGAGGGAAGCTTATTCACCGGTGATAATTTAGTCACAGGAGACAATCTTCCGTCTTTTTTTTCAGTTCTACTTTATGTTAAATGAATGCGTGGAATATATAAAATGTAGCGCATATTCAAAAAAATGGATTGGATGTTATGTGAAATTGATATGTATGGATGGTGGGTATATACATTCGTTTCTTATATACTATATAGAACACTTGTCTGTTGATGTTAACGAATTAAGGTTTGGAATATTATCTAAATTGCTACTCTTTGGTCTGGCATAAAACTTAATTATCTTAGTTTTTAGAACTTACTCAGTATTATATTGTCGTTTGTCACCGCTCGCCACCGCTGACTTCACCTCCGGAAAGTAACTGAGATTGCTCCGTTCTGCTCTTTTCTGGCCGAGAGAGTCCGAACTCATCTGAATCTCATTTGCTAGTCTTAGCTCCATTCGCAGACGATTGTAACAGCACTAATCGTCATTTTGTATGCTAATTGCAGTCCTGACGTCACTGATGAGCCCGGTAAGGTCATTGTCCTTGTTTTTCCCTGTAGGGCTGAGTAATGCCCATGATATTCGGATGAGAATCACTGAGTTGTAGCTCTCGATGATTTTTGATGATTTCGCTGTATCAATGCTGTTTCTGGACAAAAAGCCACTTCCATTACATGACCAGTTCAATCCCTCCGATGCATATAAATGCCTCAATGAAATTGTGAAACGTATTCAAGAAAGAAATGATTAAATCTGCATCATATGTTCAAATCATATCCGGAAACTTCGAGTAATTTATATTGTTTTTGTTTTGGGCAATTTGAATCTGAAACCAAGAGTGAACCAAGCATGTTTCTTTCTCTGTTGTTTTGTTCTGTACATTGTCTCGGTGGGAATGAATAGTGGACGTTGGTGAGGAAATAACTTTGAATCATTGCCGACCTACGGTGATTCAGGCAATTGTTGTTGTCGATGTACAGATTTCAGATAGGAAATCAATTGGAAACAAAAAGTCCTTCAAAAAATTGGTTTTCTTAACCCCTCAGACACAACTAATAAGAATTATACTGCCATGGCACAAATGTCCTACTCCATAAGCTGTTTAGATTACAAAGATGCACTCACATTTAACTGAAAACTGCACTGGCTATTACCTACAGCACTGCTGCTATCAGACCAGCTGGAGTCGGCAGATGCTCGATTATCGTGAATGCTGAGTTGTCTTGTGAGTTTCATTGGAGGGAGGCCTGTTTCTGGTATCTCTCCCTCTTACGTTTACATTCTGATCCTCTATAGAAGCAGTTCTTCAATTCTTGCCGTGCTTTGAGCACTACAATACAACGTAAAAAAGAAAGGATGACTAATCATTCAAGAATAACCCTTCATTAATGATATAGAATTTTGTAAAAAGGTTACATCTGAAGCACATTAGTGCTGTTTAATTGGAAAGTGTAGGGCTACAAAGCAGAACACGATAGATAGTGGTCAATGCGATAATCAAATATATGTTGTCACTATAGGAAACCATTTCAAACAATATATGGTCAGATGCAATAGATGCTGCTTGCAGTGGTGTGACAAACCACCACTCCGAAAAGGAATGCTTAGAGTACCTTCCATTTGCACCATGTAGTAAGGAACATGAGTATATGTCGTGCCCCGAACCCCCGTCGAATCCGCGTACATCCCATTACTGGTCGATATAGTGCGACGTCTCAGGTTGTCGCCAACCTCCATTGATCATCAGAGATTTAATTGAACAGCGGAAACTATAAAACACCCGGACAAATGAAAACTAGGGAGAATAGGGAGAATATACATTATCATTGCTCATTCAAACTTAAACCACAATATTACAAACCTTAATATACAAGTGCACACCCTTCTATAAACCATTGATAACAAAAGGGTTCGATGACCTGGTATTCTAACTTCCAAAAATGATACTCTTCAACCGTATGGTTTTTCCTTTTGTACCCTAGTCCCTACGATCCACACTCGATATCCATTCCAAGTCTGACTTCTCGTCCTCTGATTTCTGAACTCACTTGCACTGTCTGTTCCTCCGATGACTTCAGCTCTGCCTCAATCGAAATCGGGTGATTGATGTCACCCGACTCCGCCGGGACTTCGCCCTGACCTTCCTCAGCTAATTCATCTAGGAAATGATACTCGGGCACAAAATTAGGGTCCAAATACTGCTCAAAGGGAAGTATGTACTCCGGTTCCCCTACAGGCTCCTCAGACTCGTTGGGTTCTATCTCGGGTTCCACTTTGGGCTCCACATCCTGTTCTGGTCCCTCTTCGGGGATCGGTTCTAGATCTATGTCCATCGGATCAGCTTCGGCTTGCGACACTTTGGGCTCAGATTCATGTTTGGCCCTTAAAGATCCTTGAGCTACGAGTGCTGGGTGCAGACCAGACTGGGCTAAGCTAACTTCGGTACTAGTCAACTCTCCGTCGATCGAGGGTATGGCAGCCAGGTCCCAATCTCCAACCAAATCATACGAGACATCAAAACCTCTGACAGAACCAAACTCATCCCCGTTAGCGTCCCTAAAATATCAAGCGGTGTACACCTGTGTCTCCCATAACGGTAGTCCTACTTCTACAAAAACAATGGTGGTGTGCTTAATCCAAGTCATTCCATCTCCCATAGGAAACTCTGTAATGTTATATTCGGTGTGCACCGATACTCCAAAACGCTCAGGTGGTGGTAGCGGAGGATTCATGGCTCAGGTCGGGGTTCTGAAAATTATTGGTTGAAACAACCATGAGATTACATCTCAGTAAGTACACCCCTAAGCCCCACCTAGGCTATCACGTACCTCCTGACAATCACACAAACATACACATTCATGTACATCAAATCGCCACGAAGCAGGCACATCAATTGTTCTTTCCCGAGCCTATCATGCGTTCAACCTACACTTAATCACAATCATGTCATATACAGACACACGCATGTACAATTCTCATACCATGCATTCGTTCCATTCTCATCTCATTTCTTTTTCACATCACTCGCTAGTGATCCACGTAAACATACACGCCTCAAGTACACTACGACCACTTATCACAACACTTCACGGCCCGCGTACCCGTACACGCCTCATGCCATGTTTCTTACCCGCGTAAACGTACACACTTCATACTCATCACCTACTACCTACTACGCAACCCGTGTTGAAGTACACGCCTTAGGTTGGCAATCTTTCGGTAATACCGGGCGTCATCCCACGTAAACGTACACATCTCAGAACGGCACAATTTTCACAATCTCTCATGCCATGCCACATCACAATTTCTCATTCACTCGCATGATCAACAATCACATGCCATTCAATTAGTCAGTCACACGTGGCCCGTGCACATAACAAACTCACAAGCATTCCCATGCTCACACAACATCCAATATGGCCAATTTGAACAATTAATTCACTCATACCCAAACGTGCACCCGACAGGTATAATTCAATCAATCAATTACACAACCACACACTAAATCTCATCATCACAATTCAACACTAATCTAAACACACGTTAGTCACACAAATTGCCATTTTTCTCCAATCAAATGGCATCGGATAAATTCCGATCTTTCACTGCACTTTCTCACCATTAAATACCGGTTTTAAAAATCCAACTTGCGTCCCGATTGGCCCATCACAGCCCTATGATCAATAACTCATAGCCTACTATCATCCACAAAATATCCACTAAAAATTCCAAAATTTATTCCTAAGGCCCGCCACAATATTTCAAATCTTAAACCACAACATTTTGCACCCGCATAAACCCGATTTCACCACAAATCAAATTATCTGTCGATACCCAATGTCTTAAATCAGGTTTAGAGCTCGACTTACTGAGTTCTAGACTTAATCGGCTAGAACGGAAAGCGGCAGCATTCCACGGCAACGGTGTACGGTTCATGGCGGCGGTCCAGCTTGGGCAGTTGGCATACGGCGGCGGCGACGGCTTCCTTGCAGCGGGCCATAGCCACACGGTGGTAAGAGGGAGAGAGAGGAACGGCGATGGGGGCGGTGGCGGGCGAACGGCGGAGGGGAGGCTTCACGGTGGGGAGAGAGAGAGGAATCGAGAGGGGGAGGGGTGAGCCGAGAGAAATGGAGAGATAGTGAAGAGAGAGAGATGAGAAAAGAGAGAATTAAATGGGTCTAGACTTTAATAGTGCCCATTTTGACCAAAATGGTAAATTATCATCATACGCCTCTCTCACAAATGAAATCGACGGTTCAGATTCGATTTTATCTTGAAACCGATGGCCGAGATCGAATCTCACTCAAAAATATCTAAGGGTATTCTTGTAATTTCCCAAAAATCCAAGGGTAAAAATGTCCAATAAAAAAATTGGGGCAAAATTACCAAAATGCCATTTTACCCTTAAAACATACCCTTTATTAATTTTTAGGGGCAAAATGGTCACTTTCTCATTTTCTTGCCCAAATTGAATTTTTCTGAAGGATTTGGGCACACCCATAATTCGCACGTGCCCTCTGCAACGTCGTCCTAACGTTCCGTCGTGACTTCCTAATTTTCCGATGTCCAATTTGGGCTAAATTCAATAATTAAATTTTATTAAACGCAACTCGAGCATTTCTCAAACTAACGGGCAGATTGTTGGGGAAATTCGTAAAATCGACTCGTGATTGATACTGAATCGAGTCACGTGCAAGGTCGTTCGGTACGTGACGACTTCGGTTGTCATTAGAATTGTCACACCCCGAACCCCTCGGCACGCAGCATCCCTACCTTGGTCGATATGCTTTGCGACGTCCCAAGAAGCGTCGCTGACCCAACTCCCAGATAGAGAATAAGCACAAGCGGAAGCAATAAATAAACAAACCCAGACAACTACAATTATGAGCCAAAGATAGCCACACAACAATTTCCATTGAAGAAAATAATTACACATTTATATTACTATTAAAAACCATTTATACAATATATACAAGTGCAACAAAAGAACTACAAACGATCAGCAGCCGCCTGGTCAAAAAGGGGTAAGCGGCTCAGGAGGTCAGGCTAAACCTAGAGAGAGGGCTACGATTCAAAAAGTAGCGGCCCTCATGCTAGCTACAGTCAGGGGAGGGGTAGTCCTAAGGCTCCCAATTTAGGTCGGACGACCCAGATGTATCATCTGACCCCTCATCACTGGTATACTCCTCATCCAAGTCGAGCTCTTCAACCTCTCCGTCCTCTGCTGCGTCCTGCTCCATGGCCTCCGGTTCACCCTCTTCCTCATCCATCTATTCAGGGTCCTCAGCTATCACCTCTGGTTCCTCATTCATCTCTTCATCCTGCATCATCCACTCAGGTGTGACCTCAGGGTCAATCACTTCACTATCCGCTATAACCGGCTGCATCAACCTAGCACCATCAATCGGGATATCAAAGGTCTTGAGGGGCTCTCCCTCATTCCCATTGGCATCCTGGTGGCACCATGCCACATACTCCTACTTCTAGTAAAAATACTCGCTTATATTCACAATCAGTTCTTATCGATACCTTGCAAAACCCTTCCCATTTCCTGAGGGGTAGGTACTGGTATACTGCCGAATCTGCAGAAGGATCCCAAAAAGAGGCGGTAGTCTCTCCATCCTTACGGCTAAGGGTCTGAAAAGTTTCAGTTTACACAACCGTGAGACGAATATCAGCGAGTTCAACCCCTAAACCTAGGCTAGGCTAGCATGCAATCTCCTAACTGGAAACAAACATTTAAAATCACAACACATCAATAATCACACAAATCTCTGACTTTGCAGGTTAGACAGTTCATCATACAATAATCATGGCACATACGTGGCACACACAGTCACATGTATGCCAAGCACGTATTCATACACGGAGTCTCACACACTCCCATGCTAATCAATGCATGTTTATGTATGCAAATGTTGTTGACATGTCATGCGCATTTCTCCGGTCCACTGGCCCACACCGGCACACTTGCCCAATTCATTATTATTATTATTATTACGACTCGAGTCATCACTTTTTCACGGCCCGGTGCATCTAGCCTGCTTCAAAGTGCATGAGGCGCAGCACCGATCTGGCCTTGTGTCTCTAGCTTACTTCAAAGTGCATGAGACGCAACATTGATCACCTTACAAACTAGAGCCTGCTTCAAAGTGTATGAGGATGGTCCTCTTCCGGTCGTACCGGGCATCGTCCTACTTCAAAGTGCATGAGAACGGTATTGACTCGAAGGTCACGACCCGAAGGTCCTTAGGTGATTACACAACCAATTGTTATCTGAACCCAGTGTAAAACGCATCGAGGTATTTTTAGTGATCACATGCTCATGGCAGACACGCATTCTCGCACAATTTTGCCACATGCCACACTCTTGGCACACAAAATGCGTGTCCATGTTATGCAGTGCAATGTACCACGAGCATCAGTACAATTCAACCACTCAATGTCACAACACATGCTCAATTGGTCCAATTAATACCGTGTGGCCTAACGTGCGATTCACAAATCAATAATTGATTTCAAGCCAAAACTTGGCCAATTGCATCCCACATAATTTAGCCACACAACATGCAGCATAGCAGTACGCAATCAATCACCATTAAGCACAATTTACGTAAAATCAATCAACTCGGGCATACCCAGCAATTCCACCAACAGACTCCTAATTTGGCCAACTAATCTGATTATTCTTCCCAATAAAATCTCATTGATCCACTAAATTTTTTTTTTCCGATAATAATTTCCATCAATCGATACACAATATTTTTCCCTGCCAGTACTAATATTCCTAAACTATTCCAGGAAAATGCACTATCAGTCATAGTTCAGGTTTAGGAATTTTCACTCACTTAATCCAAGGCCACAACGACGAGGAACGGCGGTCGATCACTAGTGAACAGCGAAACCGGTGGCGGCATTCCCAATGACGGCATACGGACGGGCATACGGTCACTATACGGACCGTACAGACGTCGTACGGACTTGTACAGATGCGGGGGATGGTGGCCGGCGAGGCGGCAGTGGCTGGCGCGACAGCCATACGAACGGCATACGAGCGCCATACAGACAAGTACGGACGGTCGGAGAGGGAGAGAGAAAGAGAGGTCGGGACGAGGGTGGTGAGGCGAGGCCAAGTGGAGCAACGACACCAGCGGACAGTGACGACACGGCGGCGGTCCGGCGAGCTCCGACGTACGGCGAGGAAAACCAGCGGAGGAGGAAAACGAAGGAGGAGGGGCTGCTCTGTCTGCTGGCCGAAAGAAATGAGGGAGGAGAGAGAAAAACTAGTTTGAGTTGGCCAAATAAAGCAACCCAATTTTGCCAAGTGTTACCGATCCAGGAGTTTTGACTAAAATACCTCTAATCCGACGGCCGACATTTAATCATATCCGATAATTGAGGGCATTAAGGTCATTGAGTCCAATAATTGAGCTGATAACCCTTAATAATTATCCCAAATATTTTTTCAAAAATTCGAACAAAAAATAGCCCATGGGCAAAATGGTCATTTTTCCGGTCCTGGGGCAAAATTCCAATTTTTGCCCGTACCAACCCTCCGTGTGCGTGGCCAACATAATGTGGCATCGGAATCGCGAAATTCATCGCGCAAGCCCCCGAAAATCCACATCAAAGTTTGAAGGGCAAAATTGTCAATTTTTCTAATTTTTGTCGAAATTCCAATTTTTAGCTATAATGACTCCTAGTATGCGTGGCCACCCTAAAATGGAGTCGGCCTTGAAAAATAATCTCATTTGGCCTCGAAAAGCAACGTCAGAGTCTAGAGAGGCAAAATTGTAATTTTTTTCACCTCCGGACCGAAATTCCTATTTTTACTCATACTAACTCTAAATGTACGTGGCCAGCATAATATGATGTCATATTCCCAAAAATAGTCTTTTAAGCCTTCGAAAATCGACATCGACATCCGGGCCCAATTCCGTGAACAAAACTCGCTAAACTTTCAATTTCAAGGTCTCTCACTAACAGGTGGCTGTTTAGAGATTACGCGTATCGATCTAGGGCTATCCATATCGTGATGGTCTCGATCATTAAGAGAATGAGAAATTACCACTAGTTCCAAAGGTCGCGATCGTTTGGTTCAAGTTCAGGACTGGTTGGTCACGTGTACTTTCGGTCTTGCAGAATCACCCGCGTCCCTATGGTATATCATTGGCCTTGGTCAAACCCAATCCATTACTTTTTCCTAAGATTGGCACACGTTGACCCAAAATATTCCCTCAGCGTCTCTCGTGATTGATATCCGTTTCGCGATAGGATCCCCGGTCCATGTACCGTTTTCTAATTAGTCATACCCCATTAGTTAGTATCTTGAGAGTGATCAGTTTTGGGCGAGACTTACCAAAATGAAATGCGAAATAATATCAATTTTATTGATCCCAGAATTACATCAAAATTCGTGCTGTTACAAAGATCGCGAAGATTAATCACTAGATTCGAGGGGTACGATCGTTTGGTATAGGTTCAGAATCATTCGTCAAGTCATTTCATGGTCCAACGGAATCACCCGCGATCCACTATTATGACAGTGGCGAACTGACCCCTAACTATCATTGGATCGATCAACGGTGGCTCAAAATATCATTTCAACGATTTAATGATCGAAATCAATTCACAATCAAATTTTCTTTAATCATGTGAATTAATTTCCCTTATTAGCCTTTCCCTAATGGTTAGCATTCCATAAATGATTAATTCCGGATGAGAATTTATTACGAGCACATTTTATAAAACTCAGTTATTGTATAAATTCTAATCGGTAGAATTTCGGAATGTCACAGTATACCATGAAATATTCAAAAGAGAAAAAAAAATTGATTCTAACCTGATTGAACTGTATAATTGATTGAGCATGTCCTCTTTGGCTTTCTCTACTTGGCATAGTACAACCGCCTGCACAGCAACATAAGAAGCTAGTGAAATGAAAAGCAATGGCACCGTCTCAGCAGACATAAGAATAACAGCACCATATCAAGAAAACTGACCTTTGGAACGTGAGCACCAAGGCTGTTGAGAACTGCTTCGACATAACCACAGAATTCTTGGGACATCCACCGAAGTTCTTCCTCTGGATCTGCAGGTCTTTTTGCCATGGTATCCTGAAATACAGGGACCATAAAAAACATATTAGGAATAGGCTTAACAAAGAACAGTTGACGATTTCAAGGTCTTTTGAGCCTTCGGAATATCTTATCTTCAAAGAACTCCTACAGATGGAACACTAGACAGTTGGAAGAGTCAAAATTGAAACAAGTGGATCTTGCTTGCAGTCGCTGAAGGATCAAACAAACCCACTGATTTTCTCTCTCCTTTTAGGGGTTGATGGTCGCTTCTTTTTTCCCCCTTGCGGGAAAAGGGAAAGGGAGGGAATTTGTTACCAAACAATACCGCTAGATGACTCACCAGAGAACCATTAGAGAGGCTTTCTTGGAGAGGGAGCCCAGATTCTCCCTTCACTTGACCTCCAGCGGAAGGCTGGATAACATTTCTCAATTTGTTCAGCCACTCAACCTTCTCTGCCATAGTCTCAGCCCTCGATACCACCGCACTGTGAGCTACAACATGGAAGCAGGATGTCCAATTGGCAGTTTAAAGGGATAGTTGAAATACTAAAGATAAAAGACAAACATACGAAAGAATAAGTAATTTTCAGTACTGTCTTGTAAGGAACCTTGGTAGTTATCTTGAAGACAAGACCAGGTCCTTTTCCAGATTCTGAACCATTTGATTTTTTGTCCTTGGAACTCTTTGGCGGGGGTGCATCATCATCAGAGTTTTGTTCGAGGTTACATTCCTGATGAATTCATCCAACAGTACAACCAACATGCAGAAACAAACAAAAAGCTAAGTAGAACTTCCAGTAGCTTGACTGTGGTCAGCTGTATTACAAATGTGAACTTCTATACTGTCGTGATGCAAAGCCAATGGACAGCAATAAATGACAACAAGTAAACAGAAGAACAAGGAATGGCCACTTAGCAAATGAAAGGGACAAAGGATGGTGTTGCAGAGGATTTTGGCAATTTAAAGAGATGACCGGTGAGCATAAGCACAGGCTAACAGATACAATCAGCAAACAAAAAGGTAAACAAACCAATAGCAACATTCTAAAAAATAAAGAGACATTTAAAATGAGCCAAAAGGTATGACGGCCTCATGCAATTAAATTGTTTGTTGTTCAGTCAAAACTGCATTGTAAAAAAGTTTTCTCAGCTAGTCTGACTCAACGCAGACCTGCCGTCATTTCTCCATCTGGTCCTGCAGTCTTTAGTACATAGCCCTTTTGCCCATCCTTGTCTTGCTGATTGGTTTTCTCTTTCATGGATTTCAAGCTGCCTCCACTTTGTTGACCCCCTGTTTGGGGACTAGTTGCCTGAAAATAAGAAATCAACACAGTAGTGATAAGGGACAACTTTTTTTATAAATTGAAGCACTAATTCATGAAGAGAAGAAAAGAGTTCACACCCTTTCAGTGTGGATTGCTCTGCATCAGCAGCTCCTTTGGAAGATCTAATTTTTAGCTCTTCTTCAAGATGCTGCCTTTCCCACATGTTCAAACAATTTGAGGAAATCAGCTAGACAACATGAAGGACTTGGGAGTACACCAATACCCTCCTGTTGAGAGTACTTGGCTAATAAGGGCATATTTGTCTATTTCCTTTATTATTTTATATATTGTAACAATAAGGGTAATATTGTAATTTTGGCCATTTTAACTTTATTATAAATAGATAGCTTGGAGTCATATAGACCTAACCAAACATTCAGTTCAGTTTTTCCTCTCAACATGGTATCAAAGCCAGATTTCAACTGAAACCCTAACCCTAATCTCTCCTCTACGCAACCTTTTTTTTTCCTGTCTTCACGCCTTCACTTTCTCCCGCCGCAGTTCCTTCTCATCTTCTCCTTTGCTCTCTTTCACAGTGTAGGGCAGCGCTAATGAGGTGATTCTTTGAATCTAGTGTCTGCCCTAAACTTCACATCTATGACATAACTAAAACTTCTTTGCAGTCCACAATAGGTGGTTCAACTTCTTCTGCGATTTTTTGAATCTTCTTGTCTGGAATTGTTTCTGCCTTGCCGCTTGCCTACAATTCTCTCGTGTGTGAAGACCAAAGCACTGCAGTTTGTGGACCACCATATTTTTTCAGATTCTTTGGGATAAATTAGAATTATCAATTTTTTTCAAGTTTCAAAATCTTGAAAAAATCGATTTTTTTCTTCCCTTGATCTAATCTTGCTAATTTTTTGGAGGATATTCTTAGCCTACTACCAGTGACAATGTCTGACGGTTCAGTTGAGAACCCTCCACCTATAGGAGATGGTCGTACAGATTATATTACTCTCGCTACAATCTCTGTGAAGCTCGACGGCACAAATTATTTGATGTGGTCTCAATCTGTATTCTTGACCATTGCAGGCCGTGGGCTTACAGGTCATATCAATGGCACTTATGTGAAGCCGGAAACATCAGATGCTACTCAAGACAAGTGACTCTCGAATGACTCTTTGGTAATGTCTTTTTTGCTTAACTCGATGCAGCCACATATTGCAAAAGGATATTTGCTTCTTCATCTTGCGGCGCAAATTTGGTCAACTACTAGGGATACTTATGGTCGAATCAAGAATGATGCACATGTGTATGAACTTCGAAAAAGGGTTCATGACACTTCTTAGAAGGAGATGACTATATCTCAATATTATGCTGAGCTTCGAAGTTTATAGCAAGAGCTAGATTATTATACCGATTATCAACCAACTAATACTACAGACATTGCTGCCTACAAGAACCATGTGAACAAGATCAGAGTTTATGATTTCTTGGCAGGATTGAATGTTGAATATGATCAGATACGTGTTCAAGTCCTTAGTCGATCTCTACTCCCCACTCTGGAACAGTCCTATGCCCTAGTTCACTCAGAAAAAAGCCATAGGACAGCAATGTTCTAGTCCTCTACTATTGATCGATCTACTCTACAAATTAGTGATGGCACTATTACTAAATCTAGTTCATTCTCTCGATTTAATGATACCCCTAAGGAAGTTGTGAAATGTGAATATTGTCATAGGCCTTATCATACTAAGGCTACTTGCTAGAAGTTACATGGAAAACCTGCAGATTTTGAGGAAAAAAAGGCACAGAAAACAAAAAACAAAGCAAATCATACTGAAACTGTTACTGCTTTACCTACTACTGATATCGGTTTATCCCAAGAAGAACTTTAGGCATTTCGACGTCTACTGAAAGCTTCTACTACTGCTGCTTCCTCCACAGTTGCCAATTTGTCTTTCCGTTTTGCTTCAAATCTAGCCACTTCAGGTATCTTCTTTGGAGGGTTTAATACATCTATTGTTTCTAGCCCATAGATCATTGATATAGGGACTACAAATCATATGACAGGTTATTCTAGTCTCTTTCATCAATATACCCCTACTTTTGGTAGAGACAAAGTTCGTGTAGTTGATGGAACCCTTTCATCCATCACTGGAAAAGGGTCTATCAATTGTTCCTCCACTCTTCCCCTGTCTTCTGTTTTACATATTCCATCATTCTTTACTAATCTCCTTTCTATTAGTAGTTTGACTCGAGACTTAAATTGTAAAGTAACTTTTTTCCCTTCTTACTATATTTTCCAGGATCTAGTAACGGAGAAGGAGATTGAATATGATAGATTAAATGGTGGTCTTTATCTGCTCAAGGGTAGTGGGGTTTCTACTTCTATGTCGTCTACTTCGCCCCATCAAGTTAATTCAGTATTGACAGATCTCCATCAATGGCACTACAGATTAGGTCATCCCCCTTTAGGAACTTTAGAAAAAGTTTTCCCTAGTCTCATTTCAGCTTGTAATAAAAATGAGTTTTTTTGTGAAGCTTGTGTCTTTGCTAAACAAACTCGTTCTACATATTTATCTTCAAATAATAAAAGTCGTTTCCCCTTTCATGTGATTCATACTGATGTGTGGGGTCCTTCCCAACGTACTTCTATTCCTGGTCATCGATGATTTGTTACTTTTATCGATTGTCATTTTCATGCAACTTGGGTTTATTTGTTAAAGCATAAGAGTGATGTTTTTCGTTATTTTCAAATTTTTCACAAAATGATTCAAACTCAATTCAACGCCACTGTGAAAATTCTTCGCAGTGACAATAGCATTAAGTACATTGAAGGTCAGTTTCAACGGTATCTCTTTGATCATGGCATTATTCATCAAACCAGTTGTATTAATACCCCAGCACAGAATTGTGTTGCCGAAAGAAAGAACTGACATTTGTTAGAGGTCGCCAGGTCTCTTATGTTTGCATGTCATGTTCCCTCTCAGTATTGGAGTGATGCTATTTTAACCGATGCCTATTTAATCAATCGGATGCCGACTAGAATTCTTGATTTTCGTACACCTATTGATGTTTTACAGGGATCATCAACTTTTATTCTTCCTCCAAATATTTTTGGTTGTGTTTGTTATGCTTGTAACACTACCTCTAAGAGTAAGTTGGAATCTCACGGTCTCCGCTACATATTTCTTGGGTATTCAGCTACTCAAAAGGGTTATAAGTGTTATCATCCTCCTTCTAGGCACAGAACTATATCTATGGATGTGATTTTTCATGAGTCTACTTCTTATTATTCTGCTCCACCTCTTCAGGGGGAGTGTCCTAGTGTAGAGGTGTTGCCAATTCTAGATATTCCTAAGGATATTACTTACTCTTCTCCTTCTCCTCCTCCTCCTCCTCCTCTAATAGTCTCTGATTGTTCTCCTTCTCCTTCTCAAGAGGAGAACGATGCAATGTAGGGGGAAATATCAGAGATTCAGGGAGAGACCACACCTGTTAAGTAAAGTGTGGGTATCTTTCAAAGGTGGATTGATAGTGGGGAAACATTGAAGACATATCATCGTAGGAATTCTACTACCAACATGCAGGTTAAAACCACTGATACATTGCCTATTCAATCATCATCTCTAGATCCGAATTCTACTACTCCTTCTGATGAAGTTTCTCTTTCTGATCTTCCTATCGCACTCCAAAAGGGTATTAGAACTTGTACTCAACACCCTATATCCAATGTTGTTTCATATGACTTTCTGTCCAGCTCTTATCGTACTTTTGTATCTTCTCTATTTTCTGTTTCTATTCCACAGAATTGGCAAGAAGCTTTTGCAGATGAGAAGTGGAAGACAGCAATGGTGGAGGAAATGCATGCTTTGAAGAAAAATGACACGTGGAATTTTGTTGTTCTTCCTCCTGGGAAACAACCGATAGGATGTAAGTAGGTGTTTGTAGTCAAATAGAAAATAGATGGTACTGTAGGCATATATAAAGCATGGTTGGTGGCAAAAGGATTTACTCAGACTTATGGGATTGACTATCAAGAAACCTTTGCTCTTGTTGCCAAGTTGAATACCGTTCGAGTGTTACTTTCGTGTGCTGTAAACCAGGGATGAGATCTTCAGCAGTTAGATGTGAAGAATGCCTTTGTTCATGGAGAGTTAGAAGAAGAGGTATATATATGGAGATTCCTGTAGGTTTTTCTTGTGACAAAACTCAAGGTAAAGTATGTAAGCTAAAATGTGCACTTTATAGTTTAAAGCAATCACCTCGAGCTTGGTTTGGTAGGTTTCAGAAAGCTATGATCTTTGTTGGGTATAAACAAAGTAATGCTGATCATACTTTTTTTGTGAAGAGATTAGGTGCTAAAGTCACTATTCTTATTGTCTATGTAGATGACATTATTGTCATAGGGAATAATACTGATGAGATAAGCCGGTTGAAGAATTTTCTTGGACAAGAATTCGAAATAAAGGATCTTGGAAAGCTCCGATACTTTCTTGGGATTGAAGTTGCCAGATCTTCATAAGGTATCTTTCTATCCCAAAGGAAGTATGTCCTTGATCTTTTAACAGAAGTTGGGTTATTGGGATGTCGTCCCTCTGATACACCTATTGAGGTCAATACTCGTCTTCGAGAAAGGATGGTAATCCCGTAGATAAGGGTTGTTATCAACGGTTAGTGGACAAGTTGATTTATTTATCACACACCAGACCTAATATTGCTTTTGTCGTGAGCGTAGTGAGTCAGTTTATGCATGATCCATACTCCATTCATTTGGATGCTGTTCTTTGAATCCTTCGATATTTGAAGTCTGCTCCTGAAAAAGGGATTCTTTTGTCTCCTCGTGATGGCTTGAAAGTTGAAGCCTATACGGATATTGATTGGGCTGGATCTCCTAACCGAAAGTCTATTTTAGGGTATTGTACTTTCTTAGGAGGGAATCTTGTGACTTGGCGTAGCAAAAAGCAGAATGTGATTGCTCGATCTAGTGCTGAAGCAGAATTTCGTGCAATGGCACATGGAGTTTGTGAACTGTTATGGCTTAAAGGATTACTTGAAGATCTTGGTGTATCTGTTCCTATTCCTATGATGTTATATTGTGATAATAAGCCATCATTAGTATTGCTCACAATCTTATACACATGACCGTACAAAACATGCCCAATTTATCAAAAGTTAATCTCTAGATTGAACAAAGGGCATATAAATTAAACCACTCTCCAACTTTTCTTTGATAAATTGCCAATCAATCTCCACATGTTTTGTACGGTCATGTGTATAAGATTGTGAGCAATATCTATACACATGACCGTACACATGACCGTACAAAACATGAGGGAGAGTGTTGAAAGTACTTGGCTAATAGGGGCATATTTGTCTATTTCCTTTATTATTTTATATATTGTAGCAATAAGGGTAATATTGTAATTTTAGCCCTTTTGGCTTTATTATAAATAGATAGCTTTGGGTCATATAGACGTAATTAAACATTCAGTTCAGTTTTTACTCTCAACATAATCCAACCAATAAGACATCAAGATACGATTATAAGTCACCAAAAATCTATGCTTTCTTCATCCTATCTAGCAATAAGTCCATATTCAAGAGGCAAAGGTATAAACTTTAAGTAGTGGCAAACGTTTACGCTGTCACTAATAAGGACTAGGAAGACAAGCCCGAAACAAGTTTTACTTAAAAGAAGAAAATTAGCAAGATTAAGCAATGTTATAGTTATCCTTACTAGGGGTGAGCATGGTTTCAGATTCTACCATGGAACCTAAGAACCTGACTTATGGGAACCTGTAGGTTTCAGGTTCTAAGATATGCAAGCTAGGTTTTAGATTCCAAAAATTGGGAAATCTGTTTCGATAGACAAGTTCCAGATTCTATGTAGGTGGAACCTGGAGCATGAACTTGTCTTCTCGTAATCATGTGGCGTTTCATGGCATTAGATGATAAGTGTATAATCTGAAACCACTAGTTTGACCTTTCATTTTATGACTTTTTAATGTTTCATATTTTTCGTGTGTCTAAATATAAGTTGTGGTTAGTGAATCATAAGAGTAAGTGATGGTTATTAAATGTGATGATTCACTACAATTGTTCAATTAATAATACCGGTAGAACCTGAGTAGACTCTAGAACTGACCCTCGAACTTGTGATAGAGTAGGTTTCAATTTCCAAAAAACGATGAACCTATTATCTTGGGTTGAACCTATATGGAACATGGAACTACTCACCCTTATTATCGATTCACAACTTCTCATTTTAGTTATATTTATTTGAACCGTAATGCTAATAAAACTAGTCTTTTGCATTCTCTTTGATAAATGACAAGCTTGTTCAATATTGATGTGTTTATTTTTATTTTGTTTAACTAAAAATGCAATATATAAAAAACATGTTAGATCCTGGAATTTACCCTAGAACCTATGGCAGGGTAAATTTCAGGTTTCAGGTTCCGACAGATAGGTTCTAAGTTCAAAAAAATGGAGAACCTATACCCGAGAATAGGTTCTAAGTTCCATGTAAAATCTGTAACGAACCTGAAACCGCTCACCCCGAATCCTTACAACAATAGAGAACTCAAGTAGACAGAGTACATAGTTATAATACAACCAATTTTGCATTTGACAATTTTATATAATACTAACATAAACCCCATATTGCATATAAAAGAAAAAAAAATCAGGTATTCCTTCGGCAGGTAAAGCTGACTCAATGCAAACACGAAGGGCTTGTTTGTTTGTGCTTTTTAGAAAGGAAAAAGCAACTTATTCATTTCAAAAAATTATGAAAAACTATGTGAATCTACGAGTCAACATTTGTATGTTCCGAAAATTTCAAGTGCTTTAGTTTGAGAAAACAACAAAATGCATTTGCCACATGATTTAGATTAAGCATAAAGTAAAAGTATCTAGACAAGCAAGTGAAATGGATCAATTTTCCTCAGGAAAATAGGGTTGAAAATCCAATATCATCAAATTCAACTCATCTAGCTAATATTGGCTGCAATAAAAGATAATATTATCTATTATCACACTCTCGGTAAGCATACCTCCTCTGGACCAATATAATGAAAAGTGTTGGGGAGGGACAAATGCACGTTCCATGTCAACAAGTGCAACCACCATCTTCTTAGCCTCATTCTTAAATGTATCAAGTGAGGCAGTTGCGATAGCTACAACCTAAAGAATGATTCAAAAAACTGTGATACTGTTCAAACTGTAGCGACTATGGGTACAAAATACTAGTACCTCTCTTTTAAAAGGAGGATATCTCCCAAGACCTGGTGTAGCAGTTGCAGCAGCAGAAACAATGCCCAGCAGGACATGGTGCACCTGTTCAGCCCAATCTTGACACAAGGTATGACAAGGGGTAGGAAAGGAAAATCAGTGCATTGCATATGAAAGGAATCTTCAAGAAACTTAATAGCGCAGTAGCAAGCAGAGCAACTTATGGAAACCGTAAAGAAGGCTCGATGCTTGCAAAGAATGACAGGCAATTAATGCAACTAAAATCAGCTACCACATCGACACAGAGCCGTGATGGCTCCTTTGCCATCTCCAAGACACTTTTTATCAGAGTTCTAAGTCCTTTCTCTGGAGAGATAAAAATAAGGTTGATAACTATCTGGCTCTTAGCACAATCTGGTATGATCACAAGGCCCAGAGATAAATATTCCAGCAGAATAATCAGAGAAGTATGGAGATCATGAGAGGAACTAGCAAAACCATTACACCCTTTTGACGTTATCAATATCAAAATGCCGATCCAAGGCAAGCTGCTTGATGTGGTTAGGAAAATTACCCTCAAAGCTTGCAGCAATCTTCCAACAACTACCCTGAAAAGTTTATTCCCGTTTTAGTTAAAAGAAGCTTTGTAAAAATTTATGTCATCAAGTTGAAGAAATAATGCTCGAGTAATTCTCGTCGCCTGCATCCCATGTGCTACTGTTATCACTAGAACTTAAAAGAGCGAAAGGAATTTTATTTCAAACTTTTCTTCTTCTGTCTGAACCAAAAAATCAGAATTTGGCGAGACTACATGGCAGGCAAACAGAGTTAGTCGCTCAAGCACCCACTTTGATTACTTTTCATCAGATACCACAA
This sequence comes from Syzygium aromaticum, assembly GCA_024500025.1. NCBI lineage: Eukaryota > Viridiplantae > Streptophyta > Magnoliopsida > Myrtales > Myrtaceae > Syzygium > Syzygium aromaticum. The sequence continues at coordinate 2,109,569 of CM044891.1, read as the reverse complement.
TTCCCTAGCCCCAATGGTACTGTTATAGACCATATCTAACCGTCAATGGCCAGAGGAGCATCACATTTGCAGAAAACTGAATTTGGCGAAGCTAATATGTTATACAGCACAAAAACATTTAAGACAACATTATAGATAAAAATATACTGCTCCATCATATTAAAATTTGTAAATGATATTTTGCGTTCACAAAAACATTAGTCAATTATATTTGGCATTGTAATGCATTTCCTGACAAATAATGTAAATTGTGTGGTTTGATATATCAGCCTTGGAAATTGGATGACAAATGAATTGTATCCAATCCTTCTCAAATGCAAAAAAGTTTTAAGAAATGAATGGATGTAATATTGTGACTCTGCACTTGAGCTTTGGAATCATATCGTTAGTTCCCTTTTGAGGATTAAAAAACCCTCTCAAGGAAAGAGAACAGATTTTCTGATTGTGTAATGTTAGAATTGATCTGCAAACGCTTTCAGTGGAGGGCCCATTGAGTCACATTTTGAATTCCTCACAAACAACTCTCTACCATGGACTAAAACATCATCATACTTCAAAATCTTCAGGCTCTTCTCAGATTCAGAAGCATCTGATGAGCTTGGGTAGGCACTCTGGCTCGATACTATAATGGTTTGCACTTCAGCCAAGAACAAAGTGGCATATCAAATAGGATCCCCCGCAATGAAAAATATGACCAGAAGATCTAACCAGACAAAATTTTACATCCAAGAGTTATGTGTGCATCAGCAAAAATCGACAACCGTCAAGGTAACGAACCCAAGGGCAGCAGCACTCTCCTTCGGACACTTGCAAAAGACCACCAACAACTCCTCCAGAGGTGATCTGAAACCATCCAACCCTCGGTTGAAAAGATACACCAATGCACGATATAAACCGTACTCCCGGCATATTTCAACAACCTTCAAGGAGAAAATCCCGAAAACCATTCTTAACAGATGAACTTAAAGAACTTTTCCAGGAATCATCTTAAACGATCTGTGTCACGTCCCGAACCCCCGTCGAGCCTCGACATCCCACTCCTGGTTGAAAGAGTGCGACATCCCAGGGTATCGTCAACCTCGTTATAATCATCAAAGATTTAATTCAACAGCGAAAACCACAAAACACCCGAACAATGAAAAACTGGGGAAAGTCAGGGAGAATATACATATACATTTCCTCATTCAAACTTATGCCATAAAATTCATAATCTTACAAACTTTAATATACACGTGCACACCATATTAAACCATTAATATCAAAAAGGACTGATGACCTGGCATTCTACTCTAAAAAATGGTACTCTTCCAAAAGCCTACTACCCAATCAACATACCAACCCCTAACGCCCCTTGCTTGGCGTCCACTTTGAGCCTGACTCCACGTCATCTGAATCTGAACTCTCCTGACCGGTCTGCTCCTCCAAAGAATCCGGTTCTACCTCAATCTCAATCGGGTGATTGATGTCACTTGACTTCGCCAGAACTTCATCATAATCTTCCTCGGCTAATCCATCAAAGAAGTGGTATTCCGACACGAAATTGGGATCCATATACTACTCAAACGGAGGTACGTACTCAGGTTCCTCCTCAGGCTCCTCAGACTCGTCAGGCTCGTTCTCGGGTTTTGCCTCGGGCTCTGCCTCCTCTGGTTCTTCCTCGAGAATTGGATCTAAATCTATATCCATCGGATCAACCTCAGCTTGCGATGCTTCGAGCTTGAGTTCATGCTTAACCCCTGAGGATCCCTGGGCTGCAGGCACTGGGTGCAACCCAGACTGAGCTAAACTAGCCTCTGCACCAATCAACTCTCCATCTATTGGGGGTATAGCAGAAGGATCCCAATCCCCAACCAAATCAAAAGGAACGTCAAAATCTCTAACGGGACCAAACTCGTCGACTCCATCATTGAAGAATCAGGCGGTGTATACATGGGGGCTCCCACAAGGGTAATCCTACTTCTACAAAAACCGTGATAATACGCTTCATCCAGGTCATGCCATCACCCATAGGAAATTCTGCAACCTCATATTCGATGTGCACTGGTACTCCAAAACGCTCTGGTGGCGATAGCCGAGGATTCATGGCTCGAGTCGGGGTTCTGAAAATGTTGGTTGAAACAAACATGAGACTACTTCTCAATAAGCATACCCTAAACCCCACCTAAGCTATCACGTACCTCCAGATAATCACAAAACATAATCACACACACCAAATCCACCCATAGCAGGCATATCAAATAATCTTGCCAGAGTCTATCATGCGTTCTACCTGCACGTTAGTCTCAACCATGTCATATGCAATCATACTCATGTACAAATTTTGTTTCGCGCGTTCGTTCCATTCTCATCTTATCTCTTTTCCATAATGTAGGGTTCATCAACGAAAAAACAATGCAGCGGAATATAGAACCCTGGACATGATCCATGTGTATATTAAAATCGAGATAAAAGTTCGGTACGTACCTTTTGCAAATCGAACGAAAATTAGCAGTTAATTGTGTCTGGATTAGCGCCCCAAGTGTTGCACCTCTACCGGTATCCACACACGCGAACAGAAGTCTCTGACAATCCAAGTGCTAGCTAAAGATCGTGAAGTTCTTTTTCTTTATCGCCTTTTGATTTTCGATATTCTGTCGAAAAACCCTACACAGAAAACGATTCTCTATCTATTTATACAACCTCATTATCCAGCGGAATTAAAATAAGTGGGTCAGGCGATTTGGGCCCGCCAAATCGTCCACCTTTAATCGTTATCTCATAACGTGCACGACCGCGTAGATAAGTTGAATAGAATAATAAATTAAAATCTACTTCTTATTTTAAGTAGATTCCGGCGCACAAAAAATATTAATTCAATTCGCTTTTTGTGTGCGACCCTGTAGGTTCACTCAACATTAGCAGTGTACTCAAAACCCTTTTTGGCTCACAAGTCATAAGCGGTCTCTAGCAAGACATTATAACTACCTAAGTATAGTGAAGGTCGATATTCCGACACAACCTAATCCACAACTAATATTAGAGTATCAACCTTGATTGATTCCTAGGGCAGACCACTAACAACACTCACCAGTGACCCGCGTAAACGTACACGCCTCAGATGTACTACGACCACTTATCACAACATTTCAGGCTCGCGTAAACGTATACGCCTCAGGCCATGTTTCTTGCCCGCGTAAACGTACATGCCTCAGGCTCAACACCTACCACCTACTGTGCATCCTGTGTTGAAGTACACACCTCAGGCTGGCAGTCTTCTGGTAATACCGAGTATCGTCCCGTATTGAAGTACACGCCTCAGGATAGCACAATTCCCACGATCACATGTCATGCCATACACAATCACTTTCTTACTCATGCACATGCTCGACACGTATTTACCACACTCCACTGGCTCATTACATGTAGCCCGTGCACACATCAAGTCACGCACAAAACAGTGCTCACTCAGCATTTGACATGACCAATTTCAATAATTAAATTAGTCTGGCCCACGCATGCACCCAACAGGTATATTTCAATTATATAATTACACAACCACGCACCCAATTTCATCACCATAATTTAGTAATAATTCAAACACGCATCAAACACACAAATTGCCATTTTTTTCCTATCAAATGGCGTCAGATCAATTCAGGTCTTTCACGACACTTTCTCGCCATTAATTGCCGGTTCTAAAAATCCAATTCGCGTTCCGATCGGCCCATCACAGCCCCATGAACAATCCTCCACAGCCCACTATCATCCTCAAAATTTCCATTAAAATTTCCCGAATTAAATCTTAGGCCTGCTAATCAATCCCATTCCTAAACTGTACAATTTCCGCACTCAAATAAACCCAATTTCATCCAAAAATAACTCATCCGTTGATACCCAATGTCCTAAATCGGGTTTAGGCGAAACTTGCCAAGTTCTAGACTAAATCGGCTAGAACAGAAAGCGGCGACGCCCAATCGGGAACGGCAGGGACGGTGGCGATGTGGCTTGGCGGTGGCGATCGGTGCACGGCAACAATGGTGGCGCAGCTTGCTTGGCCAAGACCCATGGCCACACGGGGGAAGAGAGGGAGAGAGAGACGAACGGCGTGGGGTGGTGGCGGTAGTACGATGGCGTGGACGGCGCGGCAAGGCGGGCAGTGGTGAGGGCGCGGCGGCGATCGGCGAGAGGGAGAGAGGGAGTGATCGGAGGGGGGGTTTTCACGGTGGGGGAGGGGGAACCGAATGGGGGAGAGAGAGAAAAGAGAGAGAAGAGATAAGGCTTGGTCTCCAGTTAAATAGTGAGATTTTAACAAAAAATGGTAAATTACCATCATGCCCTTGTCTAATCTTTTTAATTAGCGGTCCAAATTTGATCTTATTTTGAAACCGACGGCCGAGATCGCACCTTACCCAAAAATATCCAAGGGTATCTTGGGAATTTCATAAAATTTTAAGGGCAAAAATGTCCAACCAAAAAGTTAGGGCAAAATTACCAAAATGCCCCTCCCTCATAAAACATACCCTTTATTAATTCTCAAGGGTAAAATGATCACTTTCTCCGTTTCTTGCCCAAATTGAATTTTTCTGAAGGATTCGGGCACACCCAAAAATCGCACGTGTCCTCAGCAACGTCGTCCTACGTCCCGTTGTGACTTTCTAATTTTCCGATATCCAATTTGGGCTAAAATTACATAATTAATTTTATTAAACGCAACTCAAGCGTTTCTCAAATTAACGGGTGGCTTGTTGGGGAAATTCGCATATTTGACCCGTGACTGATACTAAATCAAGTCACATGCAAGTTCGTTCGGTTCATGACGACCTCGGTTGTCATTAAAATCGTAAAGATCAATCACTAGCTGTTGACATCTAAATGTTGGCACATCATTTAGTGTTAATTGCATAGAAAATTAGGGATTAAATTTTAACCCATAAACAAAAATATTACAATTGCATAGCATATAGTTTAGGCTCATATAGATTAATTGTATTCTGCATCGGATCGGCGGTGGCAAGCAAGCTTAAAATTCATCACGTAAATCGAGCTCGGGCACCGAACGAAACTCGACTCACTTGGAAGGCAAGGGCCGAAAATTACAAGTCAAAAAGGGCTGGGTTGTCTTAATTTGAGCTTAAATTAGCCCATTATACTTAATTAAAGAAAAGCTCAAATTAATTTAGCTCACTTAGAATTAAATTAAAACTTAAATCTAAGCCCATTAGGACTAGAAAGCCTGGCTAATTGATCTAGATTTACACTATAAATATATGTTTATGTCCCATAATCAAGGGGGAGCTCTCATAATTTTCAGATCAAATTTTTTTAGAGAGATACACGAGTGAATCACTTGCGAGAAAGAGAGAGAGAGGGAGACCAGTGAAGCCACCGCCGCCGCCGTTCGTGCCCCTCTACTGCCGCGCTCACCACACCACCGCGCCGCTCCACCGCACGCCGCTGCCTGGAGAGCCGCCGGCACCGCCACGCATAACCGCACATCTTGAAGCTTCCACTCTCTTTGTTTCGCTCTCCGCATTTGGTCTCTTCACGTCCATAAGCAGCAACACCTGCGGTCTCGCTCTCCGCAAGAGGAGATCAAGGCTGAAGTCGATCAAAATTTCTCCACTGCTCAAACCTCAAACCTTGAGGAGAACGAGACAAACCGAGGTGGAATTGAGAGCCTAAAAGAAAAGGCAAAAGGAGAAATCTTGGTGGCCGGAGAGGATTATTCATGGAGGCATCCACTTCTACATTATGAGAAAAGCATACGGGGAAGATTCTCCTCTCTGAGCAAATCAAGACTTACACTTATTTTTTCTCACTTTTGTTTATTCCTCACGATCTCTCACGGATGGTCTCATGAGTTATCCATGTCACCACTTTGACTTCTTCTACATTTGGACACGCTCAACACGTATACATGCGGGATACACGATACAAAGGGCAGTGAAAGTTTTACTCTTGAAGTCCTCGAAGCCGAGTTCCCTCTCTGCCATCACAACGAGCTGCACGTGATCTACATCAAGCTCGACGCCGAGAGAAGCTGCTTGTGATCCACTGCTAGCCACCATCCGTCCCACCGCCGCTCATCCCAATCCGCAATCCCGATCCGCTGCAAATTCAAATTAGGAAAGAAATCTGCAAATCAGGTAATTATCCTATCCCAATTTGATTTGAATATTTGGTTGCCTATTTTGTGCTTATTGATATCTAATTTTGCATATTTGGATAATAACCATTATTCTAATTATGATTTTATTTCTTTTGAAATCTTGGATATCTAGTACTTTTCAAATTTGGATAGAATTTAGAATTTTCAAAGTCTTTTGAATATATCCAAGATATTTAAGATATTGAGAATTTTTCAAGATGTGATCGATTAGGAAAATTTCCTAATCCGCAACCGCACACGTGAAAATAAATCTATCTATTAGGCTTTAGATAGAGTTATTTCCATAGCGGGTATTTCGAATTTTAGGATCGATCTATCAAGCCTCAGATCAAAACTTAATTCGAAAGATTTAGCGGTTATATTTTTTTACTTGATTTTATTTTCGAATTTTGATAAAAAAAAAAAAACCAAAAGATTACTCTATAATAGGTTAATTTCTTTAGTTTAAAATTGCGTGCTTAGATAATTTGCATTTTTAATTTCGAATTTCATTAAAAAAAATACAAAAAAAATAATATGCCTGTCATTAGAAATAGGTCACGTCGTCGCATGACATATAATTTACATGTTATGTTGCATTAATCGCATGTCAATTTTTGCACGTCATTACATATAGGTTAGTTTTCATTTAAATAAGTGAAAATAAAAATTTCTGCACCTTTGAAACTCCAAGTTAGGATTTATCAAAATTGTCAAATTGAGTATTTTTCTTGAAATTGGTACCGAAAGGGCATTAGGGAATCTAGCGTAACCAAGTCCCCGAACCTATAATTTCTGGTTCGTAGGAATAAAATAGTACTCACGCTATTTTATTTAAGTTTCTAATCAACCAACCTTAAATGATTAGTGGCGACTCCCATTGAAAATATTTATATGCTCATAATTGGACCTAAGTTGCGAATTAGTAGAGTTTGGGAGAACTCGAGCTAGGTTAGTTAAGTTAATTGATCTAGTAATCCATTAACCTAAGATCGAAAACTCGATTTTTTTAGGTCGCGACACTAGCTCTAAGGGATACGATCGTTTGGTATAGGTTCAGGATCATTCGTCAAGTCATTTTGTAATCCAACGGAATCACCCGCAATCCACTAGTAGGACAGTGGTGAACTAACCCCTGACTATCCTTAAATCGGCCAACAGTGGCTCAAAATATCACTTCAGCGATTTCATGATCGAAAATCAATTTACGATCGAATTTTCTTTAGTCAAGCGAATTTAATTCCCCTATTAACCTTTCCCTATTAGTTTCGAGCGAGAATTTACTACGAATACATTTCATAAAACTCAGTATTTTATAAATCCCAAATAGACAAATTTTCAGGATGCCACAATATGCAAACCTAATTGAAATCCAAGGAAGATATGTCCATGTGAAGGACACATTGTTCAACTCACTGTAACCAGCTTTTGATGCTAGTGTTCCACCAATGCTTGCATTATCTATAAAGAATGCCCTACCTTTGAGTGCGGTTTGAGCTATACATTTACGTAACTGGAAGTTTTTGGATGAGTGAATGCTGTAAAGACACCTCCGGAGGTAAATGACTGAGCATATTCTTCGATATAAAGCTCCAAGAATATGTCCAATATACCAAAGAGTATCATTAGTATCAAACATACATTATCTGTCGGTAGACAAAGAAGTTGCACTTAGAGCATCACAATGGAAGCACATACAACAATATTACCCATATGATAATAGAAGCTGTAAATATACCTTTGTGCTAGTGAAATTACAGCTGAATGCAAGTTGCAAACATGTTATGTTCAACGTGGGTAAGTATATCGTAGAAAATGATAGAAAAGGAGAAAAAAAACAGATTTGCTTCTAGGTGAGAAACCAAGCACATAGTTCAAGTCATTGTCCTGTCGCAATCTAACTTCAAAACCACAACTTTTGACAAGGTCCCTACATTTGAAAGTCCTATACTTCTCATGACTGGACACTTTAAGACAAATCTAGCACGCCAACTTTCTTTTCTTCCAGGAATGAAAATAAGGCCACAAGAAAAGTGTTGCATGAAATGGTAAAAGGTTCCATCACAGAAATCAGTTTCTAGGAGGCCCCGTAAAATATTGAAAATAAAGAGAATATTCACCATTATGTTAAAAACCATTTCCTGTCTTCTGGTGGCAGTTTCTTATTATTGTCCTGAGTCGCTGACTTCCTTTCATCTATCATTAGTGAGAGACTATAAATTGATCTTCACGATACAGAGAGTAGGATACAGCTAGTTTTTGCATCTCAAAAAGAGGATTAACAATAGACATGGAAGAATACCTCTATGTTGAACGGCAACAAATCTGTAGAAGATCTCATCAAAAACAAAGTCCGTTCCGTTGATGTGTACGCAAAATTTGACAGAAACACCCCCGACGAGGGTAAATTGTTCCTTTATTTCATTACATACAAAACTGCTTCTAGTCATGTGGTCATCCGTTTGTTGTACTTTGCCAATTTTTTTGCAAAATGCCATTGAAATATTAGAAAATACCTCAGCTACATACGGAAAAAGCAACTCCACCAGGTAAGGCATTATGGCATCTTGAACAGCTTGCAGTGTCGTAGGGAGGTCAATGACCCCATGAGCTAGGCCATTATACTGTGCAATAGCCATGTTCAAGGCACCCACCCAATCACCTGCTTTTCGTAAAACCTGAATCCTTTCCCTCCAAGAAAGGAGGCGTGAAACAACAAGATGCACAGGTCCAAGAATGTAAAAAGACATGCCCCCCACAGCCATGGACAAGGCGGAAAGCGCAATGGGGGTCGATCCCCAGCGGACACCCTCGAGCCAAACGGGTTGAGCCGCTGCACCCTTTTCGCAGTGGAGACCTGGGGATGCCTGTTTCCTCTCAATCTCTTCAACCGACTGGAGAGGCTTCTTCTGTGGGTTTCTTCTCGGGCTTCTCACTCATCCTCTTGCTTTCCAACTCCTCGATTCTCTCTTTGGACGAGAGCTCATCGATGTCAATTGCTGAGCTCGCATTATCCCTATCTTCAGAAAAGGCCATGCTTCTCAAGAGCTTCTTCGTTACCTCCTTCCTTCTCGTGGGAATCATTGGGAATTGAGAGTGCCGGAGTGTCGTCGGCAATTATCTCCTCGTTCCCACAGGCGAACCGTCAGCGACATCGTCAAAATTCTCGTTGGGCAGGAGCCCCTTCTTTCGCTGCGTCCCCTGTCTTTTCGTTGTCCAGGGAGCAAATATAGTTATGGAGAGAGAACAATCAAGTCCATTGCGTCACAGATGCGCGTGCTCCTCTGACTCATTCGCTCGGCCTCCCGTATTTCACCCCTCTCCCTCTCTCTCTCTCTCTTTCTCTCTGCATTGCTCATCAGATTTCGACCATCTCCACCGCCGGTGCAGTGAGCCTCTGTGGGAGCAACTCCGGCCAAGGAAATGGTACGCAAACTCCTACTGCGGTCTCTCTTCTTGTGCTGGATAATACTCCATATGATCAAATTAAGCAGATTGAGAAAAAAAAATATTAAGGAGGCGAGTTACGGGTAAGCAGATCAGCGTTTGAATTACAAACACGGCGATGGTAGGAACTGAAGCCTTGGGACTTGCAGGCGGGGTTTCAATCATCACGTTGTTGTGTGGATCCATCCATGAACTGTTCATTGAGATGAAACCAAGATTATATAATCTGAAATGGGTTTCTTGAGGAATTTCTTGCCATTATTTAGGACCATATAAGTGCATTCTTTAAGGAAAATATATGTACAGTCTTGGTTCCCTGTCAGAGGATCACCTGATACCACATTGCCATCCATCGGCATGGATATTACTTTCTGCGCATTTGATCAGACTGACATAGTTGATCAAATTATACTCATCGTGACTCCTGTGGCGACGCTTTTACTTGATGTCCTTTTGCTGTATGGAAGTTCATATGCTTTTCAGTTTTCACGATGGATGACAATCTGGTATTGAAATGTGATGAAGGCACCTCTAACGTGAAGTTGTACGGTCACTTTCCTTGTGCACGTCTCGTAACATTTTTCTTTAAGGAGAAATGAAATCTCTTTGGATGAAACCGAGAAATAGAGCTACTGATGAACTAGATGACTACTTGGATCTGGTTTTCCTTCATAATGATACTCACTACTGCGCTAGGGCAAGTCATGTTCAGTTAATTGATCCCCACTCCGTTAATTGAGACAATTTCTCGTTTATTCGGTAGAGGATTTACCTTATGTATGCATCAGAGAACCTAATCAGAAAAGAAAGTGAAAGTTGTGGACTAATCTGTGGAGAGTAGCTAAAGTATTTTGTACTGTTAGTCATGTAAAATTAACTAGTGAGCCGTTGCGCGTGCGGAGGCCATATCCGAAGCGAAATCAAAAGGTGCGGTATTGCATTGATAAGTTTTAAAGTTGGGCTAAATTGCAATTTGGGAAAAATATATGTAGGTTCCTTGGTTTGGCCGTATTCTTACAAATAATTTATGTATATGTAGATTTTAAGTAGTTAAGAACCTAAATTTCGATATTAGTTACTGAATTTTGCAGTTTGGACTTCTAGGATTAGATTAAAATGCAAGTCTTTTTACCTTGTTTTCAGGATACTAATCATTGTGTTCCTGCAGGCAACAGTTTGCCAACAATGCGGAGACTGTGGCTTTGATGAGGCTTTGACCTATTGTAACGTCTGTAAAAAATATGCTATTCACCGGTAAGTTGGCCCTCTTATTATTTGACGTAGAATGATGGTAAAGGCATTTATCTGAATAACTAGACTGAAAGCCATAACTCTTTACCAATCTACAATTACATCACATAATCCTAGGCAACCATGCTCGCAGGTGCGCATATAATACTATTTAATACATGTGCGCACCCATTTGCATGCATGCATGTGAATGCGCCCATGTGGAGATTTATACAAGGTATTAGTTCTTCTAGAATTTTGCTTCAACTAGTTGAGGAAATCATGGCGATTTACAAGCCTCTTAAATTCTTAGAATTTCAGTATTCCTTTCGTACATAAGATTTGAGGTTTCTAGAGTAGTAGTGGATGAAATGGTAAAACTTGAAAGTCCTTAAGAAATCAGCATTCCCCACCTGTCGCTTCTAGTGCAGTTGGTGATGTACTTATTTGGGTATGAACCTAGTTCTATATATTTTGGCAATTTATGCCACGTCGAAATTAATATATTGAGCTGCAATATTCTTAAGAGTTTTATGTACTTTAACGTGCCTATGCAAGTTCAGTTCATAAAAAAATGCTCACTGTTTGAAATTTGACCATTCTTTTCACGCTTTTCAGGTATTGCCTAGCAACCCTGCCTACAAATTTCGACGAAGATGTTGTTTGGTATTGCGAGGATTGCCAGTCTACCATTGAGGAAAGTTGCACTAGGGCAAGTCATGTTCAGCTAATTGATCTCCACTCCCTTAATTGAGACAATTTCGTGTTTATTCGGTAGAGGATTTACCTTATGTAAGCAACAGAGAACCTAATCAGAAAAGAAAGTGAAAGTTGTGGACTACTCTGTGGAGGGTAGCTAAATTATTTTGTACTGTCAGTCATGTAAAATTAACTAGTGAGCCGTTGTGCGTGCGGAGGCCATATCCGAAGCGAAATCAAAAGGTGTGGTATTGCATTGATAAGTTTTAAAGTTGGGCTAAATTGCAATTTGGGAAAAATATATGTAGGTTCCTTGGTTTGGCCGTGTTCTTAAAAATAATTTGTGTATATGTGGATTTAAGTAGTTAAGAATCTAAATTTCGATATTAGTTGCTAAATTTTGCAGTTTGGAGCTTTATAATCAAGTTGTGGACTCACTTCTAGGATTAGATTAAAATGCGAGTCTTTTTACCTTGTTTTCAGGATACTAATCATTGTGTTCCTGCAGCCAACGGTTTGCCAACAATGCGGAGACCGTGGCTTTCAATGGGCTTTGATCTATTGTGACGTCTGTAAAAAATATGCTATTCACCGGTAAGTTTGCCCTCACTTCCTCTACAATTACATCACGTAATCCTAAGTAACCGTGCTCACAGATGCGCATATATTACTATTTAATACATATGCACGCCCGTATGCAAGCATGCACGTGAATGCGCCCATCTGGAGATTTATATGAGGTATTAGTTCTTCTAGAATTTTGCTTCAGCTAGTTGAGGAAATCATGGCGAATTACAAGCCTCTTAAATTCTTAGAATTGAAGGTCAATTAAACATTGCTCTCCGTAGAGGAGCTTCCATCCCTATCCCAACGGTGATAGTCCTCCCTCAAACCCTAAACTGGCCATTCCCCCTTTCAATCCCGCTTATCTCCAAATCACTTGTGCGTATTCCCATTCTCTCCTCTCCCCCACTACTCCTGTCCGTTAAAATCCCCTCTTTAGTCATGCCCTAATCAAGCTTCCCCTTCCCATTGTCAATGCTTTCCTTTGAGGCGTGGAAAGCTCCGACTTGGTACCAGCCTCCTTGAGTCCAGTAGGCTACCACTCCAAGAAGAAGGACCATGGTAATTTTAGGTTCGGCGAGCATCCCCTTTTTTGTATAGACATCCACCCCTCTTTCACTACCACTTCCCCTATAAATCGAGTCACTCACCAACCGCGACCCCCAGATTCCCGGTCATCCCCAACCTTCCTTTCCACCTCCCACCCTTTTCCCTATTTAGCAACCTGAAGCGTTCTCAACCTAGGGGGAGAAATAGCACTTTTTCAACACTTTCAACTCTGAGAAAGAAGGTGCAGAAGCCAGTGCCTAAAGCTATTCAATCACAAGTTCGGTTAAGTTTTTTCATTACAGGGAAACTCAAAGCACGTTCGTGCCTTACCTCTAGAAGAGTAGCTTAGTCTTGCTCAAAGGAATGGGGATCGTTTTGGTGTTTGACGGTAAGAGCCTCTCTCAGAACAGGATAGTGTAGTACACCTTTGTTCAGAATCTATGGAAAAGAAAGCTGATAATGTAGCTCGGGTGGCTGCCCTGTATAGAGAACTGGGAAACCTCTGGTCAGTAGATGACCTGGTACTGCTAAAAGGCGACGTCCCTGTTGAAATACAAAAAGAATGCGCATTAACTTTGTATGGGAAATTGTACTTGAAACCAAATGTCAATTTTCAAGCTTTCCTTGACACAATGAAGAGATCATGGAAAATGGACCAAATAGTATGTGAGCTCATTGAACCAGGATTCTTCTCCTTTTCCTTTACTTATTTAGAGGAAAAACAGAGAATTTTGGATTCAGGCCCTTGGTCCTTTTCGAGTAGCTTACTCGTCCTCCAACAAGGTCATCTGGATATTTCCGACCATTGCTACGAATTCACGCACTACGTCTTTTGGATTCAACTAGCAGGTATCCCCCGAGGGAGGTTAACAAAAGACGTGGCTCGGGAAGTTGCAAGGAAAATCGGCAAAGTGTTAGAAGTGAAACTAGACTCAAGAGGAGGAGGCCCTAATAAAAGCTGTAAAGCAAGAGTACTTTTGAATATGTCTACTCCCTTAACGACAGGCACCTTATATAGTAGATCTGGAACATAAGAAAATTTGGGTGGACTTTAGATACAAGAGACTCCCGCACTTCTGCTACTCGTGTGGGAGGATAGGGCACTATGCATCCTACTGCAAGGAAGTTCCCTTTGAAGAATCAAGCCTCAATGTAAGCAGTAGGGGCAAATTTGGGCAATGGTTGAGAGCAGAAGTATGAAAACCTAGCCTCTTTTGGAAGATCTTCTACGGCAAGAATATCCCTATACCTGAGGAAGAAGAGGTAGTTCCGGAAACTCAACGAAAACTCATCCCTAGAGAGCTTGCACTATCTACATCAAAAGGCAAGGCTGTTATTGGGCTGATCGAAGACATACCTAGGGAGGAGAGTTCAAATGAGAGAAACCAACCAGCTGGATTGTCTAGAGATAAGCAGATTGATTACACAAACCAAGATTCCTAGATGTTTATGTCAGGGTCGACAAAAAAGGGTGGAATTTCTAATCTTCCTAGTAAGGTGAAGATAGGAACGAAATCCTTCAAGAAAGTGGCAGCATCAAGGAAAGAGAAAAAAATCAACCCGCTAGGAATATGTCAGATCCTCTACCTCTCCATTAATGAAGAGACACTCCTCGATGCTCCAATCAAGGTGGTAGATGGAAGAAATGACTAGGCTTTGGTGGCTAGCCCTAATAAGCTATCGGGGATTATATAAAACTTTTGAGCTGGAACTGTCTGGGGTTGGGCAATCCCTTGACAGTCCAACATCTCAATGCCTTAGTGGCTCAAGAAAGGCCTCATTTAGTCTTCCTAATGGAAATTATAAATAAGAGAATAGTTGTTCACAGAGTGAAGAGGAGAACCAATTTCCAAATTATAGAGATATTCGACCCTGTAGGAATTGCAGGGGGTCTGGCAGTGATGTGGAACTTAGAGGTGTCAGTGATTGTGGAAGATTCCTCTAGAGAAGTTATTAACTTGCTATGCAGGGGTCAAGAAAGTGGAACTCTCATGCGCATCACCTTTCTGTATGCCCCCACAAGCTTCCAAGAAAGGCTTAGGCTGTGGAGTCATTTACAGATGATAAGCGCAGCTAATCACCTCCCTTGGATATGTGCTGGGGACTTTAATGAGATCTTGTCCCATTAGGAAAAATCTGGGGGTAATGGAGCAGAGCACTACAGGTTGGTAGCATTTCAAGATTGCTTAAACAAATGTTTACTCATGGAGTTTGAAAGCAAGGGTTGTGCATTCACTTGGGCCAACAACATGGAAGGAAGAGCACTGGTGCGGGAAAGGCTAGATAGGGCCCTATGTAATTTAAACTGGAGAGTGAGTTTCTCAAATGCAGAAGCCTTTGCACTACCTGCAATAGGGTTTGACCATTGTCCAATTCTGCTGTCCCTCTAACCAAACATGATTAAAAGGAAAAAAGAATTCAAGTTCAAGGCGTTTTGGCTGGCTAATACGAAGTGTAAGGAGCTGGTGAAAGAAGTTTGGGGTAAACCGGAAGACAACCCAATACCGTTCGCTAAAAAATTGAAAAAGACCATTGAAGCTCTAAAATTATGGAGTAAGCAGAAATACTCCAATGCCCACAACCAGATTGAGATCCTAAAAAGAAGACTTACAACCCTTACAAATTCAGGAAATGAAGGCACATGCAGAAAAGAAATGTTGCAAATCAAAGTGCAAATATAGAATTTATTGAAACAAGAAGAGCAATATTGGAGTATGTGATCTCGCATTAATTCGATTAAGTGGGGAGATAAAAACACGAAATATTTCCATGCAGCTACGGTCCAAAGAAGACAAAGGAACAAAATTTCAATGCTAAAAATTGATGATACTTGGTGTAGAGACCCCAAAGTTATTAGCCAGCACATTGCCAGTTATTACGATTCCTTGTTCAAGACAATGGGTACCGGGAACTTCAATCCAATACTAAACCAATGTTCCTTTCCTAGCCAAGAAGAAATGAATGAGGCTTTGATGGCACCGGTCACCTTAGAAGAAGTAAAACAAGCTGCATTTCAACAAGGAGCTACAAAGGCCCCGGGACCTGACGGGATGAATGGCCTATTTTACCAGCATCATTGGGAGAAATTACAACACGATTTACACGGACTAGTCAACTCCTTCTTCCAATCATGACACCTTGACCCAAAGCTTAACAAAACATACATCATGATTATCCCTAAAGTTACAATCCCATAAAGCATCACACAATTCAAACCTATCAGCCTATGCAATTTCAGCTACAAGATCATCTCTAAGGTGATGGTGAACCGCCTTAAGCCCTGGGTCCAAAATCTCATAGCAATAGAACAAAGCGCCTTTGTGAGCATGAGACAGATTCAAGATAATATTTTTATAATCCAGGAGATCCTTCATCAACTAAGAGTTCGGGAGAGAAAAAAGAAGTGCCAAGCAATCCTAAAGTTGGACATGCAAAAAGCTTACGATAGAGTTGAGTGGGACTTCCTTTGTGCTAGCATGAAGAAAATGGGCTTCTGCGAAGAGTGGATGTCGTTGGCGAAAGAGTGTATCTCCTCTGTCACATTCAGTGTAAAAGTGAACGGAGAACCTTTAAAGTACTTCCAACCTTCTCGGGAAATTTGACAAGGAGACCCACTATCTCCGTACTTGTTTATAATCATGGTGAACATGTTATCGTCCCTACTAAGAAAGGCTGTAGATGATGGGAGTTTGAAAGGTATCAAACTAAATAGGAACTACCCTACTCTAACACACCTATTATTCGCTGACGATGATATCTTCTTCCTGGATGGGAATATAGGTGACTGTCAAAATCTGGCCAATATCTTAAACCAATATTGTTTCGCATCGGGACAAGCAATCAATATAAACAAATCTGGGATCTTCTGTAGCACGGGCTGCGCTCAAAACCTTAAAAGAAACATGGCATCCAAACTAAGAGTACCAATCATGGAGAAAACTGGAAAATATCTTGGCATTCCATTAGATTGGGGACAAACAAAAAAACAGATGTTCGCGTGGATACTAGCAAGGGTAAACATGAAGTTGGAAGGCTAGAAGGAAAAGCTGCTCTCAAAGGCGAGCAAGGGGATTTTAATCAAAATAGTGGTGCAAGCTCTTCCCCAGTATGCAATGTCGATATTCAAAATCCCCATTTCGGTGTGCAAAGCAATTGAGCAGAAAATAGCCTCCTTTAAGTGGAAACATAACTCATCTAAATCGGGCATCCACTGGAAAAAATGGGAACTTCTCAAAGAAAGGAAAATAGATGGTGGATTGGGCTTTAAGGATCTAGTTACTTATAACAAAGCTATGCTAGGAAAGCAAGCATGGAGACTTGTTCAAGATCCAACAGCATTGTGGAGATAGCTACTTAAAGGTATTTACTTCTCCAATGGAAATCTATGGAAAGCTACAAAGGGATCCCGCCCCTTATAGGGGCGACAAAGTTTACTAATGGGAAGAGATGCCTTAAGCCCAGATGTGAAATGACTGGTCGGGAACGGAGATTGCATTAACATCAGAGAGGATATATGGCTGGAAAGGGGATTAATAGGTGGCCCAGCAAACTGAGATGACCCACAAAAAGTCGCAGAACTGATCAAGCAGGAGAAAAAAACATGGGATGTTATTCAGTTACAAAGGATGTTTTAAGGGGAAATGGAGAGCGAAATTATGGCCATACGGTTAAAGCCAATCCTGGACAGTGATAGACAAATTTGGACAGGAAACTCATCAGGGGAATATTCGGTAAAACAGGGTTACTCAAAGCTACAAGCTGTGTCAACCAAGCTAAATACAGATCTAGCGTCCTCCTCTTATCAACAGCCCTGCTCACTATGAACAAAGGTATGGAAAGTACAAAACGAGCCAAAAATCCGCTTCTTCCTGTGGTACGTGTGTCACAATGCTCTACCTACATCAGAAAATCTATACAAAAGAAAGGCCTTACCCGACTTTTTATGCCCAATTTCTCGGGAAAACCCAGAAACAACAGAACACATATTGGCCCATTGTAGCTGGACAAACAACATCTGGTCAGATCCGAGGCTTCGAGTGGACGTATCACCAGCAAATTTATCAAGAATGGATATATGGTTAGACGAATCCCTTACCAACATCACAGAACAGTCCGGACGAGAGGTGCTTATAGGAATTCTATCACGCCCAGGACCCCGCCAAGCCCACAACATCCCGCTATCAGTCGAATTGAACGCGACGTCCTAGAAAGCGTCGCCAACCCAAACCCAAATCAGAGGATAAAACACATGCTAAAGCGATTACCATCCGTACGTAATAAAAAAAAAAACCATGACCAAGGATAGCAATCACATCATAAATAATATTTTAGAATAACATCAAGGAAGACTTACAGCATTCAGTATATACAAGTACATACACCAAAAGTAGGTCAGGGAGCCACTAACAATAAAAAGGGGCACGTGGCTCGGGCGGTTGGGTAGAGAAACTAAGGGGAACTACTATCTTAAAAAGTGTCGATCCCACCAACTAGAGCTACGGCTAACTAAACCCTACGGCACCCAGTCCGAGTTGAATCTCAAAGACTCAAAAGAGCTGTCAGAGGGCTCATCCTCGAAGTCCATGGAATTCGGCTCGGACTCGGCATCTGCGAGCTCCTCCGCGGGCTCATCCTCCTCTGGCTCTAGGTCCTGCTCCATGGGCTCTGGCTCTCCATCCGACTCCATAGGCTCTGGGTTAGAATCCCAATTCACCAGCTCCTCATTCATCGTGTTTAGCTCGTCCATCTCCCATATGATCAGCCTGCGGCCCGAACTCGAACTCACCTCAGATAGGGCTTCGAGGCTCGCCAATTCCCCGTCGGCTGGCTGGGGGTCTCATTGTCCTAACCCATTGAACGGGATGTCAAAGAATCTAAGAGATCCGTACACGCCAAACGGGTCCCGGAAACACCAACCTAAATACTGATGGGCCTGAAAATATTGCTCACCTATGTCGACCCATACGGTCATAAGATGCCTAATGTAAGTCTCCCCGTTCCCTACGGGATACTCGATCATCGATCGCTCTATGCTATACGGGATCCCAAAACGCAAGGGCACACCTGTCATCTTCACGGTCGAGGGTCTGAAATGGTTATATAACAACTGTGAGAACGAGTCTTAATAAGTAATACCCTAAACCCTACGTAGGCCAATGCATACTCAGACAAGCAGTACTTATAATCTAACTCCCAAATATCACGAATTCACCTCCTAGAGCATACCTCGCCATAAAACACATGCCTACTTTGCACGTCAGTCATACATAGCAATAATAATAATTATTATTATTATTCAATAACAAGGCATAATGGTTCACACTCTCGCCACAATAGCATTCAATTAATTCCAATCATTTGATCAATCAATCAATCAGTCAATTCAATCAATTTAGTCACACTCAAGTCGCATGTGTGGTCGAACAGCTTTCCACGATCTCCCAGGTCCTTTCACTAGACTCGCGCCACCGCGCCTCAGGCCTCATCTCACAACTCGCACCACTGCGCCTCAGGCTCAGCCCTTAGATCAAATCAGGCTCGGTCCCGCGTAATCACGCCTCAGGAAATTTTTCCTTTCCAATGACCCGTGTAACCTGCACCTCAGGTCTAGTCATGCCTCATTCACCACACCTGCATAACCTACACCTCAGGTTGGCAGCCCTCCGATCGATCTGGGCTTTTTCACATGCACATGCACCACAACACAATTCATTATTCTTACAATCGCACCAATCAAATTCAAGGCACACCCACAACACCTCAATTTGCCAAATCAATGCATCATACCAATTCCAAGAAAAGCCAATCCCAATCACATCACACGTCCGACACACCAATCCACATACCCGGCATCCAAGTCAGTCACATCCGAACTTTAATTTTTCCACCCACATGCGCCACCATAATCGATAATTTAGCACACCATAAATATCCACGTGACCACCATAATTCGCTCTACTACTCTCCACATCACTCTCGCTCTAATCGCGTTCCACCGACCTATCAAATTTCCAATTTAATCACTAAACTAAATTAAATAATTCCCTAAGCATGTTTAATAGTACCCATTATACTAAATAGGGGTTAGAATATCACTTACTAAGTTTTGGCCCGGTAAAAATCGACTCGGGCCTAAAATGGCCCGAGTGAACAGTGCTGACTAGGCGCAGGCAAGGGCGCGACGGGCACGGGGCTTGGCCATGGCGCTCAGCCACAGGCACAGCCCTCGGCCACGGCACAATGCCTGGCCACAGGCTCGGCCACAGGCATACGCACGGGCACAGGTGCGAGCATGGGCGCGAGCGCGGGCACAGGCTCAGGCGCGGCGGTGGCTGGTCGACTGGCCGGCTGGGCTTGCCCCAACAGTTGGCGGTGGCAGCGAGCAGCAGCGGTCGGGCACGGCGGCGGTGACGACGACGATGCGACGGCGGCGACGACGACGATGCGACGGCAGCGAGCTGACAGGGGAAAAGAGGTGAGCCAGGGGTGAAGGTGAGGGAGAGAGAGATCGGGGTTGAGGGAAAGGGGCGAATCAGCAGCAACGGAGCAGCATGGCGTGGCGACGGCGACGCTCAGGCGTTAGGGCGATGCTGGGGAGCTGGCTGGATGGCGAGATGGTGACCGGGACTCGTCGAGCACAGCTACGAGCGGCGGCGAGCCGAGCTCGCGTGCTTGGGGGGGGGGAGGAGGGGTGAGGTGTGATAGAGGAGGAGGCCGAGAGAAGGGGACGTTGGGCGATAGTGACAATGGCAGCGGCTGTCGGGGCGGCGAGGCGGACTGAGGACAGCCGTTAAAGGCGACGATTGGTGGCAACGACAGTGGCTGGTAAGGGTGGCGTCGAACGGCTGAGGGCTGTGGAAGAGGAGAGGAGAAGGAGGAGGGTAAGGGGAGGGGTGTTAGTGGCTAAGGGTGGTGGCAACAGGGTGGATGCGGCGGCCGGACGGCGCACGGCGGTGACGAGCGACGGCTGGCGACGAGCAGGGTAGTGTCGGACTGAGCAAAAGTCGGACGCAGCTTGTCGGGGGAGGGAAAGGAGAGTGACCGAAGAAGGAGAGAGAGGAAGGGGAGAGAGAGAGAAGAGAAAGGGAAGAGAAAAGGAAGAGATAGAGAGAGAGAGAGAGAGAGAGAGGGGGAGAGGGGGTGTCAGAGGGGGGTGTGTGTCCGTGCATGTGGTGATGGACGTGTGCATGCAGGGAAGAAGAGAGAGAGAGAGAGAAGAGAGAAGGAAGGAGAGAGGGAAGGAAAGAGAGGACAACTGCACGGGAGGGGCAAAAGGAACATGCGGGCAGGGAGTCGGTGCGGCAGAAGGAGAGAGAGAGAGAAAAAAAAAAAAAAGCTCAACGCGCACTCGAGTGCGATCCAATGGTCAGATTTCAAATCTGAAAACGATCCTACGATCCAAATAATTCCTAGAATATAATAAGGGACAATGACCAAGAAAATTATGGCAAACTAATCCGAGGGAGGTCTACTAGTCCAAATTCGTACCCGGTCGAAATTTCACTTTTCCACTATTCCTGACAATCTCGACGTTGGCCATGATAATATCAACACCGTCCGATTTATTTCTTCCCGGAACCCGAGAAATTCGACACCGAAGTTTGAGCTCTAAATAATAGCCAAATTCAATCGAGTGCAATTCTAGCGAAATCTCAAAATTTGAAAACGATAACCGGGAGTGATCAGTTCCCGGGCAAGATTTTACTATAAGCACACTAACGAATTACACGTTTTATAAATCCCAAAATTGGGTCAAAATCCGGGATGTCACAATTTCTCTAGCTAATCTGGAAGGCAAGGAACGCCTGGGTTTTCCATCAAATCAGCCCAAGATCGGGAGCAATCATTGATGAAGCAATTAATCTAAACGGTAACTATAGGGAGCAAAACTTACCTGTGTCGTGGAGCTGGCGGGTGAAATCCAAGACAGCGCAATGGATGTGCCCAGAACATGGAAGTTGGAAATTTAACGTAGATGGGTTGTGGATCGAAGGGGAAATAGAGGGATCGGTGGCTGGGGTATGCAGGGATCACAGAGGTTTGTGTATTGTGGGGTTCGCTAGAGCTGCGTCTACTTCCTCCCCGCTAGAAGTTGAAGCTGCAACAGTGAAGGAAGCTCTGCACTGTCTGGGAGAAGAAGCAGCAATAAAGAACAGTCCAATGTTGAAAGTTTGCGTACAGTCAGACAGCGCAGCTTCAGTAGAATACACTCTTGACCCAGCTTTGAGCCCATGGGATTTAAGGAGTCTGTTTGAGGATTGTAACAAGTTACTCTCCCAATTAAAGAGGGTTTCTCTAGTCCATTGTCCGTGCAAGTCCAATCAAGTAGCAGATTGGATGGCCAAAAATCATCCAAAAGGGATGCTTCCATCCAACTGGGTGTCTAGACCGCCCCAATCTTTTTGGGATTTATTTTGTATTGACGCTAGTCATCTTCACTCTTGTAACCAGCAGTTGAATGAATGAATGGAAATTTGCACTTCAACCAAAAAAAACATTCTTAGAATTGCAGTTTTCCTTTCGTACATAAGATTTGAGGTTTCTAGAGTAGTAGTGGATGAAATGGGGAAACTTGAAAGTCCTTAAGAAATCAGCATTCCCCACCTGTTGCTTATAGTGCAGTTGGTGATGTACTTACTTGGGAATGAACCTAGTTCTATATTTTTTGGCGAATTTTTCCACGTGGAAATTAATATATTGAGCTGCAATATTCCTCAGAGTTCTATGTACTTTAACGTGCCTATGCAAGTTCGGTTCATATAAAAAATGCTCACTGTTTGAAATTTGACCAGTCTTCTTTTCACGCTTTTCAGGTATTGCCTAGGATCCTTGCCTACAAATTTCGACGAAGATGTTATTTGGTATTGCGAGGATTGCCAATTTACCATTGGGGAAAGTTGCACTCCTCCGCGTGAAGAACAGAAGAAATAAGAAAATGCTCAAAGCCACAAACCGGTAAAGATGAGGAAGGTGGTCGAGATGCCGAGCAAGGCTACCGGTGTAGTGCCAATCGAATAATCGAAGTGGACTGTCCTTCTTAGTGCCAATCGAATAATCGAAGTGGACTCTCCTTCTCTATTTTTCATTTCTATATTTTTGTATTATCATTATTATTATTATTACTATTATTATTATGTTCTTTTTCACTAAAACGTATGCTTAATATGTTGATTGAAATTCATGCGTCAACAGGGACTACCGGGGGGCTAAGCAGTCCGAAACCGAACCCATGTCTAGACCCAACCATTAATCGCGTAACCTATAAAGACCGGACATAGTGCATATGTCAAGCAACAATAAAGCTGTACCATTTACTCTATCCTCTGGAAATTCATATCTCGCATAACCTAAATTCCACTCATCATCAAATGAAAATGATCATGAACTCTCCAACATATTTGTTCATGTTACGATTGTAACCTATTTTATGCCAAGTATAATTATACTAAATATCCAAAACTTTAGTTCGAGATCTCATATACAAAGCAGTGATGTTTTGTTAAGCTTCACTTATGTACACTTACTTTCGATCTCTAACTTTTACTGACATTCTCAGTCTCTTAACTTTTGTTGACATGATGATGACATAATCTATCGTGTTATCTAAGAGATATTAAACCGTTATACAAATAACAATACACGTAGACATTTTATAAAAATTAGGATCAATGCTTTTTTTTATGCATTTATAAAAAGTACCCCATGCATCGATGTAAGAAGCTCATTATAGATTACTGGATCAACATGTCTAAGTTTTTCTTTAATCGCTGTTTTGCCACATACAGATTAGTAAGAATAATCAAAGAATTCTTCTGTTGAGTCGTCGCTTTGGAATACACATCCTGTCGTATTTTATAAACAGATTCATCAAATGCGATGATTCGATTGTGAATTACCATTTCTTATTTCTTTGCAAACGCTTGTTTCGATCGTTTCATTCTTGCCAACACTAACCAAATGAGACCTCAAGGATTAAAGTGCCATGCTCGATTCTTATGCGCCAGCAAGCTAGCCGACGAGAGAGGTTTTTAGGTATTTTCAAAGCACATCTTCAGCATATGTTATTACGAATTATTGAATTTGAAGTATGGAGTATGATCAATCTAAAAGAAAGAGAGTTCATAGGGCATTCCTAGGCTAGGGAAAGCAATGAAACAGATTCAATCCGTGAAGTGCGCACATGTGCTTGGGCAGAAACTGGTTTACTCAATCGGCAAAGTGCGCACTGATTGGAAATACTATTTTCGTTGTTCTTCCTTTTTTTTTTTTTTTTTGGAAATACTACTTTCGTTGTTCTTCCTTTGCCTTCTACATTTTCTGAAAGGCGGAAATAATCTTTGAGGATAGTGCTTTCACGCCTCAGAAGATCATCTTTTGTCATTTCCTATCGGTGGTTCTTGGAATTTTTCATTGAAAGGTTCTATTTTCAAAGGTTTATCGCGGCTAATTTTTTTTAATCCTAGAGCTCAAAGAAGAGAAGGTGTCTAGTCTAAGGGACTTATTTGGTTCGCTAATCTGTATTCTCTAACACTACAAAAAAAGCCGGTTTTTTGCCATGAAAATTTGCGACTAAAAAATTTTCGTTGGAAATTTGTGACAACTTTTCCAACAAATCTAAAAATTCGTCGGAAATTAGCGACGAAAAATTTTTCGTCGCAAAATTCGTCTGAAATTTGCCACTAAAATATTTTTCCTTGCAATTCCAACAAATTAAAAAAAACACAATTGTTCAGCATATTGGAAATTAGTTGCAAAATTTGTTGGAAAGTTCTAACGAATTTTACAACGAATTCAAAAAGATGAATAATTGTTTGGAATATTTGAAATTCGTTGCAAAATTCGTTGGAACTTTCCAACGAATTTTGCAACAAATTCATAAAAGACATATCCGCTCGGCATGTTGGAAATTGATTGGAAATTTCGTTGGAAATTTCCAATGAATTTTGCAACAAATTGAAATTTTCGATACTTTAACTTAGTTGTGTACTAATTTCGTTGCAAAATTCGTGGGAAATGTCCCACGAATTTTGCAACGAATTGAAAAAACCTTATGTTCTGGTTACTAGAAATTCGTTGCAAAATTCGTTGGAAATTTCCAATGAATTTTGCAATGAATTGGAAGAACACATTATTTTTAGGCATATTCAAAATTCGTTACAAAATTCGTTGGAAATTTCTAACGAATTTTGCAACGAATTTTCATTAAAGCTGATTTTTCTGCATATTTGAAGTTCGTTGCAAAATTCGTTGGAAATTTCCAACGAATTTTGCAACGAATTTGAAAAACACAATATTTTTAGTCATATTCGAAATTCGTTGGAAATTTCCAACGAATTTTGCGAATTTCTATTAAACCTTATTTTTCTGTATATTTGAAATTCGTTGCAAAATTCATTGGAAATTACCAACGAATTTTGCAACAAATTTCGATATTCGGTTCAATAATTTTTGTTTGTACTGACTTCGTTGGAAAATCCGTTGGAATCTCCAATGAATTTTCCAACGAAATAGGTCTTCGACGCAATTATTTTTGAATTTCGTTGGAAAATTCGTCGGAAATTTCCAATGAATATTTCAACGAAAATAACTCAGTGCAATTATTGGCCTAAAATGTGAAATTTGTTGAAAATTTAAAATTCGTTGCAAAATTCGTTGAAAATTTTAAATTCGTTGCAAATTTCTAACGAATTTTGCAACGAAAATAGAAAAACATGTTTATATGTTCGACAACAAACATTTCGTGTGTACCGAGTATTTTTGGCTCAACAAACTCTCTTTCTCATCCTCCTCTTCGCCGTTCACCTTGCAGTCCTTCTCGCCATCGCCGCCCTCGCAGTCCGCCTTGCCAGCCGCGGTTAGTATCTCAAGATCCGAGTAATCGCATCGAATCGCGCAAACAGTGCTAGGACCAAGTCTAGCAGCTCCGACTGGGCATTGAGGGCGAGCCTGTGGCGGCTCCAGGTGCGTGTCCATTCGAAGGTCTCATAATCCAATTGAAAGTTGCGATTCTCATTAAATTGTCAAATTGTCAATACTTGGTAAGTCTTCTTGACATGGTAATTTTCACAAATTTTTTTAAGTTTAATTTAGTTGTGTTCAATTTTTGGTTCATTAATTTAGTTGAGTTCTAATTTCGTTGCAAAATTGGTAGGAAATTTTCCACAAATTTTTCAATGAATTGGAAAACACTTCGTTGTTCAGTGTAGTCTAAATTCGTTGCAAAATTCGTTGGAAAATTTCAACGAATTTTGCAACGAATTTCCATTAAACCTTATTTTTCCTTATTTTTCCGCATATTTGAAATTCGTTGCAAAATTCATTGGAAATTTTTAACGAATTTTGTAATGAATTTCAAAAAGAACACATTATTTTTAGTCATATTCGAAAATTATTGGAAATTTTCAACGAATTTTGCAATAAATTTCCATTAAACCTTATTTTTCCGTATATTTGAAATTGGTTGGAAAATTCGTTGGAAATTTCCAACGAATTTTGCAACGAATTGGAAGAACACATTATTTTTAGGCATATTCGAAATTCATTGGAAATTTCCAACGAATTTCCATTAAACCTTATTTTCCCGCATATTGGAAATTCGTTACAAAATTCGTTGGAAATTTCCAACGAATTGCAACAACACATTATTTTTAGGCATATTCGAAATTCATTACAAAATTCGTTGGAAATTTCCAACGAATTGCAACAACACATTATTTTTAGGCATATTCGAAATTCATTGCAAAATTCGTTGGAAATTTCCAACGAATTTTACAACAAATTTCAATATTTGGTATATAATTTTGTTGTGTACTACTTTCGTTGCAAAATTTGTGAGAAATTTCCCATCATTTTTGCAAATAAGTCAAAAAACACCTTCTTGTTCCGGTTAATATAAATTCGTTCCAAAATTCGTTGGAAAATTGAAAACGAATTTTGCAACAAATTCAAAAAAACCGATTCATTAATTTTGATTTGTACACATTTCGTAGCAAAATTGGTGGGAAATTTCCCACGAATTTTGGAACGAATTGAATAACACATTATTGTTCGGCATAATAGAAAATTGTCGCAAAATTTATTGGAAATTTGCCCATATCTATAAGAGTTCTGGGTGAGCTCGCCGGCGGCGAGGCTGGAACTCGTCGGCAGCGAGGCTGGCCCTCGCTAGGACTAGAGAGGGCCGAGCTCGCCATGGCCGGCGACCTCGTCGGTCGTCGGCCCAGCTAAGAAGAAAGGGAAAAAAAAGGAAAAGAAAAAGAAAGGAATAAATAAAATGTATGTAATAGACAAATCTTATGTAATTATATTTTATTTTAGGTACATTTCCATTCAAAGGTCTCGCAATCCAATTGACGAGGGAAAAGTCATCAAATTGTCCACTTTCTACTACAAAGATTTCAGCCAAATACTTGGTAAGTTTTCTTGACATGGTAAATTTTCCAAATTTTTCAAGTTTAAAGTAATTGTTTCGTAAACAATATAATTGTAATTTTGTGCATTTTATGGTTTTAATTAACAATATTAAACAATATATATGATATGTTGAATAATTTAGGATAATTTTTTATTTTTATACAAACACAATGCAAAGAGACAAGGGTTTGATGTATAATAAGAACTTACCTGGACGGCGAGGATTAGCTGATGAGTTTCGTATTGGGTTGGAAATATTTTTAAACTTTGCCAATAGTAAATATAAGTTTATAGATGGAAATAAGTTAAGGTGTCTATGTAAAAAGTGCAGTAATGGAAAATTTCTAGACATTGATAAAGTTAGATAACATCTTTGTAGATTTGAGTTTACTCCGAACTATTATAATTGGACTAGCCATGGTGAACCATTTATATATGATGACGGATATCGAAGAAACAATCAATTTTCAGTTAGGGAAGAATGTAGCTATTTCGAACAATTGAACCCATATCAGGGGATGGTGTTTGATGAAGCCAGTCATAATTTGAATTCAGAATTGAATCATGCAAGTACTAATTTTGCTCTCCTATACCTGAATAAGTGGGAACTAGTCATGTAGCAGAATTGGAAGAGAGAGGAGTTACAGGTTGTGATGAGAATGTGTGTGCCGGAACTTCTCAATCTAATCATTTCTGGGAAATGTTGGAAACGGCAGATGAACCTTTATGGAAAGGTTGTGACACCCACACGAAGGTATCAGTGACAGCAAGACTATAAAATATCAAGGCAGGGCATAATGTGTCTGTGGATTGCTTCAACTCTTTTGTTGAAATAATGCGAGAAACAATGCCTCGTGATAACATCATGCCAAATGACTTTTACGATATGAAAAAGTTTGTAGATAACTTAGGTCTTCCAGTTGTACGGATTGATGTATGTGATATGGGTTGTATGTTATATTGGAGAGATGTTGAATATGCAGAATCTTGCAAATTCTGTAACCAACCTAGATACAAGATTAACAGGAGGCAGGGTCGTAATGAGAAGCGTAGATCATGCAAACAAATGTTTTTTTTGCCCTTAATCCCTAGGTTGTAAAGACTTTATGCGTCGCAAGCCACTGTTGAACACATGACTTGGCATACAAATCATGAAACAGAGAAGGATCTAATGTGTCATCCTTCAAATGCAGAGGCATGGTAACATTTTGATAGAACATACCCCGAGTTTGCTCTAGAGCCTCGAAATATCAAGTTAGGTCTGTGTGCTGATGGATTTGCCCCATTTGAGAAATCAGGAAAAAGTTATTCATGTTGGTCAATTATCTTAACTCTGTATAATCTTTCACCTGGTATGTGCATGAAGACACCTTATATGTTTTTGACATTAATCGTGCTTGGCCCGCAAAATTCGAAAAAGGCCATAGATATTTATATGCAACCATTGATTGAAGAGTTACAACGGCTATGGGTTGAAGGTGTTCCTACATATGACGTTTCTACCGACCAAACATTTGTAATGAAGGCTGCACTTCTTTGGACGATAAATGACTTCCCTGCTTATGGAATGTTATCTAGATGGAGTACAGCTGGGATCTTAAGATGTTCGATTTGTATGGAGAGATCGAAGGCTTTCAGATTAAAACATGGTAAGAAGGCCTGCTATTTTGATTGTCGTAGGCAATTTTTGCCACTTAATCATACATTTAGAAGGAATAAAAAAGAGTTCATCAAGAATAAGATCGAAAGTACACATCCACCATTGAGGTTGACCGGGCATCAAATTTGGGAACGTGTGCAAGAGTTTCCAACTGTTGTTGAAAACCCTCACGGCACAACTTTTGCGTACGGAAATACACATAAGTGGACTAAACGCAGTTTATTTTGGGATCTACCATATTGGAATGCCCATCTTATTCATCATAATCTTGATGTCATACACATAGAGAAAAACGTTTTCGACAATGTCATAAATACTGTGATAGATGTCACTAGAAAAACAAAAAACAACTTGAACGCAAGAAAAGATATGAGGGATATTTGCGATCGACCAACACTAGATATGAATGCAAGCAGCATGGGACCGAAACCTAAAGCAGTTTATATATTGGACAAGGAGCAGAGATGGGTCATTTGTCAATGGTTGAAATCGATGCGATTTCCTAATGGATATGCTTCCAATCTCGGCAGATGCGTTGATATGAATGAATGCAAGTTGACAGGTATGAAGAGTCGTGATTGTCACATATTTATGGAAAGACTAATTTCGATAGCCTTCAAGGAAGTTTTACCAAACTTTGTATGGGGCGCCATTACAAAGTTAAGTAATTTCCTACATGATATTTGCTCAACAACGTTGAAATCATCACACATGCAGGAACTAGAGAAGAATATTCCAATTATTCTTTGCAACTTAGAAAGGATATTTCCTCCATCGTTCTTTGATTTAATGAAGCATCTCTTAGTTCACTTGTCTTATGAGACCAAAGTTGCAGATCCCGTCCAATTTCGATGAATGTATTCATTTGAGAGGTAAATTTTTTTTAAATTAAATGTGAAATAACTTCATTACATATTATATTACGATAAACTTTGTTCGTTGGAACTAGGTTCTTAAATCATTTGAAGAAAAAAGTGAAGAATAAGGCATGTGTCGAAGCATCAATTTGTAATACATATATTGTGGAAGAAGTAACAACAATTGTATCATACTATTTTGAGCCGCACATGCAATGCAAGAGGCAGAGAGTTGGAAGAAATGATAAGGGTCGTATTGATCCCAATTGCAAATCATTCTCTATTTTTAATTATTTGGGTCGACTTAGCAGCACATGTAAGTTTCGTCACTTAACAGGCGAAGAAAAACTGGCAGCCCATACATATATTTTATTGAATTGTCCAGAAGTTGAGCCATACTTTGAGTAAGTGTACATTTGTACGTATATCCTAGTTGTGTGTGTTAAACCGTTACTAATATATAAATGGTATTTGTTACTAGGAATTTCCGAAATGCAATATGTGGACTACCACCAAATGAGTTTGACCGTTTGTGCTAGGAACAATTTGCAACATGGTTCAAAACATATGTAAGTTGGATATGGACGAAATCCTATTTATTCGAATTTTTTATACATAATATTTTGAAATATATATTATTGACATTGCGTGTGTGTCACCTTAGGTTCACAGTATTGATGCTCAAGTTGGACATAAAAGAATGCTATATCATCTGTCGTGGGGTCCAAAGTCAAGAGTACGAACTTGGCCAGCATATTTCATTAACGGGTATAATTTTTACACTCGCGAATATGGAATGGGAAAGGCCACAATAAATAGTGAGGTGTGTGTTCAGTCATCCAATAGTGGCAATTCGCAAGGTAATTTCTATGGCTTATTGGATGAAATCATAGAGATTGAGTACCATGGACCGTTAATGCGGGTTGTCTTATTTAAGTGTATGTGGTTCGACCCCGTGAAAGGAATAAATGTGCATACCAAATTTAATTTGGTTGAAATAAATCACAAGAAAATATATATGAAATATGAACTATTTGTCTTGGCACAACAAATAATTCAAGTCTATTATGCATCATATCCTAGTTTGAAGCATGACAAAACCGATTGATGGGCTATATGTAAAATCAAAGCAAGAAAGAAAATCGAGGAATACTGGAAGGACACGGTATATCAACAAGAGGAAGTTCGTAATATGAATGAAACTGCTGAATATAACATTCCTACTTTACGAGATCCATGTGGTGCAATGATCGATGTAGATCCAACTGAAATTCGGGAATCAAATTTTCAAGTTGGTACACAATGTGATTTGGAGACAGAGGATGAAGATGATGATCAAGAAGAAAATGAGGATGAAGATGAAAACAAAGAAGAAGTTAAAGATGCATATGAAGATGAAGATTATGATTTTTGATACTTTTTACTAATTATGTCTAATTATTAGTAGTAATGTGACACGTTTGTTTTGTTGTTGTCGTAATTTTTAATATTTCTGTTGTCGTAATTATTATTGTTGTTCTCGTTGTTGTTATCATTACAATATGTGGCTAATTCGCCTGATATTTAGCCACGAAATGGAAAAATTTGGGACAAAGCCACGCGACTAAATTTCACACACATTAACAAAAATTCCGAACAATACCGGGTTTGCAAAATTTGTGGGAAATTTCCCATGAATAGAAAAAACACCTTATTGTTCGGATTAATAGCAATTCGTTGGAAATTTCCAACGAAATTTGTAATTAATTTCATAATTTGGTATATTAATTTTGTTCCGTAATAATTTCCTTCAAAAAAGCCTTTTTTCGGTTTATTTAAAAAACACCACAAAATTTTAATAAACAATGTTGTTAGGGTGAAATAAAAATCGTTCCAAAATTCGTTGGAAATTTCTAACGAATTTTGAAACGAATTTTTAAAACTTTTTATTTTTCGGTGAAATTAAAATTTGTTGCAAAATTCGTTGAAAATTTCCAACGAATTTTGCAACAAATTTCAATTTTCAGTTAATAAATTAAAGGGTTTTGTAATTTCGTTACAAATTTCGTTGGAAATTTCCAACGAATTTTGCAACGAATTTGAAACAGTTTTTGTTGTTCGCCTAGAATAAAATTCGTTGGAAAATTCATTGGAAATTTGTGACGAATTTTGCAACGAATTTCCCACGAATTGTGACCTAGTTGATTTAATTGTTTTAATTGTTTTAACGAATTTACAACGAATTTAGTTTAATTGATTTAATTGTGACCTAATTTCGTTGCAAAATTCGTGGGAAATTTCTCACGAATTTTGCAACGAATTTCCAAAATTCGCATTCCTTCTGTTTTTATAAATTTGTCGGAAAATTTGTTGAAAATTTCTAACGACTTTTCCAATGAATTTTTGAAAAGTTTTTGTTGTTCGTTAATATGAAATTCGTTGGAAATTTTCAACAAATTAAAAGTTTTCGGAAAATAAGTTAATTGTTAACTAATTTCGTTGCAAAATTCATGGGCAATTTCCTACAAATTTTCCAACGAATTCACACTTTTCCTTTTCATCCGTTCAACAAAATTCGTTGGAAAATTCGTTCAAAATTTTCAACGAATTTTCAAACGAATTTTAAGAAGTTATGTTTTTCAATTTGAATCAAATTCGCTGCAAAATTCGTTGGAAATTTCCAACGAATTTAAATTTTCTGGAAATTAATTTAATTGTGAAGTAATTTCGTTGCAAAATTCGTGGGAAATTTCCCACGAATTTTGCAATGAATTTCCAAAATAGGCACTTGTTCAGTTTTTTATATATTAGTTGGAAAATTCGTTACAAAATTCCAACGACTTTTCCAACGAATTTTTGAAAAGTTTTTGTTGTTCGTTAATATGAAATTCGTTGGAAAATTCGTTAGAAATTTCCAACGAATTTTCCAACCAATTAAAATTTTTCCGAAAATAAGTTAATTGTTAACTAATTTCGTTGCAAAATTCGTAGGCAATTTCTCATGAATTTTCCAACGAATTCACACTTTTCCTTTTCATCCGTTCAAAAAAATTTGTTGGAAAATTCATTGGAAATTTTCAACGAATTTTCCAATGACTTTTAAGAAGTCATGTTTTTCGGTTTGAATCAATTTCATTGCAAAATTCGTTGAAAATTTCCAATGAATTTTGCAATGAATTTAAATTTTCTAGAAATTAATTTAATTGTGAAGTAATTTCGTTGGAAAATTCGTGGGAAATTTCCCATGAGTTTTGCAACGAATTTCCAAAATAGGCATTTGTTCAGTTTTTTATATATTCGTTGCAAAATTCCAATGACTTTTCCAACGAATTTTTGAAAAGTTTTTGTTGTTCGTTAATATGAAATTCGTTGGAAAACTCGTTAGAAATTTTCAATGAATTTTCCAACAAATTAACAGCTTTCAGAAAATAAGTTAATTGTTAACTAATTTCGTTGCAAAATTCGTGGGCAATTTCCCACGAATTTTCCAACGAATTCACACTTTTCCTTTTCATGCCTTTATAAAAATTTGTTGGAAATTTCCAACGAATTTTAAGAAGTATATGCTTTTCAATTTGAATCAAATTCATTGCAAAATTCGTTGAAAATTTCCAACGAATTTTGCAACGAATTTAAATTTTCTGGAAATTAATTTAATTGTGAAGTAATTTCATTGCAAAATTCGTGGGAAATTTCCTACGAATTTTGCAATGAATTTCCAAAATACGCATTTGTTCTGTTTTTTATATATTCGTTGGAAAATTCGTTGTAAAATTCCAATGACTTTTCCAATGAATTTTTCAAATGTTTTTGTTGTTCGTTAAAATTAAATTCGTTGGAAAAGTCATTGGGAATTTCCAACGAATTTTCCAACAAATGAAAAGGAATCAGAAAATAAGTTAATTGTTAACTAATTTCGTTGCAAAATTCGTGGGCAATTTCCCACGAATTTTCCAACGAATTCACACTTTTTTTTTGTTCTCGATTAACGAAATTTATTGGAAAATTTGTTAAAAATTTCCAACGAATTTTTAAATTTGTTGGAAATGTTGTTGGAATTTCAAAAAAGTCATTGGAATTTTTTTACATTTTTCAATTTTGATGGAAATTTCGTGGGAAATATCCAACGAATGTTCCCACGAAGTGATAATTCGTTGCAAAATTCGTTGGAAATTTTAATTTCGTTGCAAAATTCGTTGGAAATTTCCAATGAATTTTGCCACGAAAATAGTGAAACGGTTATATTTTGTTTGGTAACCACACATTTGTGTCAACCTAGTGTTTTTGTGCATTCGACAAAATTTTTTTTCCATCCATAACGCGGGCGAGTGTCGCGGGCCTGCTCACCGTCCCCAGCCTCGCCGTCCGCCTCGCCGTCTGTGATAAGTAGTAGATCTCCAACGAATATTCTCGGGGATGCCGCGAGGATGCCAGGGGGGCTGCAGCTAGGAGGCCATGTCGTAGCCGCGTGGGGTAGCAATCGGGGGGGAGCCACGAGGAAGGGTTCCATGTATTTATGGAGCCCTTGCGGCCGGGGGAGGGGGGCGCGGCCGCGCGGGAGGGTGGGGTCTGAGCAGCCTCAGCAGTCGAGTCGTTGCCAGGAGTATGGGAGAGCATGCCGCGCGGTGGTGTGAGGGCTGTTGTGGGCTGAGGAATTCCTTGCTTGCATCTGCCGTGGCCGGGTCATGGGCGCGAGGGCCGCAACCGAGTGGGGTGGGGGTCGTCGCTAAGGGAGGGGGTCGCCACCCCTGGTAGGTCCAGTCGGCACAGGGGCGCACGGCCGAGTGGGGTGGGGGTCGCCGCCGGAGGGGGGGTCGCAGCCGCGTGAGTAGGGGGGTTGCGGCCGGGGGGAGGGAGGGTCACGGCCGGGCGATTCCGAGGGGGTTTGCCAATCGTATTCCGGCAGGGGGGTTGGCGGCCGGATTTCGCCCGGGGGGTGGGGGGGGGGAATCGCAACCAGAAACCGGGCAGGGGGGTGGCGGCCGGATCCCGATAAGGGGGGTTGGTCCCGGCTGGAATCCGGGGGCGGGATTCCAGTGGGCGGAATCCGACAGCTAGAATGAGGCCGACGGATTCCGGC
Organism: Syzygium aromaticum; assembly: GCA_024500025.1. NCBI lineage: Eukaryota > Viridiplantae > Streptophyta > Magnoliopsida > Myrtales > Myrtaceae > Syzygium > Syzygium aromaticum. Next base: position 2,074,965 of record CM044891.1, on the reverse strand, counting down.
CGGGTGGGGGGGTCGCACATGCAATTTTAATTTGGTCTCAGACTTGTAATTCGTTTTACAAATTATATATACTTCATTATACAGTTTAGTAGCATCTGATGTAATCAAAAGTGTAATAGGTTTTTCTGACGAAGACCGATGACTTGGCTATTTATCAAAGACGATACTCTGTTAGTTTCAATTTCTTAAATTTTTTTATTGATATCTAATACAAAATGATAAGGAAAATGATTTCATTTTCTGTCCTTAATACCTGTTTAAATTTTTTGTAATATTTGTCAAACCTCTGTACTAATTATCAGTATAATCGAGGAGGTCAGATGCAGGGTGGCGGTTCACAAAAAAGACCAAGCCCTTCCGCTTCCTCATCCTCGTCCCCGGCCCTATCATCTTCCTCCGTGCTGTCATCAAACCCTATTCTACCATATGTGCAGGGACAATGTGGACACATTGGCCCATCCTCCGACCCGCAACAACATATTCAGGAAGAATTGGGGACATGCGAACTAATTTTACTTCAATTCCATCTCCTTCAGTGCCACCTTCTTCATCAGTGCAACACTCAAATGAGGAAGAAGAGAACCGATTCCTTATATGCCCATGCAGAAATTCGTAAGTAATTCATTTCTATACGTATATTTAAATTATGGATGTAAATAACAGTGTCTATGTTTTGAATTTTCCATATGCTTGATTGTCTTATTCTCTATATTGTTATAACATGTTTTCAGATTTACGCATTCTACGCATGTTGTGAGGGAACTTAATAGAATAGTCAATAACTATTGGATAGGGCAGTTACATCTTTCAGCAACACTCTTAAAGAAATAAAGACTTTGTGGTGGAATGAGTTCAAGGTTAGTGTTGTTTTTATTCATTTTCTTATAACGTAAGTTCGGTGTAATATACTGATGGTCAATAATGAAATTTGTCACGAATTGTTTGGTGCACTATAAGGAATATCTCACTTGTGACCATTATAATTAATTTCCGGTGCTTTTGCTATTGATTGTAGCGTAAGTTTACGTGGGATGAAATGGAAGAGATTGAGGTTAGAAGAATTTTTAAGAAGAAAGTCGATGATCACATGCGTTATGTGATAAATAAAGCGAAGAGAACAAAAGAAAAGCCAGATTTCATTATAGCTGACGATTGGATATAAATTACGAGAACTTGGGAAACTGAGAAGCATAAAAAAAGGTGTGAACAGAATATGAAGAATCGAGCTTTTAGTTCTAGTGACGGGTCTGCGTCAGCCACATATACTGGGGGCTCTATCAGCATCGGTGAGCATAGAAGAATAATGATAAGTCTAATTAAACTTGTAAGTTCATTGAATTCAATGGTGACTAATTTTTGTTAAATTTTCGTAGGCAGATGAATTGGGGACGGAACCCATATTTACAATTACAATTGAACGCACATTTCAGAAAAAAGATAAAACATGGACTAGCGATCGGGCAAAAGCTACTAAGGTATGGAAGGTTATAGTTTGGACTTTATCGAAACTAGAATGAAAATCATACATGTTTTTAATATTTTTGGTAATATATATGAATTTATTTTATTTTTATCTATACTGTTAATATAGAAAAAATATGATCAACTTTTGATGAGCACTACTAATGGTTCTGGTGGTGGTGATAATGGTGGTGGTGGTGATGGTGTTGCTGTGTCTGAGCCATTGGTTGACAGTATGACATTATGGGTAGAGGCAGCGGGTGAGATGAAAGGAGGAAAAATATTTGGGATGGGATCCTTGTCAAGGATGTTCAAAACGAAAGCTACTGCATCTTCATCCTCAAATGCGGCTGCTGCAAGGAGGACACGACATGAGGAACACATGACCCAAGAATTGTGCTAACTGAAACAGTTGCTTGTACAAAAGGACGAAGAAATGAAGCATATACTTGAATAGAAAGACGAACAAATAAGAGTGGCGCAATCACAAATGCAATATATCATGCAACACCTCAATATCGATCGCAATGACATTCCTTATGTACTTCCTCTTAATATAGTTGGTCATGGGCATATTGATGAGCCACATGATGATGCGGCGATTGGTGATGATGATGCTGATGATGATGATGCTAGTGATTTTATTGTCAGTCCCCCTTAGGTAAGAACATTTTTTAATAGCTAGTTCCACGTCAATGCATAAATGCTTTTTTTATATTTTGGAAAAATTTCATATCTTTATTTATGTTTCCATATTTCATTAGGTGTCGATACAGCTGACTGTTTCTGATGTCATGCTCAGTACCGAAGCTGCTAATGTCTTACGGCTGTCCCCCGTCCTTTCAATGTATTAATTGATGTTCATTCTTGGTTAGCTACCTCTATGTATTATGAGATTGAATATCTAATACCATCATGTGAGACTTTACAACTTATGCATTGTAAAAATTAATATTGTATATCTAATTAGATTTCAAATCAAAATTGTCCCAAAACAAAATTCGTCGCAAACGTAGCGACGAATTTTGTCACGAATATATTTTGTCGCAATTTAGCGATAAAAAAAAAATAGCTGCAAATTAGCAACGAATACAGTTCGTTAAAATTTATCAACAACTTTTTGCACGAATAATTACGGATGAATTTTGTAAAGAATAATTAACGGCATAATTTGCAACGAATTATTCATGGTTTCCCACAAATTTTCCAACGAAATATTTGCAACGAATTTTCTAACGACCTATTTGCAACGAATTTTGCAACGAAATATTTGCAACGAATTTTCCAACGAAATATTTGCAACGATTTTTTCAACTAATTTTCCAACGAACTTAGCGACGATTTTTATTTTTTGTCGCAAATTACCTACGAAAATTATTTTTTTTGTCGGACATTTAAACGATTTCCAACGACATTTCCAACAATTAATCGGAGACACTTTTGCAACAAATTTTCCAACGGCATTTTTTCGTCGCAAATTACCAACGAAATTTGCTTTTTTTTTTTTGGAAAATTACACGATTTGCAACAACATTTGCAACGAATATTCACAGAGAATTTTTGCAACAAAATTTCCAACGAAATTTTCGACGAATTTGTTCGTCAGAAATTACCAACGAAAATGAATTTTTTTGTCGGAAATTTTCGAGTTTTCTGACTATATTTGCGACGAATATGCATAGACAATTTTTTCAACAAATTTTCCAACGAATTTATGGACGAATTATTTTTCTTCTCAATTCCCACGATATTTCCAACGAATATTGGACGCCAATTTTTGCAACAAATTTTCCAACGAAATTAGCAATCTAATTTTTTTTTGTCCCTAATTTCGTTGGAAATTCTCTCTCCCACGAATTTTCCAACAAATATGGACCGAGGAATTTTCCAACAATTTTTTCAACAAATTCTTACCAACGAATTTTCCCACGAACTTTCCAACGAATTATTACCAACGAATTGGTTTTTGTCGCAAATTACCAACGAAAATTCAAAAAAAATTTGCCAAATTTTTATGTATTAATTTGTGGCGGGAATTTCCTTTTCCAATGAACTTTTCCACGGAAAATTCGCGACAAACTTTGCCACGATTTTTGCAACAAATAATTAGCAATGAATTTTCCAACAAATTTAGCAACAAAATTATCTACGAATTTTGCCACAACTCCATTTTTGTCGGAAATTCCCACAAGTTTGTTATCCCAAAAATTTTCCCGCGCTAAATTAGCCACGATTTTTTTTCGTTGGAAATTCTGTTTTCCACGAATTTTGCGACGAAAAATTACCAACAAATTTTTCCACAACTTTTCCAACGAATTATTTGCGACGAAATTTGCAACGAAATTTCCAAGGAATTTATCCACGAATTTACCCACGAATAATTACCGATGAATTTTGCTACGAGTTTTCCAACGAATAATTACCGACGAATTTTCCAAGAAATTTAGCCACTAATTTACCGACGAAGTTTCCAACGAAAATTAAAATTTTTCATTGGAAAATTTTCCGATGACGAATTACCCACGAATTTTTTTTCGTTGGAAAATTTGTTGGAAATTCGTTTTCCAATGAATTTTTCAGAATTTTTCATTGGAAATTTTATCAGAAAAAACATGTTTTTTTGTAGTGTAACCACCACTAATTTTGAACGAACAATATATGGGTCCATGTAGACTCACAAAATTAACGGGGGCATGCACCTCCGCAGCCATCCTCCATCTCTTCTGTAGTCTTCTCTTTGTTCCCCCCAATAACATGTCAAGATTTTAACACTCTTAGCGCTTTTGTAGGAATGTAGATTATATGTGATTGCTTGGGAGAGGAAGACAGACAAAGATAAAAGCAAGCTACGTAAAGGAATGTGGATGTACGTGAGGAATGGGGGATATGGGATATCGGTAACATTTATTAAAATACTTCATATGTGAATGTACTTGGGAAATTACCAAAAAAAGTCATAAATCTATTACACTTGTGCCAATTTAGTCTTAAATATTGCCAATTTAGTCATAAACATTTTTATATTTCATCAATTGAGTCCATCCAACCAATTTTGACTAGAAAATCATTGACCTGAACAGTGGCCATGCCACGTGGGTAGCCGACGCTAACATGAACATTTTTATTAATTATTTTATTATTTTATTGATTTTTTTGAATATTTTTATGGTTGTTTCTTTTTTCTTTTCTATAATTTACCTTTCTTTTGTTATTGAGCAATGGCGGGGGTCACGGCACTGAGCGAGGGTGTTGAGGCCCTCGCTCTGGCTGGCAAGGGCGCAGCTGCCCTCGCCCGATGATCTGCCAATGACCATGACGCCCTCACTATGGCTGTTAAGGGCCTAGTTGAGGCTACGACGAGTAAATCAGTAAGAGCATGGTGGCTCTTGCCTATGGCTGGTGAGGGTCAACTGGTGACCATTATTGGCCCCCAATAAAAGAAACATGAAGAAAAATAACAAAAAAAAATTATTATAATTTCAAAAAATTATTAAAATATTATTAAAAATATTAACGTCAGCGCTAGCCATGCCACGTAGAACGCCTAGCGTCCGTGTTAACAAATTCAAGCCAATTTTGGCTAGATAAATTCAATTAACAAATTGCGAAATTGTTTAGGACTCAATTGTCACAATTGAAATGTTTATGATTGAATTAGCATAAGTGCAATAGGTTTAGGACTTTTTTAGTAATTTTCCCGAATGTACTTGTCAAGAGTTAATGCAAGTTAATAAGGAAAATGCTGCATTTGCAGAACTACTCATTTAAACATTTAACTACAATCCCATAATAAAGAGATGTGTAAGTACTGCTAATGATTCGACAAAAGAAAAAGTACTGATAATGATGCGGGTCTAGATTTCTAAAGGAATGCCCACATAAATCAATTTGGATGGAAATTTGGAACTCTGTTAAATGCTTCATTTATGGTTGACGCACTTATACGCAGGGAGGAGCGGTAAGTCACAACCCCCCAAATTTGTTTTGGTCGGAGCAAGCCCCTAATTTTCTCATTCAATTACAAAGGGAAATTCAATAATCTCCCAATTTGACATTGGTGGAGTCCTTCCATGGCTTCTCTCTCTTTTAAAAGAACATTTAAGCAACCTTGAGTTTTTATAGTTTATATTTGGATAAATTTTGTTGATTTGGTTGAAAAATTGGAGAAGGATTTTGTTTATTGGGCGAGAGTGAGAGAGAGTTTGGTATTAGCAACGACTGATGAGAGAGTTCCAAATGGACTCCATTTACGGTCAATTGGTCAATTGTAAAGTAATAATTATTAGAAAAAGTAATCCTCCAGAAAATTGAAAATTGGGTACTTGAAATAGGGAAATTTGATAATATTCAATTTTTTCACCCAATTTCTTGCTAGAATATTAAAAAGGCAACGACATGTTCGATTTTTTTAACACGATTTTTCTTTAATTTCAATCCCTCAGTTCATACCTATCATCATGAGCAGGGTAAGCTTTCTATGGAAGCTGCAAAAGAGGCTCAAAGTGATGCCTCCTATGACATTTTTGATGCTGCTGTTGGTACTTCTTATTTTTTTAAGATAGGATAAACTGACTTCGATGTTAGCAACTACCGCCGCCGCCGCAGCCTCCGCCGCCACCCCCACTTCCACCACAGCCACCGCTGCCAAAATCGCCACTAGCCCCGCTAAAATCATCACTAGCCAAGTGAAAACCACCAGCTTCGGCAAGATTGCCCCCTTTGCTGCCCCCACTACGACCCTTCTTTTCGCAAGGTTTCTGCTCGCTTTTGCCGCATGCGAATATGATCATGGAGATGAATGCTAGGGAAAATGCAACCACGCAAAGCCATGTCAACTCCAGTTGGCTTCCATGGCCATTAGTAGCATTAACAAGAGGAAACACATCTCTAGCCATTTTCTTTAGTCTCTCACCACCCACACACACACAATGTGTGCTTTTATGTACACAAATCCCCTCATCTGATCTTGTCATTAATTAAGTCCAGCACTCCCTTGCTAAAGATGGAGCACTGTGATGAAGTATATTTATGGAGATTATAGATTTCCCTATTAGAGAATATTGTTAGAGATATTATCAGATATTATGGATATGATTTGATATTTCGTTATTCTCTAAGATAAATAATTTTATTTCCTAGGCATATTGTTCATGTATAGATATCATCCTCCAATAACGTGTAAAGCTAAGCCAATTAAATAAAGATATAACCTTCATTGATTCTCCGTCCCTCTCTTTTGAAACCTAGAATATTTGCAGTGGGAAGTGCAGTGCTTCCTTATATTGCCTATTGGTGAAGGGTCTTCGAAATTGCTTCTAATCAAACTTGAAATTCTTTGCAATAGAAAAAGAAAATAAATTGCCAAGCGGTAACATTGAACTCGTCATCGCATCCATATAGAAAGAATCAAGCAAATGCCCACGTTGATGGTCATTCGACATTGATAAATTTCATACTTTTATTATGCTAAAAGCCAGCATATGACGGTGAGATACTATTTTTACATGTAATTACTAACTTCCAACGATGGAGCTTTCTTGCTTAATATCGTATCTGGTTAATTACAGTACTAAAAGCCGCCTACGTTGGTAAATTACTTATTTGATGCGGTTTGGTCATTATTGCTCTGAGCCATGATAAAAGACGCTCATGTTTTTAGTCATGACCTATTCACATCAATATCCATGCAAAATACCTATGTTTATACTTAAAATCGGTGATTGTAAATGCATGAACCATGCTCTATTAATCTTGCTGAATCTTCTCCTGCAGAGGATTCATTTGCTTTAGTTCTTCATAAGACCCCAAAAAACAGAAATAATATAAAGAAATGAAAGGGGTTGTGGCCGAGAGCTGTTTTTAATAGATACGCCAAGCTTTTGCTTGGAACTTTCATAAATCTTCAACAAATTTCTTCTAGTTAAGGTGATGAAGATGGAGAACGAGATGGGAATGTTGCTCATGGCAACTTCTTGCATTTGAGGTGAACTTAGCAAGCTCTTAGTCTTACTTTACATGTCATTTTTGGACTTCAAGATTAAAATGTTGTCTCTTGAATTTATGTGTTAGGTTGTGAAAATTTGAAGTGAGACTTGAACTCATAAGACATTTAAGAGCAATTAGAGCACTGCCTTTGGTTGGTGGAAATTCTCGAGAGACACAAAGGACATAGAGGGGGAAAAAAAAGGGAGAACGTCATTCTTCACCGAAGGGGAAATGACTTCCCGCCTATTTGCAAACCATAATGTCAAACACTTATCCCTCAAGTCACAAAATCTAAAGTTTCTTAAACATTATCAACTGTGGGATTTTCTAATTCCCTTGGTGAAAATGACATTGCGCCAAAAATCTAAACATTGCAGTCTTCCAATTCTCGATTGAATTAGTCTCTGGGCAACTTCAAATATCAACGTCCGAGAAATATAAAACTATTGTCAATGGGGGATATCCGGATAATCGATGTCAGTGGTTGAAGACTAATCACTAAGGCTTCCTTATTTTGAGACATTACACATCATGAGATTTTGCCTATACGAAACAATGCTCAAAAAGCACGTCATCTTTGTCCAGGAGTGAGAATCGAAGTGGCATTCAAACCAAAGATATAACTTACATAAGCTCACCATCTTTACACAATGTATAGTGAGCTCAGCATCTTTACACAATGTATAGTGTGAAGACAGCCTGAAAAGCACATCAGGAAAACCCCCAAGGTCTCTAATAACTCAGTTGCACATGATAGGTCACATGATATTGACAAAGTAGAAGCGCTAATTTACAATGGAAGACACGAGCTTCACTAGGAATCGAAGATAAAAGAGACAAAGGGCTAATAACAAAATCATATCTCTATCCCTTTCTGCAAATACTGTATTTGGTGATATCCCGCAGTAGTCCATTTATTATACACGTCTGTGCAAATGCGGACCATGAAATTAGGTGCCTCATGCCCGCTCATTTCAGGATAAAATCTCTTTCGCAGATTGCCGATGGGCCCACCCCGGCTCAAACAAGGCAAGATAGCCCTTCACACACAATCTAAAAGAAAGAAGACAAATGTCAAGTTTTGATATGATGACTGATTAATAAACAAGGGAATTCATTAAGCTAACTATAGGCATAGTAAACACGGGGAGCCCTCGTCACTTGACCAAAGTAAAAAAGGAATGGGAAGTAAAAGTTCCAATAATAATAGATTATGGTTGACATTTTGTGTTTTCTTGCATCAACTTTTAAGTATAACACATATTCGTCAACCCAAACAAAAGGGAGAAGCAAGAAATATAGAATCCCACTTTACTACCTAGGGATAGAAATTAGGTGGAAGAATGAACCTTTGAGCGTTAGGGTTTCACACTAGTACGGTCCCTTTCAAGAGTTACGATCTTGATATACTTATTAGCAGTTACATTGTCGTCACATACCTAAGCAAAAGATCTAAAATCCATCCATGTCTGAGTATTAGGCCTCCTACCCAATCCTGAAAACACATAGACTGCGTATACGCTTTAGTGTGGTGTCGAATGACTTTACCTCTAATTGGTCTTTGTTTTCTCTGTCATCGGTCTTTCTCTTTTACATAAACCATATCCATCTGAACCAAAATCAATCGTAACAGTGACCCTACTTCCCTGCCTCAGGTGTTGCTATGTGCGTGTGTTTTCATGTTTCATTAGTCAGGAACCCATAGCCACAGTAGGGTTTCTGAAATAGAGTTAGGACTGGCAATTCCTAAAGTGATAGAATAAAACACTCGAATTAGCATGTTGAGTTAATTTTAGGCGTGTTTATGTCAAAATAATGACAACCTGCCTAACACAATCATAAAACAAGTTACATTCTAACTGGATTTGAATAACCAAAAATGGACCCATGTTGGCAGCCCAAATAAGTCACGTCCACTGCAAATGAGCCGACAAACTCGAGGCAGGTGACACATGACTCATTGATGACTCATCCTATATTAGCCAAGTGTGTGGGTTTGTACTCCAGTACTTAACCACTGCCATTATCTTTTCACTTCAAGCTATAACTTTCTTCTGCAGTTGTTGCAACTCAAAGCGTGAGCTTCTATGTCACTTCTTTTTCAATCCCCCAGATGACATGATTTCCCCCCTCTATTCCTCACCATTCTTTTTTGTCCGATCACGCAATATTAGCAGGCCTGTTTAGGTTTTCTAACCAAGGATATGCTTTTGTAACACAAACTGACCTTTTTTCCTTTGAGCAAATTAATATACTCAGGATATCATGTTCAGATCATTATTACCTGACTCCTGTAAATTAATAGTCATATATTACCTCTATTATTCTTTGCTTTTCCTCATTGGGCTACACATCCTCAGAGGAGAATCTGTTCATGGAGGTTGAGGTTGAGGTTCTCGTGAGCTTGCAGTCCTAAAGGAATTTAACGCTTTAACTGTAGTTCAGTTGCAGTTGTAGTTGTATACAGTCTGGTTGTAGTTAGGCTTTCCTATATCATGAAAGCTATGACAAATTTATGTGCACTCACAAGAGCATTATAAGAGATCCCTTCATGACGTTGATCCGGTTTAGTAAGACTTTGCAATCAATTTCAAATTGAATTCATGAATGACCTGGATTCAGATAGTGATTTTGCCTGTCACCTTTCCTTTAAGTTGATAATTATTGTGCCCAAATTCAAACTCAAGCTTGAGATCAATATTCACAGAAAACCCGAGATCAGTTGGATCAATCTCAAGCATGCAGAAAATCATTTGAAGTTTGCGTTAAAGCAAATATACTGATACTAGGTCAAGCTAGAGTTGACTTCTAAATTATGATTATCATGGTCCAATTACACCCCTAAGGGCAATGTCCCATGATGTTCCACGCTGGCTAACTGATGTAACTACACCGACAAGATGGCTCCCTCGCTGCAAGAAAACTTGCTTTTAAGTCATCTCATGCTTAGGATTCGAGAAATGTAAGTCCAATGTAGATGATGTTTAACACTGACTTTGCAATGTATTTAAGGTCTGATTGTAGCTTATTTTGAGTAAGAAAACTTCACAAACCTGAATCAGCTGAGTTGCTTCTGCCTTTAAATGAGGGTTTGTCCTGAATCTTGAGACTAAGGACAAAGCAATACGAGGATCCACAGAGAAGGCAGTTCTTGCATATTCAATCCATCAACCAGAGCTCACCTTGAGCCGAAAACCACCTTCCCTGAAATTAAGTGCAAACATGGCTATAGTGAGAAAAAAAAAATCAACTGCATGCAACATTACTATAAACATATGCAAATATGGATTAACTAAAGAAAATTAGAGGAATAGTTTGAGCCAAACTTCAAGCCTTTCAATCTCATCTCATGCTGAGATAACATCAGAAGGAGCTGCTTCCTCTTTGCTCTTCCAACAACGTAAAAAGTAGAAAATAGGGAACAGCATAAAAATTGCGTTGGACCAATTATCAAGATTCTCCAGTGTTAATAAGAGTAACTTACCTCATCGAATTAAGAGTTCCCATTTTCACGTGCCGATTCCGTTAAGTCAGATTGAGGAGAATCTACTCGCTCATTATGTAAGTAGTTAACAAATATGGATACAGAGAGCCCCACTCGGGGCAAAATTCATATCCTTCATTTTGTACCATTCAGGCTCATGAGCAAACCATCCCAAAGAAGCCCTAGAAGAAATAACGAGGTCCACTTTCTGCTCCAACTTGAGAAGATGTACTCAAAGAAGAAAAACCAACCCAATTAGGCAAATATATATATACGTAGATAGACCCACATACTTGCACTTCTGGGTAAAACCATAGAAAATCACAGGTCATATAATCAAAATGCTCAAGCAAAGGACATGGATAAAAACCTCCACTAACCCGTAAGTCAAACTCGCGTAAGACATCATCTTCAAAAGTAGACATTCATGTAGAAGTACAGATGCATCACGAATGCACATCAGCCTATGGCATGTCAGGGACCTCTCTCCATCAATGCAGCCACACAACCGCACATAGAGGAAGGAATGGAACGAACTCCTTCGGAGAGTAATTTGAGGTAGAGACTAGAATGTCCTACTTTATACCTTACATTATACAGCACAGCTTAAAAATCCTGTTTCAATTTAATAAAGAAAATATCAAGGTAGAGGAATATTTGTTCACCTGAAAATCCGGTCTTCTAATAATTTAAGTGCTTCTCTGAACTTAAATAGATTACCATGAGGCTGGCAGGGGCAGGACTTGAGCCCAAGAAGCATGACGTTGAAGAAAATACCAGTGGCTGCAGGATGTCATTTAATGTTGTGAATTCTGGTCTTCTCGGTGAATTCTGCGCTTATGATGGTAGTTAAGATTAATTATAGAGATGAGCAAGTAAAGATATAGATGGCTTCACGGACACGTGGAAGAAATGAAAGTTTAAAGTCCAGATTACTTAGCTCAACCGATAACAAACTGCAACAGTTCTCTATTCACAAGGAATGGAGTTCTTTCAATTCTAGATGAACAATACTTAATGTAGATAGTACAATGATAGTTTTGTATTATTATGGAACTTCTGCGATATAATTACTTTCGCGAATACATAGTATCATTCTTCATCAACAGCTAATATAATATAGATTTGAAAATCAATTTGAAAAGGTTAATCGCGCAGCGCTTCTTAATAAGCTTTGTAGAACACTTGCATGATAAATATCCCGCCGTACTATTTGTTTCATTGACTGCACAAATGTTTCTTCTCACAAGCACCAAAACTATGTTCATGTTCGCCTGGACTTCCACTTAGCTCGACTTGACTCTCCCAAACTCAAACTTGCTTAGGAAAGAAATGCGCCGAGTCCCTCGTGTGATGACGAGCTTGGGCTTGGGCAAGGTTTACTAGCCTCATGTTGGGCCGGATCCTGCCCTGCCTCACTGTCAGAGCTTAATAACTATGATCCGGCTTGGCCCGTTCATTGATTTGGTCTAGCATGGTCTATACATATAAGAGGGCTCTAATTAAGACATTGATAAATTGACTCATAATGGCCCTGAATTTGTTCAAATGAGAGCATAAGCAGTGATTATTTGTAGTATTGGATGGAGATTGGCCCCAAAAGACATCTTTTATATGCTTTTAGTGAAGATGCACCAACACTGGACCGAGCTCGTGGAGATCGGAGAAAGGACATGGCAACCGAATCTTCAAAACTGACTTCTCCACATAAGCATATGAAACAATCTCTTTGGACAGACAACAAACAAAAAGCAATGACTTCTTAAAAAGGACATGATTTCACAAATCACATTCATAAATATATAGATTCACAGCAGCACATAGGACTAGTTACGCCCATCAGGAAAAAAAAAATAATAAATCGTAATACCCAGCAAGAAAGCACCGATCAAAACATGCAAACGCCAAAAAGGCGCCTTGAGCAATTTCACGCCTTTCACTTAACATGACGCCCCTAGTTCTTCACAGGGGTCACATGCTTCAACATCATCTACACGACGTCCTGAGATATTCTTGTGGCCTCCGTCTTCAGGTGTGCAACCTTCGCTTCCCTTTGTTGCTTGAGCTGCTTGACATTAGCGCCAGAATCTCAACTACTTTGCTTGATTGGCACCACATGGAAATGGAGACAGACTCATTAACCAGTACAAACCCGCCTACTCCAAGCAATTATAAAGAGAAGACAATAAAAGATCCTAAATTTAAAGATAAAATTCTGAAATTTAATTCATGCCACATTACGATGGTTGTAATGTGCTTCAGCAAAGCTGCAGAGCTTGTCAAACTAAGACTTTATATATGCTGATTTGAACAAGTGCAGGGCATGAGATCTGCGTAAGCAAGAGTACACGAGCAGTAGTTCGCCGCTATTATTTGGTTCCAACAGACATTCCTTTATCCTAAATTTTCATGACCCAAGAAAGCAACTTAAAGTTCCCTCCAAGACAACAACAGTAAGTGCTTAACAAGTTCTAGTGAACAGATTCCGCAAAATCAACCTAACTACTGCTCTCATCAGTAAATATTATCGCAATCCCATCTTTTATTGATGCATGTTTACATAAGTACTGTACATCCAGAGTCCTTGTGGCCACAGAATGGTCATAAGATAGAACCACATGACTACCATCATATATTTATCAAGTACAAAGACTCGCTGAATTTAAAGAAAGTAACCAATCCCAATTGAGCTTCACTTTTCAAGTATTACAGAGCTGCAAAGCTTTGTCATTTTGAACTTCCAATTACATGCATTTTTCCTTCACAAACGGAAATACCGTATTAGGATACTAGATGGAGTCAAAATGACTATATTTTCCTATTCTTACCTCTGCAACCTTTCTCTGAAACTCACCCTCCATTTGAGCATGAAATGCCACGATCTCCTTCTCTGCCTCTTCTTTGGCTTGCCTTAGCCAAGCCATTTTCACTGTAAAGAACCAGTTGAGAATCTATTTATACCAATCCATTAACGAGCAATTACTAGAAGCAAGTAACAGCTTATGAAGTGATGTTATACGTTCATCATGTTAAACCAAAGTCCAGTGCACAATAGTAAGTAACATTCAAAATACACTAACATGCTCCACAGACAATCATGGTGTGGCACTGGGGAATTGCACCCAGGTACTGTCACCTCGCTCGGATGTAAGGACAAGTGCCCTTCATCCTTTTTCCTTCGTTAGTTTTTTTTTTTTTTCCTTTTAAGTTTTCTGCAAGAAAACACAGGCCAAGGCCAAATGAATCATACAAGGACTCTTCGACAGAAAATAAAAACAAATCATACAAGGACTGGAGATGCTTAATCCCACAGGATTGACTACGTGTTTAACAACTAGTTGTTGAGTGTGAATTAAAAGCACAAGATAGGTTTGAATCCTCACTCCACAAAGTCACAAAATTCCATATTTGGGCCACCACTTGGGATTTGCTCAAGTTTCCCCTTGTCCAAGAGGTTAGTGGGGCATCTTTTGGCCCAATGGTTTACTTACCTAAAATAGGCTTCCTCTTTATAAAGAAAGGGATTAGATGTGTCTATAATTAGTCTTTTATCTGGTTAATCATAATATATCTTATCCTACCATCTCCTATTAGGTTCACTCTCAAGATCTTAACGACCATACAACCATACACAACCCTAGAGCAATAATTCTCCAGAGAGAGCAACTAGCACTGAGATCATGCTAGTTAAGACTAAAGTACATGCACTGGTATAAGCCTGTGATAGATGGTAGATCTAACGTGTAATAATAGTATGTAGAAAAACTTCATTCCAGTAAACAAATGGAAATGCTATGAAACTAAGAAACCAATAAGCAGATTTAGAGACATGTTACCCTCTCTCGCAGCATTGGCAATGCGCTGTGCCTCTTGTTCTGCAGCAAGCAGCTATTGAATTCCATTTTGTTGTCCCCTGTTGGCTTCAATGGGTGCTGACGTCTTCACGAAAAGTAAGTCAAAAGGAACAGCTACAAATTACTGTGAATTAGTACTCATTGCTAATAAAAGGATTTTGCTTCTTACTGCAGCAAACTCGGGACTTCGGTAAGCCAAACAAAAAAATGAAGTTCAAAGGGTATTTGAAGATTCCAGCAAGCACATAGTTTTGGGGGAAACTTGATGAGACAATAGGGATTGAAAAGAACATTGTATCACTTATCAGGAGAATTTTAAACAAGTAAACTCTGCACCATACTAGTGGCAGCAAACAATGAATTGAAAATGCCCACTCAGAAACAAAAACTTGGAAACAGTTGGGAAAAAACTAATAGTCACTAAGACTGAAGAAGCAAATACAAATAGAAATATTATAATTTAGGACACAAAAACGAAATAATTACAAGAGAGGCAAAGAAATATAATAAAAGAACAAGAACAATCGAAGACACATGACGATTGACACAATGACCTGACAAATTGTCTCGCCATTCATGAATCTCTTTGATATTGTCTTGCTCAAAACCCAAATCTTTTTTATCACTAAAAACAGTGGAAAGGGGTGACTCTCTGGGCATTACTATAGGAGCTCCACACCCATCACAGAATGAGCCTACTAATCGTTTTGAGCAAGCTTGACACCGTCGCCCTAGCACGATGCTAGCGGGAGTAGACTCAGGATTATCCTACGCCATGGCACTGCCCAACCTACATCAGACAAACCAAGGCTCCTTTCAAGCCAAGGAGCGACCAGGGGGATTCGAACCAATGACTGGGGGGGACCAAACAAGGAAAAAGTTATCAGTTTGCTATTTCCAGTGTGAAATCATCATTTAATTCCTATAAATGTCCTCAAGCCACCATATACTGGAATTGCTGATTGACACCACTCGAACCAATAAATAAGACAGGAAACGTCTACACAATTTCAATGGGATGGATCTACATGGAAAGGCCAGGAAATTTTTGCTGACACATAATTGAAAAACCTCTAAAGCATTGAGCACCTCCTACGTGACTGATCACGGGCACAGATCCAACCCCAAAGCCTTCAATAAACTATCACGAAAGCACCCACTTCAGTTACCAACATATTCTGACTAATCTTATGCAAAAAGAGTCAAAATAATCACTTTTCCAACTAGAAAATAGCAAACCCAACAGATAAAATTAGCTTAAAACAGAGATACTTCGATGTGAACCGTGTGTTCAAGCATGAAGTGACCCCTGATCCAGAGTTTACCAAAGATCTAAGATTGGACGCAACTGAGAAATGGAAGATGCAGAGGGAGAAAGAGAGAGAGAGAGTACCTGAACAATCGGGTTCGGCCTAGATTCAATTCAACCACTGATAGTGATTGCGACGCTTTGAGAAACTTCAAAGAGCACTTGTTAACTCTGAAAACAGATACGGCACTAGAAAAAAATTGTATATTCAATTCCTTGATTATTTCAGCTAAAAAAAAAATCCTCAATAATGACTTCTACTATTTTTGTTTTTCAATTTTTTTGAATATTACTAGCCGCAAAATGATTTTTATTTAATGTAAGCTTCCTGATATCTTTTAAAATATTGCCACAAAGATGCACTATTACGTTTATCCAAGAAAGTGACATTTCAAACTTACGTTAAACCACCTTTATTGAGAAATTTGAATCAAAGAAATTGATAAAAACACATAATGAAAAGTTGAAATTGTACACATATATAGAAAGAGAAAATCGTTTTGAGATTCGAAATTTTTTCGGAAGGTTTTTATAATAAAGAAATTATAGAATTTGAAATTTATACATGTGGGTGATAACACAATACGATAAATTTATGCATTTGTCCATAAATATAATATTTATGGAATAAGTGAAATGAGGATATTTGAGAAAAAAATTAATCGATGTCATGTAAAAATAGGAAGTACTTTTTGTTTTCTATGACAGTATAGATTATATAGATTAAATATATTATATAGTCTGGTGAAAAGTAAATAAGGAATTTAACCTAAAAAGAGTGAATTCAAACCCACTTACATCATTACTTGAAAAAGTTCAATAATTCGTTAACTATTATGTAAGGTTCGACGAAAAAAAACTATAACATGATAAGGACACTCATCACCAAAGAATTTTTATAAATTAATTATAGATCACTCTCTATATGTCCAACAATATAAGTACACTTACTTTGCTTATAAGGTGCGGTATGGATTCTTTTTTTTTTATCTATAAATCATAAAATCGCTTAACTTGTTTTTAATTTATTAGAGGTTTCTCAATTAAAAACAATGTTTGCTTATGCCAAATAGTAAGGTTTGTTTAACATCAGCACCATTGATACATAACGGTTTTTGTGTCTAAGTGCTAATTATATATATATATATATATATATATGTGTGTGTGTGTGTGTGTGTGTGTGTGTGTGTGTATGTGTGTGTGTGTGTAATGTATTGCTTAATGATTCAGCCATAAGTTATATAGCCAGAATAAATATCACCTTACAACTAACCAAAGTAGCACAATTTGAAACGATAGGGGCTCTTTTTTATTTAGTGTAGGTAATTTTAGGGGATGCAAGAACATTGGGGCGAAGAAGTTTACCTCTTCAAAATAAACCGACTAAAAGTTTAAAACATTACCTCGCTAAAGAAGTAGCTTTTGTACCTTGAAGTTTTCTCATAATTTCAACTCCAGTAATACAATTAGCTAACAGCCGCTTAACACTAAAAATATTGTCGAAGACTTCCTTTCTTGAAAGCTGATCTGATGTTTTTTGCTGTCGGCGATCCCTACTTTATTGGGAGGGAGTACACAATTTACGTCTACTCTTTCTTGGAAAAGCTTAAACAAATTCTATGATACAAACATCTTTAAGATAACTAGACACTTGATCAAAAAACATGGGGAGAATAACCTGCAAGAGCTTTACCATCGATCGTTGCACATGCAATGCCCACTTGGGAAGTAGTGAAATCCGGAAGCATCCCTCAAGAGTATTTGTCTATTTGTGATGGCTGAAGGTATCTCAAAAACCGATGGCAGTCCTCACAAAGGCTGATGTTCTTTACAATTTTGATGGGTTTTCCTGGTCTATTAATCAAAAGCCCGCATGCTGCAGCAAGTTTTGCACCATGATAGAACAAGAATCCTCTTTCTTTCGTTCTCCAACTTCATGAAGAACGAAACTTGTGTCAGGCACATACCCAGCTCTTCGGCATTCTGAAATTAGGATTTCCAACCCACTATAGATGTCCTTGGCTTGGGAATGGGACTTATCTCTTGTATTAAATGATTTAGTCTTGTTCAGATAGATGACCCAAATACGTGAAGGCTGTTTCTGACACCCTTTCACTCTCATTTCTTTCCTCACTGTCTCGGAGCAATGCCATCTTCCAAATGCAGAGTACAGATTTGCGACAAGCACATAGGTGGAAGGATCTTGCGGTTCCATCAAAAGTAAATGCTTTGTAACTCTTTTACCGAGAATTGCATTGGAATGGATTCTACGTCCATCAAGCAAAGCTCACCAGACTGAAGCCCCTGGTTCAAAAGGCATGTTGCTTATTGTTTTCTCTGCAAACTCAAAAAATTCCCAGAATCCTAAGACACCAACAAATGATGCAAATGCTCCGGCAAAGGTTCTATATCAAATTCTGTTCGCATGGACGAAAGGAATCTACAACATTCATCAACTAGACACATTTTAGTATATTTATAAGCTGATATAACTAAAAGGATGCTGATCTTGTCAGGCTTAGTTCCTGCATCGTGCAAGTTTGACCAGATAGTGAGGGCATCATCTCCCGGCCAATGTATAATGAACCCCGCAATCGAGCCATTCCATCAAACTACATCATGTGCAGGCATATTATTAAATACCTTTTTAGCCGCATCCATATTCCAACACTTTGAGTACATACTGATCAATGCATTTGCTATCTCTAAATCTGAAAATAATCCAGATTTAAGAACAAGACAGTGAATCTGCTCACCCATCTTATCAGAACCTAAAGTTCCACCAACACCAAGTATTGAAGTTGATGCAATTTCATCAAGAATTATGCTCCCTTCTACTTTACAACAGCAAAATAGCAATATTGCCTCGTGCAGCAGCCCATTCTGTTGATACCCACATATCATTGAAGTACAAATGATAGAGCTATCCCACTCAAAAGGCCACCGTTTGAACATCTTTCCAGCATGCACCGTCCTCCCACAATGAGGGCACATATCAAGCAAAGCTGCTTCCACACAAGCATTTGCCAGGAGGCCAAACTCGATAATAAACCCTTGCAACTGCTCACAAAGTTTCCCTGCCCCAAGCAACCCACACGCCTTAGCAACGGTAGTTAAGGTGTGGTCAGTCAACTCCAATCCCTCCCCTACCATACTAATAAATAAACCTAGCACTTCAAAAGCTTTGCCATTTTCACAAAGCCATGCCAAAGGGGCATTGCGAGAAACACAATTCTTCTCTGGAATTATATGAAACAACTTCATAGCCATATCAATCAACCCGAACTCCGCATAGGCTCTAATCCCTCATGTCCATATTCTCAAACAAGGCCTCCACATCATCTACGGTTCCGCAATTTATGTAAAATCCGATAAGCGCATCGTTCACGCTCAAGTCAGTCTCCAAACCAATTATGACGGCATGAGCATGAATTTCTTTTCCTCTAATTAAACTGCCAGTATCAGTAAAGGCAGTCAGCATTGCAGAGAAAGTCATCTAATCGGGCTCTAAAACCATCAATCCGGTCCATTTGCCGAAAAGATTCGAACGCTCTTTCGTGCAGTTGGGCGTTCACCAATCCCCAAACCACAGTATTCCGGGAAGCGATGTCTCTCTTAGGGATATCGTCAAACGATTCAAGAGCAGAATCCAGACACTGGCATTTATTGTACATACCCACGAGTGCATTCGAAACAAGACGCTTTCTAGATGACCCGTTTCGGCCACCAAAAGAATGGACTGGCAAACCTAGGTCCAATTCAGTCAGCCGTATACAAGCGATCAGAATCGCAACGAAGCCATACTTCATTTGGCTGAATACCTGAACTCATCAATCTGAAGAAAGCCTCCACCGCTGCTTCGAGTCGTGGGTCCGCCTTAGCGATACCAGAGACGACGGCCGTATAAGGAAACAAATTGGGATGCGACAGCCCATCGAAGACGCTGTCGGCCATGGATGCCATCACCAAATCGTTAACTACTGTTTGCAGAGATTGCTGGCGACTCCCCGTTGCGTTGGTTTTCTTGCCTCCTCCTCCTCCGTCAATTACATCATTTATTTATTTATTTTAATTTTTTTGTTTTAATTTAAATCTCGTGGGAAACAACACACTTTAATCTCTCTCTTTTTTTTTTAAACCTAAACACTTGCAATTCTCACAATATAATAAATATCGACACGTAATTTCGCAAATATTTTTCATCATTTCTATTAAAATTCGAATAATATTCAATTATTGGCGGAAAAGAAAAATTAATGCTTTTGACATAATATTAACTCTAAATAAATAATTTTCTTTTGCAAACTACGAGTTTTCCAATTCTTGAGAACCTTATTTTTAAAATTATTCTATTATATGCTTTTGTGTTTATATCATTCTATCTGATTTTTTTTTTAGTTGAACCATGTATACATATATCGTACCTTTTGCTCGATTATTTGAGGAAGCTACTCGGATATAAATATAATGATTCCAGAATATTACGGGAAAAACTACGGAAACTTGGGAAAAGAAGCAGATACAAATTCCATTATCATTATTAATTGGAAGATTTTGACCGACATAATATAATGAGCAACTTATTCATCTTTCTTTTCAGCAAATAGTAAATGGGTGGCGCAAATTCCACGCCCAAAATCACTTTGATACCCACATTTTTCATTGAATTGACAAGGAAAGACATCCAATGAAAATCAATCATTTTTTAATGCCGTTTCTCTATAGGGGGAAAAAAAAGACAAAACAAATCCTATGTTCACATTCTATTCTTCCCCTTTATTTAAAGAGCTTCAACTCGTCATGGAACTTACCAACCAATCCTTTTTCAATCCAGTGAGTAGATATGAAAGAATTGAAGAGATTAGGAAGACACACTTATGCAGGAGTAGGTTAAGAGGAAAGAGACTTTAAACAAAACAATGACACGACACACAACTGAATCAAAACTGTCCAAGTGAAAACATGCTGATTAGATCTTTAAATCCACATACGTACATTGTCAAGATTTGACAACAGAGATAAATTTCCTTTTTCCTCCAATTGATACAGAGATTAAATTCCTTTCTTATCGCATTGGTATGGTATTCGATGATACTCACCCCACCTTTTCCAAAAGTCACGATTGGTTAGATCTTGATTATATGTATTTTGTTTTTTTACTAGGATTTCAGTACTAATATTTATTTGAAGCCAATGACAACTGTTTATTGTCGAGCCTTTTTCCATGTTTGCCCTTTCGATGGACGACAGACACAACGAGCAAATACAGGAAGGACGACAGCTGATTTCAAAACTAACTTGTCTCTAGAGATGGAGAATAGGAGGAGGCTCAAGGATGATTGATTAGAAATTAAAAAGGATCGGGTATTAATTTGACGAATAAGGAAAGAGATGCCGAGCACCGAGGAAATCAAGAAGCTTGGTCAAAAAGCAAAACAGACGCACACTACTCCTCCAAACAAAAAGAAAAGCTAACGCCACATAAAAATGCAAAGGATGTTTTTTGTCACACTCCGAACTATCGTGGGCTCGCGACATCCCTTGATGATCAATCACTGAATGCCACGTCCCAGCCATGTCGCCAACCCAACCCAAACATCAGAGATTAGGCAGGTGCGAAAACAAAATGAAACAACCAAACAATTAATAATGACGAAGGGGGTAGCAATAGTACAAATCAATAACTATAATTCCTATACTTGGTAGATACAAATAACGCTCACAAAAAGACAAACCCCAAGTTAAGCCACAACAATAAAACCACGTTCATAAAAAAGAAACAGTGATCTGTAAACTTAACTCCTCTACAAAAAAGGGAAAACTTAAAATACTGTGTACTTGACTCGTCCTCGATCTCCGAAATACTCTTGCAGCGTCTCCACTCACTCACGGTTGTAGATCTGGAATGGTTATATAATAACCGTGAGAACGAGTCTCAATAATTAACACCCTAAACCCCACGTAGGCCAATACGTACCTAGACAAGTCGTACATGCAATCTAATCCATAACATAGAGAATTTACATCATTATACTTACCTCGTCATCAAACACATTGCCGACTTTGCACGTTAGTCAAAACGTGATAATGCAAGAATAGTAATTTAATAACATATCACAATCATTCAAATGCCAACCGCAGTAGCACTCAACCAATCCAACCAATTCGATCACACATTCAATCAATCAATTCAATCAATTCCATCACACTCAATTCGCATGTGTGGCCGAACACATTTCCACGACCTCTCAGGTCCTTTTATACTGCTTGCGCCACTGTACCTCAGGCCCAATCTCACAGCCCGCGCTACTGCGCCTCAAGCTCAGCTGTCACGCTCCGAACCCCACAGTACGTAACATCCCTACTTCAGTTGATAACTGCGACGTCCCAGGAAGCGTCGCCGACCCACACCCGAACAGAGATCAAGCACAAGTGGAAGCAATAAATAAACAAACCCGAACACTACAGTATGAGCCACAGATAGCCATGCGTCAATACAGAAGATAATTACACATTTATATTACTATTAAAAACTATTTATACAATATATACAATTACAGCAAAAAGGACTACAACCGGTTAATAGCCGCCTAGTAAAAAAGGGATACGCGGCTCAGATGGTCAGGCTAAACCTAGAAAGAGGGGGGTTATAGTCCAAAAAGTAGTAGCCCTCGGTACTAGCTACGGTCAGGGAAGGAGTAGCCCTATGGTTGCCAATCCGGATCGGACGACTCAGCAGAATCATCCAATGGCTCTTTGGAAGCCTCCCCGCTAAGCTCCGACTCCTCCGAATCCATGGCCTCTGCTCTCTCATCCTCAAAGTCTAGCTCCAGCTCCGAATCGAGGTAAAGCTCGAACCCCTCCTCATCTGATTCCAACTCTGCTACCTCTCAATCCTCCTCTACATCGTGTTCCATAGCCTCGGGCTCGTCATCCTCTGCCTCATCCATCGGCTCAGGGTCCTTAGCTACTATATTGGGCTCCCCGTTCACTTCTTTGTACTGACTTATCCACTCTGGCGTGGCCTTGGGGTCGATCACTTCTCCTCTAGCTATAATCGGTTGTAACAACCCAGTCTCATCAACCGGAGTATCAAAAGTCCTAAGAGGCTCCCCCTCGTTTCCATCAGCATCCCGGTGGCACCATGCCACGTACTCCTGCACCTGGTAATAATACTCACCTATGTCTACGTATACTACAGATCGATATCTCACAAAGGCCTCCGCATTTCCTGAGGGGTAGGTACTAGTATACTGACGAATCTGCCTAGGGATCCCAAAAAGTGGCGGTGGTCTCTGCATCCTCACGACTGGGGGTCTGAAAAGTTTCGATTTAAACAACCGTGAGACGAATCTCAGTAAGTTCAACCATAAACCTATGCTAGGCTAGCATGCAATTCCCTAACCAGAACAAGCATTCAAATTCACAACACACAATATTCACACAAATCTCCGACCCTGCAGGTTAAACAATTTACTATAAAAAGAATCACAGTACATGTTCGAGCACCGAGTTTCACACACTCGCATACTGATCAATGTATGATTATGCATGCAAATGTCGTTGACATGTCATGCGCACTTTTTCGGCCCACTAGCCCACACTGGCACACTTGCCCATTTCATTATTATTACGACTCGAGTCATCACTTTTTTCGCAGCCTACTCCAAAGTGCATGAGGCACAGCAACCGATCTGGCCTAATGTCTCTAGCCTGTTACAAAGTGCATGAGGCGCAACACTAATCTCCGTGCAAACCAGAGCTTGCTTCAAAGTGCATGAGGATGGTCGCCTTTCGGACGTACCGGGCATCGTCCTGCTCTAAAGTGCATGAGGACGGTATCAACCCGTAGGTCATGACCCAAAGGTCATTAGGTGATAACACAATTCATTATTATCTGAACCCAGCGTGAAACGCTTCAGGGTATTTTAAGTGATTACATGCTCATGGCAGACACGCAATCTCGCACACTTTGCTACATGCCTCACTCTTGGCACACAAAATGCGTGTCCATGTTATGCAATGCAGTGTACCACGAGCACCGATAAAATTCAGACACCCTACATACAACATGGCAATGCAAAATCAGTCACCATTAAGCATAATTGCCATATAATCAGTCAACACGGACACACCCGGCAATTCCATCAAGGTACTCCTAACTTAGCCCTTTATTCCAATTATTCCCCAATAATATTCCCATTGGCTTACTAAATTTTTCCCGATAATAATTCCCATCAATCAACACACTAATTTTCCTTGCCAGTACTAGTATTCCTAAACCAGTCCAAAAAATCACACTATTAGTCCTAATCCGGGTTTAGGAATTTTACTTACTTAATCTCGTGTCACGACGACGGGGAATGGCAGCTGATCACTGATGAACAGTGAAACTGGCGGCGGAATTCACGGCGACGGAGGCACGGATGGCGGCTGGCGGCATACGGACACGGCTGTACAGACGGCAATGAACAGTACTCCCGTACTGACGGTGAACATTACTTCCGTACGGACACTGTACGGATGCGGAGGAAACGGTGGCAAGCGAGACGCCAGTGGCTGGCGCGGTGGTCCATACAGACGGCGGTGTACGGACGGCACCGTACAGTCACGTATGGATGGCGGTGGACGGCGTCGTATGGGCGTCGGGGACGTCGCCGTGGCAACGGCAGTGGTGGGTCTCTGGCGCGGCGGCAGTGATGTTCCGAGAAGAGAAAGGGGAAGAAAAAGAAAGAAATAGAGAGGGAAAAGGGTTGGGTGAGGTTGGGGCTGAGATGGGAGGTCATGGTGGTAGATGGCGAGGCACGGCGGCCGGCGGTGACGCTCCGGGAAGCTCCGACGTATGGCGGGGAAAACTAAAACCGGCGGAGGAAGAGAAAATCTACGGGAGAGGGGCTGTTCTGGATGGTGGGGCTGGCTGAATGGGGGAAGAGAGAGAGGATTGGTTAGTTATGGTAAAAAATAGCAACCCCCAGGCGCCACGTGTCGCCGATTCGGCGATTTGACCAAAATACCCATAATTCGACGGTTCTAATTCAATCTTATCCAAAACTAAGGGGCAAAAAGGTCTTTGGCCCTAATAATTGAGCTAATAAGCACTCTAAAATGTCCTAATTAATTTCCCAAAAATTCGGGCCCAAAATTAGTCCAGGGGCAAAACCGTCATTTTTGCAACCCCAGGGCAAAATTCCAATTTTCGCACATATCAACCCTCCATATGCGTGGCCAACATAATGTGGTGTCGGAATCGCAAAAACAGCTTCTTAAGCCCCCAAAAATTGGCTGCGAAGTTCTGGAAATAAAATAATATTATTTTTCTAATTTTCGCAGAAATTTCAATTTTCGGTCATAACAACTCCTGGTATGTGTGGCCACCCTAAAATGACATCAGCCTCGAAAAACAACCTCATTTGGCCTCGAAAAGCGACGCGGGTATTCCGAGGGGCAAAATCGTAATTTTTCACCCCCGGACTAAAATTTCAATTTTTTGTCATACTAACTCCAAACGTGCATGACCAGCATAATATGACGTCAGATTTTCAAAAATAGTCTCTTAAGCCTTCGAAAATCGATATCGATATCCGGGTCCAATTCCGTGAACAAAATTCGCTAAATTTTCAATTTCAGGGCCTCTCACTAATGGGTGGCTGTTTAGAGGTTACGCATATTGACTTAGGGCTATCCATATCACAATGGTCTCGATCATTGAGAGAGAATGAGAAATTACCACTAGTTCCAGAGGTTACGATTGTTGGGTTCAAGTTCAGGACTGGTTGGCCGCGTGTACTTTCAGTCTTGCAGAATCACCCGCGTCCCTATGTATATCATTGGCCTTGGCCAAACCCAATCCATTACTCTTCCCTATGATCGGCCCACATTAGCCCAAAATATTCCCTTAGTATTTCTCGTGATCAATATTCGTTCCGCGATAGGACCCCCGGTCCACGTACCATTTTTCTAGTTAGCCATACCCCATTGGTTAGTATCCCGAGAGTGATCAGCTCTGGGCGAGACTTACTAAAATGAAATACGAAATAATATCAGTTTTATTGGTCCCGGAATTACATCGAAATTCAGGCTGTTACGTCAGCCTCAAATCAAGCCGGGCTCTGTCCCACATAACCACGCCTCAGGACATTTTTCCCCTTCCAATAACCCGCGTAACCACGCTTTAGATCTAGTCATACCTTTTTCGTCACATCTGTGTAACCACGCCTCAAGTTGGCAGCCCTCCGATCAATCTGGGCTTTTTCACATGCACATGCACCATGACACAATTTGACATTCTTACAAGTCGCACAATTTACACTCAAGGCATGCTCATCACATCACAATACTCCAATCAACGAGTCGTATAAATCCGAATCACATCATAGCCTATCACACTGGCCCACAAATCCGACCTTCAAGCCGGTCGCATACGAACATCAAGTCCATCCACAAATGCCACAACAAGCCAATCATTAACCCATCTACATTAGCCATTACTATGCACCCAAAATCATCCAAATTCCAAATCGTGAGCTCACAAATCTGACATTCAAGCCGACCACATATGAACCTCAATCTCACTTGCACACGCCACTTCAACCCGGTCATTTAATGCACCACAATTGGCCACACAATCACCACCATTAAATCTACTACCAACCATACTAAACCATGTACTAGCCATATTCTAATCAAATAATATATTTTCTAACTTAGTCACTAAATTAATTCTAATTAATCCATAAACGAGTCTAATGATACCCATTGTACTAAATAAGGATTAGAATATCACTCACTAGGTTTTTGGCTCAGGAAAATCGGCTATGGCCCTGTCGAAGCGGCGGCTGACTTGGCACAGGTGTGGGCCAAACGGGCACGCTGACTGGCCAACACGAGCACGACGGCTGGACAGTGTGCCGGGTGCACGGGCGTAGTGGCCGATCAGCGTGCCTGGCGCACAGGCGCGGTGGCCGCGCAGCATGCCCTGGGACGCACGAGCGAGTCGGATGGGCGACACACTTAGGCGATGGACCAACTGGACGGGCACGGGGCTGGGATGGCGACGGGCGATGGGCACGACAACGGGCACAGCTCGAGACGCTTGGCTACGGGCACAGCCACAGCCGGGCAACTTGACCACGACCTGAGCACGCTCGGTCGACGAGCTGGTTGGCTGGCCAGTAAGCTAGGTTGGTTGGGCCGACGGTTGGACAGCGACTGAGACGAGCTACGGTGGGGGCAGCTGCTGGTCGGCGGGCTAGGCGAGCTTGGGTAGGCTAGCTGGCTAGCTAGGCGACATGGCAGTGACGACGTGTGACGATGATGACGAGCGATGGGCTCGGCGACAGCGACGCGGCGGTGACGAGTCGAAGGGAAGCGGGGGCGGTAGAGGTGAGAAAGAGGGCGAGCTGAGGGCGGTGGTGGTGAGCTAAGGGGAAGGGCAACGGTGTCGGAGACGGCAGCGCGCGGCAGCAGCGAGCTGGGGGACGAGCTCGGCCAAAAAAGGGAGAGGCTAGGGAAGAAGAAAAAAAACAGGGGGAGAGGGAGGTCGCACAATGGCCGGAGTCGGCATGGCAGCGTTGCGAGCGGCTGGGCAACGAAGGACGAGCAGACGAGCGGTTGGGCAGCGCTGGACTGCGGCGGGCGCGATGGTGACTTGCTACTGCGCACGACAGAGAGAGGAAGAACAGTTAAGCCGGAAGAGTAGGAAAAGGCCGGACGGGTGGGGCGAGCAATCAGGCTGGCTGGCAATGGCAGCGGAGCGCGGCCACAACGAGCAGTGGACAAGTGGCAAAAGAAGAAGAAGCAGAAGCCAAAGCAGAAGAAGCAGGAGTCGGGGCCGAAGAGACAAAGAAGAAGAAGAGAAGAGGAAGAAAAAGAAAAAGAAAAGAAAAGAAAGGAAGAGAGAGAAGGAAGAGACGTGAGCGGGAAAATGGGGAGGGGATGTCTGCATGCATGGATAGACGTGCGCAGATGCGGAAAAGGGAGGAGAGAGAGAAAGAGAGAGAGAGAGAGAGATCAACGCACTTGAGTGCGATCCAACGATCAGAATCCAAATTCGAAAACAATCCTACGGTCCAAATTAATCCTAGAATATAATAAGGGGCAATAGCCAAATTAATTAAAACAAACTACTTCGAGGGAGGTCTACTAGTCCATATTTGCATTCGGTCGAAAATTCATTTTTTCACTATTCCTGGCAAACTCGAGGCTGACCACGATAATATCGACACCATCCAATTAAATTTATCCCGAAACCCGAGAAATTCGATACCAAAGTTTGAGCTCTAAATAACGGTCAAATTCGATTGAATGCGATTCTAGCGAAATCTTTATTTTAAAAACAATAACCGAGAGTAATCAGTTCTCGAGCAAGATTTTACTATAAGCATACTGACGAATTACACGTTTTATAAATCCCAAAAATAGGCCGAAATTCGAGATGTCACATTTTTAGGCAGCTTCATTACAACACCATTCATGAATTCCATAACCTCAAAGGTTGTCCCTCACAATTCACAATTGAACTCACTGTTTCATACTTCCCTTTGATAGACTATAACAGCCCAGATTTCGATGTCGATTTCTGAGGGTTTAAGAGACAAAGCTGGGAATCTGACGTCATATTATGCTAGCCACACATGTTTAGAGTTAGTATGACTAAAAATTTGAAATTTTGGTCCGGGGGTAAAAAATTACGATTTTGCCCCTCTGGACTCTGGCATTGCTTTTCAAGGTCAAATGAGGAAATTTTTCAAGGCCGACACCATTTTAGGGTGGCCACGCATACCATGAGTCATTTTGACAAAAAATTAGAATTTCGGTGAAAATTTGGAAAAATAATATTATTTTATTCCCAAAACTTCGCAGCTGATTTTCGAGGGCTTAAGAAGCTATTTTCGCGATTCCGACGCCACATTATGTTGGCCACGCATATGAAGGGTTGATATGTGTGAAAATTGGAATTTTACCCCGGGACCGAAAAATTACCGTTTTGCCCTTATGGCCTATTTTTGGGATTCCGAATTTTGGACAATTTTGGGAAATTATTGTGGATAATTAAGAGTCAAAATTCAGAATTATTGAATTACAAAAAGGCCCCTCAATTATTGGATAAGGAGTAATGTGAACCAAGTATTAAAGGGCAATTTGGTCATTTTTGGAAAAATTTGACTAAACAGTCAAATTTTCACTCTCTCTCCTCATTCTCACATCATCACTTCGGCCACTCCTTCTCTCTCCTCCATTTCCACGATCAGCCCCTTTCCCCCTTAGATTTTCTTTTCTTTTCTTCATTTGGCTGTGAGTTTCCCTTGGCCGTGAGCTTCCTCGCCGGCGCCGCCGCTTGCCGCACCGCCGGACCACCCTCTTGCCGCTGCCTAGCTGCCGTGTCAGCCACAAACCGCCACCACCATCCACCGTTCCCTCTCTTTTCCTCTCTCTCTTGCCGAGATCCATTCCGCCGTGCAAGACCACGTCGCCACCGGACCGCCACCGTGCAAGTCGGAAGCCACTGTGAGTCGTTCGCCTTCGCCGTAGAGTGCCGCCGCTTCCCGTTCTAGCCGATTAAGTCTAGAACTTTGTAAGTCATACTCTAATCCCGATTTAGGATTTTGGGTATCGCCGAATAATTCGATTTTTTTGGGTGAAATTGGACTTGTGCGGGTGTGATACGTTGGGGTTTTAGACAGGGATTGTATGGCGGGCCTAAAGGAATTAATTCAGAATTTTTGGAGTACGATTTGAGGGAATTTCAAGCTGCGAATCACTGTTCACGAGCTGTGATTCACTGTTCACGAGGCCGTGATGCTCGGTTTGGGACGCAAGTTGGATTTTTAGAACCGGTATTTAATGGTGAGAAAGTCCCGTGAAGGATCGGAATTAATCCGACACCATTTGGTTGAAGAAAAATAGCAATTACCGTATTTGAGGCGTGTTTGATTTATTTATGAATTGTGGTGATTTAATTGAGTGTGTTATGGTGCAATTGAGTGTCTATACATGCTTGTTGGGTACACATGTGACTTGATTGAATTAATTATTGAGATTGCCCATGTGAATCGTTGAGTGCGCTTTGTCTGCGTGTGACTCAATGCGTGCATGAATCGCGTGTGATGGGTTAGTCACGTGTGGTAAATGCATATCGAGCATGTGCATGAGCAAGGAGAAGTGTGGTGTGACAAGTGATTGTGGGAAAGTATGTGAAGGTGTGATAGAACGAGAATGGGATCGGGCCGAGTATCGTAAACTCGGGCAGCGATCACGTAGGTCTGTTGCATTTGGCACAGGCTGAGGCTTGAAAAAGCATGTATGAGAATTGGTCCGAGGCACGATCAGCTCGGGTGAGATCGGGATTGGACCGAGGCATCATAAGCTCGGATTCCAATCATGTAGGCCTGTCGCATTTGGCGTGGGCTGAGTTGGGTCTCAACCATGTAAGCCTGTCGCAATTGGCGTAGGCTGAGTTGGATTTTAATCACGCAGGCCTGTCGCATTTGGTATAGGTTGAGTTGGGATCGGACCTGGGGCGTGTGATGCTCAGGTCGCGATCGGGGCCTGAGGCGTGAACGAGTACGCGGGCCGGAAGTGAAGTGATGAATGATCGCAGTGTGCCTAAGGCGTGTACTACAACACGGGCCACTGGCGAGGATTGAGAAAGTGGAAAATAAGAATGGAAGGAAGAATGGGATGAGAATCGACACATACGCATGTTGCATACGACGAGATCGTGACTGAGTGCAAATGTGTGCATTATTGAGCCTGATAGTCTTAATTGATGTGCCTGTTTCGTGATATGGGTGTATGTGAATGTGTGTAATTGTGTAATTATTTGGAGGTACGTGATAGCCTATGTTGGGTTTAGGGGTGTACTTGGTGAGATTTATTCTCATGGTTGTGTAAACCAAACAATTTTCAGAACCCAAACCTGAGACATGAATCCTCCACCGCCACCACCCCTATACATTTTGGAGTTCCAGTGCACACAGAGTATGAGACAGTGGAGTTTCAGATTGGAGACGGGATGACTTGGATGAGATATACAACGACCGTGTTTGTAGAAGTGGGAAAGCTTGCCTTGGATGAAATCGATTTTTAAGGTTGATCATCAGGTCATCGACTCCTATTTGATTTTGGTAGTTTTAGTAAAATGTGCACTGGTGGACAAAGGTTTGTTTTATTGTATATATATGGTAGAACAAGTTGAACAAGAAATGGAAATGTATATTCTCCCAATGTTTTCCAGTTTAATTTTGTCCGGGTATTTTAAGGTTTCCGTGTGCGCAATTAAATCTCTGATGTTTAGTTGAGGTCGGCAACAACCTGGGATGTCGCAACTATTTGACCGGAGGTGGGAGTACGCGGGCTCGAAGGGGGTTCGGGGCATGACATAGACCGCATTTGAATTGTTTGCCAAAACATGAGCCAGTTTGCTTCTCCAAAAACGGAGGTCATGATCATGAAGCCTATGTTTCTGAAAACCAGTTCCCGATTGCAAACCACTAGAAGTGCCTTCTCAGTAAGATGAAAAAATAAGAATCTGTAGACCCAGACGGCAATTCATGCGTAACAAATGAAACCAGGCACGTACCTTGAGGGCTAGGAGGTGGTGAATATGGTGAACCTAGGCATATACCTTAAGGGCCGGGAGGTGGCGGATATGGTGAAACTAGGCACATTCCTGGAGGTGGTGGATATGAAGGTGGAGGATAAGCCAAGGGAGGGTACAGTGGATGAGGATAGGCTGATGGAGGACAGGGAAAATGTGGTGGAAGTGGGTATGCCACTGGATTATATGGTGGATCCGATGGGTATGCAAGATTTGTCGCACGGTATCCTATGGAATGTGCATAATAAGGAGGAACTGATCCATGAGGAGGAGCAGTGTACGAAGGGACCTGAGTAGCCGAAGAAGCTACATATGGTGGTGCAGATGGTGCACAGCTCGCTCACGGTTTCTCAGAGGAGAAACCTTTGAGATGCGCATACCGAGCGAGAATCTCAACCATTTGCTTTTCGGCGTTTTCCTTCTTCATATTCCATGCTGGGATTTCAACACTGGCTTCTTGGATCTCTCGTTGGACATCTAATACAGATTTCTCCATGATTGCCTGCTCCGCAACCATCTGAACTTTCACCTTATTCTTTGACCTGAGGTCACGAGCAAGTTTGGGTTGCCTAGATTGAAGTTGGGCAATTTGTTCATCTAGTTCTCAAACAAGAGATGACTCGGAATCTATCTGAGATTGCAGTTCTTCCGCTCCCTTCTTCAGCTCACTGAACTCTCTCTCGATAGAAAAAAACTTGTCCTTCATGGCCCGAAGATCTCCGAAAAATTTGTTAGCCTGCTTAGCAATTCCCTCAACGTGCAGAAAAAACTCGCCTATTTTGGGGTTTTCTTCAACCAACTAACTTAAGCAGCTGACCAGCAGTTAAGATGGGATTCGTCGCAAGCTTCTCTACTAAAAAACTAATCTCTTCCAGGTACTTTGAGGAAAGCCAGCATGAGCAATCCAGGGCAAGAATGGAAGAAAGCAATTTACGATAACTAGACATTTCCTCTGCCATATCAGAACCAACATGAGCCAAAGGAGTTCGCACCTCAGCTTCATCATTGTGCTGAAAAGGAATATGTACCACACACTTTAGACACTCGTCAACATCTTCACAAAATTGAGCATGAAATTCCTTGACTTTTGGTGCATCTGGTGCCTCGAAAGCATTGGATGCATTGCAGCTAGGATCGATACTTTGGCCAGGACGAATGTCCTCAATATCATCAATTGGTGACTCAGAGCCACGTTTTGAATTTCCACTTCCATCACTTGTACTATCATCAAATGGTGACTCAGAGCCATGTTTTGAATATCCACTTCCATCGCTTGTACTATCATCACACAAGTCAATTACAGACCCGTCATATCTAGTGTTGGCTTGAGCTTGTATTTTGTAAGATTGTTGGGTTCTGCGCCTAGGGAAGGCTTGTGACATAGCTCGTCTCGCTTTTTTCGTCCTCTTGGAACTACTGGTGGTTTCTTTTCTTTGCTTGGATGCAATTTGGTTTGGTAGCACCTGTGGAAAGAGATTTGTATGCAAATCTACATGTCAGAGGGATCCAAATATAACTACACAGGAAGCTGATCAGTATCTTAAATTTTGCTAGTCTCGGCTCGACATCTTTAAGCATACATGGCAACCGAAATATACTTCTCTGAAAACAAAAATAGCTAAACCAGAATACATTGATAAGATCTATTACCTCTGAGAATGAAGCAAAAGGGTTTTCAGTCAAAAGTGGCAAAAGAACAAAAAGGGCTTTCTCTGGAAATTGAACTGGAAAAGAGAGCATGTCGAGTCTTTAAAATTTATGAGCCTTAGCAATATGTACTAGCAGTTACCTAGATTACAAACGGCATAGCGAAACAAAGAGGAAACTTCATTCACATCACTTCCCCACAGAAGAAACCCCAGAATTCGTACTTGAACCAAATCCTTTTATGAAAATGGCAGGGTCCTTGAAGTATTTTGAAACACCACATATGTGGTGTTCTTAATGCAGATAACAAAACGTACTCATAAGATTCTAAACCCCGAGCAAGGCTCATCCTTTTCCTTATTGATAAAATATTACTAGAAGTTGGTCAGATAGATCCGGTAATTCTAATCTTCTTATGCTTCTTAGGATTCGTAAATTTTTTCATTTTCTATAGCATCTTCTATCCCATAAAGACCCAACCTCCTAACCAATTTACATTTTAATCAAAGTTAAAGCCAAAACTCACAAAAGAGATGAACAGGTCATGTTATGCTTGAAGTAGCTAGCAGGGATCACTTAGAGGGGGGGTGAATAGGTGATTTTAACCAGATTATGCGGAAATGAAAGAAAATAGTTGAGTCTGAATATTGTTCAGATTCAAAGCAGTTTATAAAGACAGTGCTCCTGATGTGCAGTGTGTAAAGTAATAGAGTAGGGATAGAAAAACTGCACACAAGTTTATAGTGGTTCGGCTTATGTCAAGCCTACGTCCACTCTCCCACGCTACAGCCTACTGGCTGGATTTCACTAATCAAATCAATGAGAAGTTATAGCAAGTTGTGCCGCTAAGACTCGAGCACTTCTTCCCGAAGCTGGTGTTGCTTATACCAAGCCGATAGATCACACTATCTCACACCTAAGCACACACTTATAACACTGTCTACACCTCTCAAGAGATTACACTTTTAGGCTCACAAAAGACAAGAAATTGAATCGGAGTATGCTCAAACTTTGGACTTGTTGATTCTTGATTTCATTCTATACCTTTTGCTTCTCGTTGATCTCCTTTTATACTCCTTCACTTCCAAACTAGCCGTTGGACAGTCTTCAGAGGATCATCTTCCAATATTCACCTTTGGACAGATTTGTATAAAATAGATTGAGTAGCCATTGGTTGATAAAATCTGAATCCCGTTGATTCTGGTCGCCCATACAATCAGAATCTTGGTTTCCATAAGTAGAGCTTTATCCGTTGTAAATGCATGCTTGTCGTAATCTTTAATTGTCAGTCAATTTGAATTAGATTGATATCAAAGCTTTCCTTTTGTGAAATCCATACCAGATCACTAGCTGTTATGTTAGGTTCTGTATTCTGTGTTTGAAGAAATTTTGCGTCTGCGTCTGTATCTGAGAAACCTCTGTATCTGAAGAATTTCTGCGTCTGAAAAATTTCTGCGTCCGCAAAATTTGAGTCTGAAGTTCTTTCACAATAAAAACTTCATGGACAATTTTGTCAACTTCAAAATCAATAGGAGTTTTTCCTCAACAATCTCCCCCTTTTTGATGGTGACAAAACTTTCCTGCAGATTGAATTAGCTTGAAATTAATTTGAAGGCATAATAAGCGCATTGAGTCATAGATTGAAATTGAAAAGAGCAAACTCCTTTGGTATCTGTGTCTATATCTTCCTTTGTATGTAACCTGCATATGATCCGACATATTAGTATATCAAATCTGCATTAAAAAGTATCTGCATATAATTTCTCCCCCTTTTTGTCATCATCAAAAATAGATCAATGATATTAAGCAATCAAGCAGTTTAAAATGAAATGGGAATTACAGACCAAGAGAAAAGATAGTTTGAGAGAAAAACAAGCTATTTTTTTGGAGTGCGAACGAGTTGAAAATTTTCAAGAATTGAAACAGCTTCTTCAATCTTGGAATTGCATCCTCCCATTGCTTTGTCCAAGTTGGTGGAGCATAGATCAATAGCCTTTGTAAGTTTTGCTTTATCTTGAGCTGCCTGAATATTCTGAATCTGATGGTTTTCCTCAACAATGCGATGAAGATTTTTCAGATCTTGTTCAAGAGTAGATTGCTTGGCCTTGATCTCGAGCAATAGGGAAAGAATAGTTGCAATATCTGAAGGCTGTTCCTGAACATTTTCTGGTACTGATTGATCATCTACTGATGCTGGTGGATGCTCCCCCTGAACAGGTGCCTGGTCTGTAGAAGGTATAGGATCTTCATGAATTGTTTCTACAGTGCGTCCTGTTTCAAAGTGTTCTATTTCTTCATCATCGCTTTCATCATGCAGAAGAAACTTTCTCTTCTTGCTATAAACTTTGAGTGAAGGAGGAGAGACAGGCCTTTTGCTGGCTGTACCAGACTTTTTCTTTGGCTCCTTTGCTTTTGTCTTTCTAATAGATATTCCCTCTGACTAGTGTGCCTCTTGTTCTTGTACTCTTCCCTTGATATCTTCAAAATTTTTCATTTTGGAGACCATTTTTTCTCCAACATACATGCAGGGGATAGGGTTCTTTTGCAAATCATCAAGAATAGATATTTTAAGGAACATGAACATGCGAAAGATTAGAGCCCCATAGGGTAACTGTCCCTTGTCCTTCTGCAATGTTCGGTACATATGAAAAATGATGACATGAGGGAGAGAAAATGATTGACCTTTTAAGATAGCCCAAATGAGCTTGATTTCAAATCTGGAAAGGTCAGTTTTAGAGGCTGCCTTCGGCTTTAAACAGTTGATAATGATCTTATGCAAGATCACCGACCGTTTTGATAAGTCAGAATAGGAAATATGTCCCTTAGGAACAAAGTTGGGATTCTCGGAAGCAATCCTCGAAACCTCTTCAACATCCACTGCCAAAGGAATGAACTTGGAATGTCTTGCTCCAATTATTGTAGCCAAGTCAGTCACTCGTAAGTCAAACTTCTGATCACCAACAGTAAACTGAATCCAATTTGGTGACAGAATGGAGAGATTGGAATAGAAGTATGCGGTTAATTTGGCAAAAACAATACCAGACTGAAGACAGAATTCATAAATTCCTAATTCTTGAAATAGATGTTCTACTAAGATTCCTGCCTTCTCTAGCTATCCAAAATCCACTATCCTGTGGTTAATGACTCCCCGAGCAAGCAACAATTTATAGAACATGTTGTGCTCATTACTTCTGAATAATCCACCTATGCTAGGTAAACCAGATGCGATTCCTACCTTCATCTCAAAGGTATCAAAAAGTCGTGCATCATCATCAGGAACCACATATTTTGAGATACTGACCGGTTTAGGGCTCGTTGGAGTAGATTCTTTTTCAGAGGGAGTGGAAGTTTTCCCAACTTTCTCTTTGCCCTTTTTGGAAGATGATGCTTTTGGAGCAGAGCTTGTGGGAGCAGTTTCAATTTTAGAATAAAACAGAGTATAAGTCTGCACAATATGTTCTTCTGAGAAGAGATTGTTATCTCGCAAACACGCACGGAGAACCGTTGCAAAAGCATTACACCGTTTCAACTTCTGATATGTTTCCCATACAAACTTAATACTCCGGAAACGAAAGTCAGTTTTACCGGTAGGTTTATGAGAAGATGAATTTCTCGGTGGTGTCGCTTCGGAGGGAACTTCGGGATGATCTGAATCTGTATCGGAAATATCCAGATGCTCCGCTAGT